>CM057449.1:694050000-694492500 GCA_016271365.2 Neoceratodus forsteri
TGTAGAGGTGTGTACTGTTTTCCAGGTAGCTGCTTTACAGATGTCCACTAGTGGAACACGCCTGGCAGCTGCTACGGTAGCAGATGTGCCTCTTGTGGAATGGGCCCTCAATCCTGTTGGGGTTCTTTTCCAGCCTTAGAGTAACAAAACTGGATACACTGTACTATCCATCAATAAATGGTCCTTTTCAATGCTGGGTTACCCTTTCCCACATCCCCATAAGTCAGGAACAGCTGTTTTCTGTCCTGCCTATGGTCCTTAGTGGCTGTCATATAGTAACTAAGAGCTCTCTTGACATCCAGACTGTGGAGTCTCCTTTCACCAGAGGTAGAATGCTCAGTGAAATAGACAGGTAGGGTAATGGTTTGGTTCAGGTGGAAATCAGAGACCACTTTAGGGAGAAATTTCCTGTTCTGCTCAGGACCACCTTATCCCTGTGGAATGAGATGTAGTCCTGTTCAGTGCAGAGCCTGGAGCTCACTGATTCTTCTTGCATAAGTCATTGGCACTAGGAAAACTTTTCCATGTGACATATTTCAAATGAGCTCAAGACATGGGCTCAAAGGAGGCCCCATGAGCTTAGCTATGCGCACATTTAGGTTCCATGCTGGTACTAGTTCCTATGAGGGGAGTGCAAATGGGCCAGTCCCTTAAATAATCTCTTGAAGATAGGATCTGAAGCCAGTGACACATTCTGTCCAGCCGATATGTAAGCAGATGCAGCATCCAGGTGGACCTTGAGGGTACAGGACTGCAAGCCCAATGAATGTAAATAAATAAGGTAGTTGAGTATGGCTGGGACCCCAGCCTGTGCTGATACCAGTTCCTGGTTGAACACCAAATGGAAAACCTTTTCCATTTCGAGGCATGGGTTCTCTTAGTGGAGGGCTTCCTGTAACACCTTAAAATGTCCAAGCCACTTTGAAAAAGATGCAAGCCTGCATATTCTAGGTCCTCAAGAGCCAAGCCTTGAGCCTGAGTGACCGGAGGTTCAGATACAGTAGCCTCCCTGGTTGGAGGTTAGCAGACTGTGCTTCCAAAGAAGGTGTATTGGCTCAGCCACAGACATGAAGAGCAGCAAAGCGCACATGGCTGCCTGGCCCAGTCTGGTGCTATCAAGATCATTGATGCTGGCTGAGACCTGAGCTTAAGCAATACCCTGTATATCAGGGAGGAAAAGCAAACGGATGTTTTCCTGACCAATTCAGAGCTAATGGGGGTACTATTCCCAGATCTGGTGGTCTGCAACAGTATTGTGACAGGTGGTGGTTCTGGTGGGATGCGAACAAGTCTACCTCAGGGGTACCCCACCTCCTGAAAATCACTTCCACCACTTGCCTATTCAGGGTCAATTAGTGATGGGCCTGATTGATTCAACTTAGAGCATCTGAAACGGTATTGTCTTTCCCTGGCAGATGGATTGCCTGTAGGAAACTCACAAGGAGTATGCTAGGCTCCAGATTTTCATGGCTTCTGTACAGAGAGGACCCAACTTTGTACCTCCCTGCTTGTTTATGTAGTACATTGTGGAGGTATTGTCCATACTGACCTGTACCACCTTTCTCTGTACTAGTGTTGTGAAGGCTTTTAGCGCCAGAAACACCACTCTGAGTTCCAGCAGGTTTATGTGCTGGAGTGACTCTGCACTTGGCCAAGTGCCCTGGGTTGTGTGGTCCCCCAGATGGGCACCCCATCCAAGTAGAAATATCTGTTGTAAGAACAACTGATAGAGGACTCTTGCTGAAAGAGAACCCTTCTTTGGATTGGATTCTCTTTCCACTACTGAAGTGCCTGTAACAAGGTTTTGTTACTGAGATCAGCTTTGAGAGAGGCTCTCTCTTTGGCACCAGTGTGCCCTTAGGTGGAACTGGATGTCTCATTTGGAACCTGGAACCTAGGACTGTGCCTGTGGCCGCAGCCATGTGGCCCAGGAGCTGTAGGAACTGCCTTGCAGTTTTGGCTTGTGCAGGCTGAATGAGTCTGCAATCAGCTGGATACTTCTACCGTGTCCAAAGGCAGGTAGGCCCGCCTTGCAGGATGCTGATCTGTGCCCCTATGAACTGCAGCACTTGTGCTAGTAGAAGGACAACTTTTTTGTAGTTTATCAGGATCCCCAGGGACTCCAGAAGCCTCTGGGTGATCTGCAGGTATGTGTGACTTGCTGTGGTGATTTTTACCACCACCAGCCAGTTATTCAAATATGGGAACACTGTGATATGGAAAACAGAAATTCTGCACCCTCCCATCCAGCTGGTATTTCTTGTCCAGTCTCTTATCGGGGCAGAGTTAGAGCCTGTAAAATCTTCAAAGCTTCCTTTGAAGAATTTATTTACTGGTAGGAGAAGCTTTTAGTTTGGGGTTAACCCCATCATCTCAAGGTATTCCACCTCCTCATCATCTTCTATTTCCTCACTTATGGTGATGTCCAGGGCACGGCCATCCTTCTCACAAAAAGTGAAATGTGAGGAATAATCTTCAGTAGGTCTGGGAGGAGAACCAAAGTCCTGCTTGGGGAAACTTCAGGTTAAATGGGTTCCCCTCATCCTCCTTCTCACACACACCATAATCATCCTCTTCAAGAAATGAGGATTTGTTGAGGTGCCAGCCTGTCCGGCTGGGGTCTGCCCAAATAGTTGCTGGCCAGGAGAAAAGTCCCTGCAAGGCTTGTACCACTTTGAAAGCCTGTGCTATCTCCTGAGGAGAAGGGAGAGCCAGGGCACCCACAGAAGTCCCTTTTTGTCCACTAGGGGTTCTATGCGCCTTAATATTTTAGTCTTTTGAGGGAACCAGGAGTCGGCCAGTTCAGCAGGCCTCTTAGAAGTCATTTTATCACCCATCTCAGGGGTCGACTCTAACACTGCAGTGGTTTCACCCACAGTAGAAGAGGGTGTCAGCTGGTCAGAGCCTGAGGGACCCTTAGGTGGAGGAAGTTTTTCTTTAGCCATTTCAGGCATTTCTTCACAGTTTTTTCTGGGAAAGTTTTACAAATTTCTACAATCTTTTTTATGATCATAGCCAAGGCAGGCAACACACAAACTGTGCTTATCTGCCTTGGCAAATACTTCCCCACAATCAGAGTAGTTTTTAAAACCAGGTTCACCTGTTTTCTTTTTAGGTTTTTCAGACATTTTATCAGGAACTGATAAAAAATTGAAACCGCTAAATGGTTTTAAAATTTAAGTAAAATTTAGCAGTTGCAGTGGGTTCCAAAACTGATAGGAACCGGAACCACAGAAAAATGAACCGAGGTTATCGGTTCAGAACCGCTAAGGTGGTTACTAAAATAAAAGTTTTAAAGGGAACTGTCAATAACAGGGTCTCTTAATGTCTGAAAGTCCATAAAAGCTAATTTGAGTGAGCCATTGTATTTATGTGTGAGTCTTTGCAGTCCAGAGTTATTCATATGTAAATCAGCCTGTAATTAAGGGCTGGGGCAGCCATGTGTTTTAGAATCCTGACAGGAATGATGTCGCCAAGGAACTTGGCCATCCATTTACTGTAGGTTAAACAGGACATAATCTGTTTTATTAAGCTTGCTTTAAGGTGTTATTATAACACTTTCTATATTTATAATAATTGTTTTGTATGTGCATTGAAACTAGTGAGTTATCACCTTTACATTTCAAACTGTTAAAAAAATCTTTAGAATTGCTTTAACCTGTAGGCTATACTGCCAGATGATCATTAAAACTACACATCTCAAGGCTGACTCTGTGGTGTCAACAGGTATTGGGGCTCCATACTGTATCAGGATGTCTAAACCCTGGCTGTGTTCATGTCAATGAAGATTTCTGGGGCTGCCACAGCACCGACTTCTATCTTATTCCATCTCTCTCTCTCTCTCTCTCTCTCAGAATTTCAGAAGTGAACTCAGGTCTACAAGATGCAAATGTGGCTACATACCTACTGGCCTGGCATCATGGGGCTAGCCTTGGAATGTGTAGTTTTCCATTAAAAGCTGGCAGCATAGCCTGGAGATTAAAGCAAAGAGCTATGAACAAGCTTTGTTCATCCAGCAGAATGGAGTTTGATTCCATCATGCTCTAGTTGGATATTGTGTGACCAGAGCAAGTCATATATCCTCTCTGTGGTCCCAAAAACACACCCAGAAACAAGCTGTGCTGTAGTTGTGTGCCTTTCCTAGACAAAGACAGTGAAAACAATCTGAGCATGTTGACTTGAAAAGAAAAAATTAGGACACCATTAATTGTTTATTAATTGCAAAAACACATAGATGGACAACATTGTTAAAACATGCATAACCTGAAATGTATTATTAAGAGAGTATTTTACTTTTTGATGAAGTTAAAGTATAATAGTTTCTTACTGAAATACTTTTGATGGAATGGGATTTTCTACCGAAGGAAACTAATGAATCTGGTTGATCTTGCTGCTCATGCCCCTTGAGCATGTCTTATATGCTGCAGTTCTGGACCGTGACTTTCCAGAATGCCATTCCCATTGTAATGTAAAAAGAAAGAAAAAGGGACAGACAGGCTGTGTGTGTATGCATGTCTGTGTCTGCACGTAGGTGTGAAGTGTGTGCGTAGGCGTGTGTGTGTGTTCTATCTCTGAGAGAAGTGCAGCACTAACTGAACTGTACTGAAAGGGAAAAAGTTATCACCATTAATTAAATAAAATAATGTATGGGAGGGTTTTGTACACACCCTTGGTGTGGGATGTTTTATAAACCCCTTGGACTTTCCCTTAGGGTTAAAGTAGATCCATACCTGTGTGTGTGTGCGTAAAATTCTGGTTACACACACCAACCCATATAATTCTATATTTTAATAATCAGTTCCGATTATGCATGTTTTAACAATGTTATCCATCTATGTGTTTTGCAATTAATAAACTATTAATGGTGTCCCATTTGTTTTTCTTTTCAAGTGGATAGAAAGAGCATAATATTTTCAGAATCATAACACATGCTCAGATAGTTTTTATTGTCTTTGTCCATAAAGGCACACAACTATAGCTTATTTCTGGATGTGTTTTGGGACCACAGGGAGGTTAAGTGACTTGTTCTGGTCACACTATATACAAGAAGAGCATGTTGGAATAAAACCCATTCTGCTGGATGAAAGAAACTTGTTCACAGCTCTTGGTTTAACCTCTTGGCTGTACTGCCAGCTGTAAATCAAAAAATACACATTTCAAGGCTGGCCCCATGATGCCAGGCCAGTAGGTAAGTAGCAAAATTTGCATCTTGTAGACCTGAGTTCATACCAGAAATTGTAAGAGAAAAGGCTATAAGAGAGGGAATGGAATAAGATAGAAGTCAGTGCTGTGGCAGCCCCAGAACTCTGTACTGACATGAACATAGCCAGGGTTTAGAAATCTTGATATGGACCCCCCAATACCTGTTGACACCACAGAGCCAGCCTTGGGCTATGTCACTCACTGCAACACACAAGAAAGTGGCATTATGAGTTACAAACGGACTTCAGCGCCCAGGTAAATGCAGAAACCCATTGTAAATAGCTGAAAGTAGCTTAAAAATAAGCATCAAATTGTTTAATTAAATGTACCCATCTGAAAACGTGATGGACTAAAACTTGTTTTACATCTGTTCAGTTTTAGAAACTGCAAACGAAGCAGCATTGGCTCTCTAATACAGTTAAAGCACACGACAGCAGGTAAAACAACAAGTACATGAACATTTGAAGTAAAGCACTTCATTCACTAAATGTTTACATAGTATGACCATTTTGCCTGTGAAACTGATTATTTTACTAACCATAAAAAGGAATGGTGAAGCACTGAAACAAACTGAAAAAGCAATAATGAAAGTTTTATTTTATTGAAATGAGAAACCGTTCAACTTACTATTCAGCGTAATAGTTAAAACAGAAACTATGAGAATATGTTTAATTTTACTTTTAGAGATAAGAAACTTGTTGCATATCATGACTGAAAACAGAACTGCATAATTGAAGGAAGGAGAGGAGCAAGATAAAGGGTTAGTCAGGCTATAATAGCAGTTGATATATACAATGATCACATAATCGGTAGTGGTGGCACAAATGTGGATTTAAATAATCTAAATATAAATTTCAATACATTTATTTTGTAGAATAGAACAAGAAACAAGCAAATGGATGTTGAGAGAAGTAACGGAGAAAAAATATAAAATAACTATAGAAACGGTAATGCAAAAGCAGCTTATGCTCATTCATGAATTAAAGAATTCAAATGGAAAGATTTATTAGGAATTAAAATTACTTTTTAAATGTTACAGAAAGAATATAAGCCTTTTGAAAAGCACCACTGTGAGGTGCGAAATGTCAGGGCATTCAAAATAAACAACATTTGATGAAAAATGAAAATTACATACCTACCGTAATTCTTGATCTTCCTGTGTATCTTCACCATTCATCACTGGTGGGTGTCTGGCCAGAGACAGGCACCCTGCAGGAGACTTTTTGGGGAGGAGGGCCAATGCCGGGTGCCACCTTTGAGGTTGATGTGTTATGTGGTGCTTGTGGGTTGGCCAGTAACAGCCATTGGGTCCTCCTCCATCTCAGTTCTGCGCTAAGGAGAGACAGGAGAAATAAATAAAGAGAAAGGAGGGCAGGGCAAGGGAGCCCAAGAGACAGTAAAAGGAAAGGAATGACCTGAAAGAGTATGCCATCGATGATGACAGGAAAGAGAAGGAGGGCCTGAGGGTTGTGGACCAGGAGGCCCCAGTCCCCAATGACCAAGGGAGGAGAAGGAGAAGGAGAGAGAGAAGAAGTAGGTATGGGATGGGGGTAGCCTTGGTCCCAAACAAACAGAGGCAACTTGAGGAACACCAGGGTAAGAACCCTGGTGAGAAGAGCTGCAACCTGGAGGCCTAAGTGCTCTGATTAGCAAGAATGCAGCAGAGGTGCAATTTTACAGCTGAGCCGCTCAGACTTAGGCAGAGCAGGCACTGCTCAGAGGTTGAAGGGGAGCACAGGACAAAAGGAGGTTGTGCCAAAGAGTTCAGAGAAAGGTCACCCCCACGCTCAATCCCAACAGATCGAGGACCCAACAACCCTGAGGGAAAACATCCTCAGTCACCCCCAGGGGAGAACGGGGAAGAGGGACCTCCACTAGCCAGTTCAAGGCTGGGCTTATCACAGTGAGAAGGGGTCCCCTGAACCTTAGAGGAAGGAAGGCACCCTGAAGCTCCCGCCTTGCTCTCAAGGGAAAATAGATGGCCCCTGGAAGGGGGAGACCAATAACCTGCGCCGGGCCAAAGGTGACAACCTCGACAGGGTGAAGCCATGCCATCTGCCTAATGCATATCGCTGTCCCTCGTGAAACCATGAAGTGACCCACTGGCATCATATGATGCCCTTGATTGGTGCCTTGCCAACTCCAGGCCTATAGCGGTGAGGGCAATGGCTTGCCGGTAACCTCCAAATCAGGCAGCAATGTCCCAGCATCACCCACAGATGCCTGTTGTAGGCAGCATGGTGCACCTGATGTGAGATAATAGCCAACAGGCTCCGTGCTGAAGAGAAGACTCTTCCCCATCTGATCCAACTGTCGAGAATCAGTCTCAGGGGCGACAGGGACCGGCGCTGAAGCCCCAAAGGGGTGTCCAGCCACATCAGTCCAGAAAGTGATGAGGCAAGGCGCCTGAGACCCGCTGGGTTGCACAATACCTCCTGCAGCAGTCCATAGGGGCTGGTTCCTGGGAATATGGACACTGCCAGGCACTGTACGACACTTGCCAGAAGGGAATCAGCCCGGACAGGACTACCAAATGGTGTGCCCCATATTCACCTAGGGAAGGCCTAGGCCACACACGCTTGGTATTGTCCCTAGCATAGCAGGAGATGTGCAAGTCCCTAACCAACCCCGACAGTAAGTGTTGATACTGGGCTTGATCAGCATCTGAGGACAGGTGGACTGAAGGTTCCTCTTCCTCAGTGGAGGAAGATGAGGAAGTTGAGGAGCTTGACAAATCAGACTCTGATCATGGCAGGGGAAATGATCAGAAGACCTGCTCATCCATGACCCTAATGTACTGAGGGAACGCCTGAGACCTGAACTGATCCCAGGTCAAGGGTCTCAAAGGCCCAACATGGCCTGGGAAAAGGTGAGCTGGTGCAGAGGCACAGGCAGCCTGTCACCTGATATGACGTGCTCTGCCAGGGCTAGCAGAATCCACAGGAGAGCCTGGAATCAGAGGAAACCGATGTCTGTAGATTCACCGACCTATCCTGGAAATCGAAATGGTGAGGGCTTAACCCTGTATGGTGAACTACCCTATGAGGGGACCGGGGCCGCATGGATCCAGAAGGTTGGACCTAGCCCCACCCAGAGGGACCTCCGTGGGAGAACAAAGGGCTCAGCACTCGGTCCTCCCCCCACCCTGAAGGGTCATGAAAGTATGCCATGTTCCTTGCCCTCATCCTCAACCCTGAGGACTCTGAGGAAGCCCTCTTCCTTGACCCTGCGCCAAGGGCTCCTTCAACACCACAGGCCCCCAGAGAGGGCCTCAGGAGGATGGGGCTCAATCTTGATTCTGAGAGGGGAATGGTACCAGGGATGGCAGGCACCCCTCACTCAGGAACTCCACTGCCACCCCAGCAGCAGGGAGACCAGAAGGTTGCAGCTGTCCTCCTGAGCCAGGGGTGGCTGGGAGAGCCGACAAACCCAAGTCACCTGAGCCGCGGGGCACCTGAGAAGATGCAAGGGTGCTGGGTCAGGGGAACACTCTGACTCAAGAGTCAGGCAGCCAATCCGATCTGTCTCAGAATCATCCTCCTCTGAAGAGGAGACAGTTATCAAGGTCTCCGGATTGGGGCCCAGAGGGATCCCCAGTCACAGCGCCGTGACCCGGCACTGCACCCCTCATGGCGAGCCCCGATCAATGGCACTCGCGCATGGCTCCTCAGATCCAAGACAGCACTGACAGGCTATGTTGAGGAATGTCCCATGCCAGGACCCACAGCCATGGGCCCCGACAATGGGGAGCCTGCACCTCTGAGGAGGAGGGTATCCCTAGCAGGAGGTGGAGGTGGTGATGCCATTGTATAAAACATTGGTAAGGCCTCACCTGGAGTACTGCATGCGCTGCTCTGGAGACCACTCCTGTGCAAGGACATAGATAAGGTGAAGACTATCCAGAGAAGTGCAACAAAGATGGTACAGGGCTTACACCCCCGTCCTGTGGAATTTGCTGCCCTTGGGGTTAAGGGGGCCCCTACTTTGAGGTATTCAAGGCCCACCTTAAGGCCCTCCAATTCACCCAGTCCTTTCTGGTTTAATCTGTTCCATTTACAAATTTGATTACAGTTATTGGAAATTTGATGTTTTAGCTTATTTATGAGAAATGTTTTATGTAGGGTTAATTATACGCTTATGTTTTTCTTTTTCTTTTTTTTTATTGATTCTGTTTGAAAAATGTGTCTGTTTATCTGTACGTGCCCAGAGCCTCTGGGATTGGGCCGCCTTTTTAAATAACTTTGCCTTGCCTAGTCGCTGGAGGAGAGGAGACAACGGAGGAACATGATTTAAACTCCAAGTACCTCAAGGACATAAACAAGGTGCAGGGGGACCTTTTCCAATGCAGAAAAGTACTAGAACAAGGGGCACGATATGAAATTGGAGGGTAGATTAAGAGGTAATGTGAGGAAGTTTTTCACACAGAAAGGGTAGTCGACACTTGAATAGTCTGCCACAGGAGGTAGTGGAGGCAAGCACAGTGGAGGGGTTTAAGCATGCTTGGGACAGGCACAAGGGAAGCCTGAGAGGGAAGGGAGTGATGAAAAGCCATTGATCACATAGGGTCAGTGGCCACATACAATGTATAGGGCCTACGGCAGACCGGATGGGCCCAGCAATCCTTATCTGCTGACAATTTCTATGTTTCTATGTGACTGCCACATGGAGCTTCCGGCCCAGCCCCGAACGGGCCAGACCGGCCTCCGGTACCATGGTAGGGACCTCCACCAGGGCAAGACTGGAAGAGGAGGAGGCCCCTCTTCACCAGATCATATAGGCCCAGGAAGGGACCCAGAGGTAGGGCAGAAAGTCCTGTGCTTGACCAGCATGAGTGACGCCACCCCAAAAGTCAGTGGGGCCCTGCCAACCTTATCACGTGGTGCTCCAGAACTCAACAGTCCATCAAGAAGCAGGCATCGAAGCATCCACATCGGGTTGGGACCAAGACATGCGAGATACGCCATGTCGGGTCAGTCACAGAAGTCTGTCGGCCAGGACACTGACACATAGGGGCCGACCTGCTTTCTTGGATCGCTTGTCCCAATGACCAGACATGATGGAACGGTAACAAAACTAATTCAGAAAAGACTCGATGCCGCACACAAAATAAAAAAGGAAAGGTCTTTACCGGTCTTGAGCGGAGTCGAGGATAACAGCTCAACTAGGTGTTGCAGAAAACACTAGGCCGCAGAAGTCTCTAGTTGGCTGGGGTGCTGTCTTGATGGCAGGAGAAGCAGAACTGAGGCAGAGGAAGAACTAACAGTTGTTATTGGTCAACCATGAAAGCTACGAATACGAGGTTCGTGGGCGGCGCTTGACGGCACGCCTCCTCCAGAAAAACAAAGTTCTTGTGGGTGTCTGTCTCCAGCCAGACACCCACCAGTGATGAATGGTGAAGACTGACACAGGTAAGATCGCAATCAAGTTTGTCTTATTAAGTGAGGAGAAGAGGAGAGAGGAGAGAGACAGTACTTGGGAGGAGAGATGACAGCTGAGTGTACAGGGGAAGGAGTGAGGAAGAGAAGGAAGCAGACTCAGGGGAGGAAGTTGGGAGGAGAATAGGTATAGGACAATTGGGGAGGGGAGGGTGGGCAGGGAAATGGATGTGTGTAGGAGGGAGGAAAGAGGGTGGGAAGGAGGGTTGCAGGGTGGATGGAGTGAGCAGGAACTGAGAGCAGAGGTGAGATAATAAGAGGCTGGGGGACAGGAATAGAAGGCATTGCAGGAGGGTTAGCAAAGGTCAGCGAAGTCTGGAGAATATGCGAATACATTATTGGAAGCAGGTACAGCTGGTTCTTCTAGTAGCTGCTGACGCGGCAGTCTTTATAGGGACCAATTGAGCTTTATGAGGAGATGTCAGGCAGTAAAGAGTTTAGCCGCCCAGGAGCATGGAAGCAAAGGACCTTGGCCCAAGGAGGTGCGACAGTGTGGAATTTAAATAGGCGACAGTCTGCACTTCGAAAGTGTTGCAAAGGTTAGTATTGGGGAGAGAAGATTCTGAACCCCTGCAGGGACCAGACCGAGACTAGCTTTTTCGCTAGTAAGCAGGACTGGTAGAGAAGTCTATCAGGGAACTGAAGCCAGTTAGCCTGAGACATACAAGTCACACGTGTGCATCAAGCGTGCAGCTCCTGTGGCAAGTCGTCAGGCTTTGTTTAAAGCAACTTTAGTAACGGGCGAGGGGCAGTTTCTGTGGTCGACCCATATATTACCAGCCCATAGTCAATTAGGGTCAAGGGAACTTGCACTGCTAGTTTAAGGCTTCAGGGTGAGGCTATGTTTGTGCCTGTGCAACAGACCGATGCGAGTATTTACAGCCTTAGTGACTATGTCGATGTGGCAGTCGAAAGTCATTGTGCTGTCCAGCATGATCCCCAGGTATTTGAAATTCTGAACAAGTTCCAGGGAGTACCCATCTTGTTGGTGATCGAAGAGGTGGTCTCTGTTCCAATTTTGGGCAGTGGAGAACAACATAGTTTTAGTCTTTGTATAGTTCATCACCAGTTTATGATCTTTAAACCATCTTTCCACTGCTGAAAAGTTGGTCTGGAGTTTGCCTTCGAGAGCGATGGGGTTAGAGTCGCTGATAAACAGTACGGCATTGTCTGCATAAAGGAGTAGATGACAGTTGCAGGCAGAGGAGTTGGTTAAGAAAGAGGCTGAACAAGAGCGGGCCCAAAAAATCCTTGAGGTACACCTGAGCAGACTTGATGGCTATCAGATAAGGTATTAGCAATCTTGACCTGTTGAGACCTCTCCAACAGGTAGCTGGAAAACCAAGAGACAGTGTCAGGAGAGACCAATGCTATTGAGTTGTTTGATCAGGAGAGCACGCTGACAGTATCAAATGCTTTCAATAGTCGATGAAGCAGTGCTAACTAGGAGACCTCGACTGAGGGAGTAGTTTATATAGCCCGTTAGTTCAAGCAGCGCAGTTGTGGTGCTGTGGTGTTTTCTAAAGCCATGTTGCTCAGGACATAGCAGCTGCTGCTTTTCAAGGTATTCCTAAGCTGGTCCGCAACTATTCTCTCGAGTGCTTTCGAGAGTGGCGGTAAGATAGAGATTGGGCGATAGTTCCCTGTAGTGCCCAGTCTCCACTCTTGAAGACTGGAGTGACTATTGCAGACTTCCACTTTACTGGGAATTGCGTAACACCTGAGAGAGGTGTTGAGTATGTGTGTCAGTGGGGTAAGAATTTGTCCAAGGACAATGCTACAAATTTCAGATCCACTGTATCATGGCTGAATCTAGTTTTGCCCAGAATCTTTAGGATGTGTTTTTGAGCTAAATGATTGTATGTTTTTGTGATATATGGTTCTGTATTTACATTTTACATTTTTTATCTAGGTAAACCTCTACTTTAGAGACTATTTGTGTGCCTTTGAAATTCTTTTTCTTGACAAGTGAAGCATACATGGTTAAAGTTGACACTGTGCAAAGCTTACTGGTTTTACCAAACTGGGAAAAAGTAAAAGTTTATTCTGAGGTCTTTAATAGAGTTTTAAGGGTTCATTTTGTACGCCTGGTTAGGTGCCGTAAGCAAAAGATATCTGGCCCCCCAAAGAGCAGAATTATCTGAGCCTGTACACTGGGTACGCTAGTAAGAGGTTCACAATTTGAATCCTCCAGAACTTGAGACCAAAGTTTGATTCGAACTCACAAAACAGACAGGAGGGTTACCCTGTTCTGTTAAGTGTTCACAAGACTGTGTTTGAGGTTGGCACTGTGGGAGCAGAGGGCCTGACCTGCTGAGTGGGTTTGTGACAGATTGGTTGTCAGTGGTGTGATAATTTTGGTATTACAGTCAATTCCACTTGTGTGCAATTCGGTTGTGTGCACATTCCGCTTGTGTGCACAAAAACGTCCGTCCCATTCTTTTCCTGTGCTCTGTGTATTAAATCGTTCGGATGTGTGCACACTGATTTTTGGTTGTGTGCACACATTTTAGGCTTGAGAACATGCTGTTTGCTTAGTTTTTCATTGAGACTGTGGGAGAATGATGTATTAATTGATCTGTTCGCACAACTGACAACTAGCTAGACAGTAAGGTGTTAATCATCGGTCCAATTGTTAGCCCGCCTGTTTAATTGAGACCTGATGGCTGTGATTTAATGTTTGAGGTCTGTGTTTCAGTCATCCAGTAGCAGTCTGTCCTCCCACCCCGAATGCTAGCTGCCACCTTCAAGGAGGGATTCTGAGGAGCTGGCTAGTGGAGAACTGAAGCTGACATTTATGCTTTCAGAAGGAAACTGGAAATGCTATCTACAAGGACTGTCAGGCAAGCGTAGCATTACAGATTTTATCAGAATGATCCTGCTAGCAGTCAAATGCCGTAATGTTTGTCGGGACAATAAGAAGCCGTGTTTCAAACATTTTAATCTTTTTAAACTTGCTGAATAAAGTGTTTTTATTGTAGTACAGTATTAATAAGCAAGTTTAAACTACCTAGACAAACAAAAAGCAACTTATTTATATTTAGTACCATATTTCCTCTTGCCAGACTGTCATTGTTAGTTACTTTTAACCTACGTAGTACGGAGTTAAGCACACACTCGTCCCACGATGTATGTTCGGTTGTGTGCATTTTCGGATGTATGCAACTCAGCTGGTCCCTAATTTTGAAACACATCTGAAATTGACTGTACTAGCTTTTATTGTTCAGTGTCTCAGCTTGAGACCGCAGCTCACTTGCAAAAAGAAAAAGGCAGTGATTTATTTTTAAAAAGGAGACAGAACTATATCACTTATGACAGTCAAGCTCCTACCCGCTTATTTTTTTCTAAAGTGGAAAGTCAGAGTAGCCGTAGTTAGGAAAGAAGATGGCTCAACCACAGCAGGCACACTGTAGACTACTTAAAGCAGTTTGTGGGGACAGAGGAGTCCCATTCGAGGTGAAAGCCACCAAGCAGAACCTCAGAGATGCCCTGATGGTAGCAGATACCCAGAGCAGTTAGTCACAGACAGTGACTGAAAAGCACCAAACTTTGAGTGTGGCAGGGCTAGCGGCCAGTGCAGTGTCCAGATCTAATGAGGAGGGCAACAGGGCCACTGTCAGTGAAGGGCACAGCAGCAGGAAGGTCACCATTATCCTGGAACCAGAAGTACTCAGGCTGCAAACTGAGTTGCACAGAATGGAGCTAGAGTTCCAGAGAGAGAGGGACCATGAACGCGGAGGCAAACCGTGAGGAGCGTGAGCGCCAGCGAGCTGCAGAGGAGAAGAGGGAGGAGAACGCTGAGACGCGGACCATGAGGAGTGTGAGCGCCAGAGGCAACATGAACTGGAGAAGCTACGACTCAACCACCAGCACCAGAGCAGGTAAGTGGCTTGGGTTTAACTGGGACTACAGGACTGGGTTACAAATTGAATTCCAAATTGATAGCTGAATTTAAAGAGGGGAGGATATGGATGCCTTTTAAATTCTTTTAAAAAGTTTGTATTCAGGCTAAAATTCCTAGGAGTTCTGAGCTTCCAGCTATCCCCGCTACTTGCCAGGAAAGCTCAGGATGCATTGGGTCACATGGACAATGAGGACAGTGATGATTACAACAGACTTAAAGCTGCACTGTTAAAAATGTTAATTAACTGCTGAATCATACAGAGCTAAATTCCGTAGCTCAGGAGAAGCCCTGACATGAGCTACGAGGCGCTAGCCAAGAAACAATGTCAGTTTTTAAAATGTTGGTGGGAAGGAATTAAAGCGCACTCTGTTGATAAAATTGAAAATGTGATTTTGTTAGAACAGTTTTATTAGGCATGTCCAGCAGAGCTGAAAACCTGGCTGGAGGACTGAGATCCCAAAACAGTGCAAGAGGTTGCTGAACCTCGGACCACTATGCCAAGAGCAGACCTGCTCTGAGAGCAAATGAGGTGGGCGTGGCAGTGCAGAAAGGGAAAAGCGCCTTCAGGGCAGCTAAAACCTCACTGCCTCCACCAAAACCAGTTAGCTCCCAGGTTTCAGAGAAAAGATTTCTCTGAGAAAATAAATGAATGTTGGTTGTGTAAAGAAATTGGGCATATTGCCAGACAGTATCCCAAAAGGCGAGCAATAATACGAAGGTGGTGCTAGGAAGGAAGTGGGTTGTTTGTGTGTCCCTGGGAGCATGCCAGTGAACATGAGGGAACACATGCACCCAGTCATGGTGAATGGTGTACAGATGCAAGGGTTAAGGGACACGGGCAACCTTGACCTTGGTAAGGGGATCTAGTAGAGCCTGGTCAGCTTATACCCAATAAATACGCCACTGTACAGGACTTCACTGGTGAAGAGAGAAAAATTGCCCCTTGCTAGTGTTCTCCTAGACTGGGGTGACACAGGGGACCAGTGCAACAGGTGGCTATAGCCAAAACCTTAGCAGTGGATGTGATCCTGGGCAACAATCTCAAACAAAGGATGGTGTGTGCAGTTACCCGTAGCTAAGCTGGTAAGGGAAAATTATAGTTCCCTGAACTCCACAGAAGCCATTGTGGAAACACTGAGAGGCTGGTTCCCAGCCTGCATCTCCAGATCAGGAGATGAATGAAAAGGGTGTAGAAATTTCCCCAGTAGCAAGTAACCACACAGCTACAGACAGTTATTCAAGAGGGAGGGTGACCCATTGTCAGAGGGTTGGGATTGAAGTGATCCTGAGTGCCCTTATGCTAGTGCTAGGACCCTAGTTTAGTGACTGAAGGGGACCTGTCCCATGCCTTGGGAATGTGTGAGGGGTTTGCAGCGCCAGAGAAGTGACCCTAGTCTAGAGAAGCTGAGGGCTTGGGCAGACTCTGACGGGGCACAGGGAGGTGACGGCAGACATAAGGTTTATTGGGAAATGGACTGATGTATACTCAGGCTGTGCAGACAGAGGGGTGCTAGGCAGGCAGCTTGTCGTCCCTCAAGGGTATAGTGAGCAGTTGCTCAAGATTGCACATGATATTCCTTTGTCTGGTCATCTGGGAATCATGCGACTATGCAGTGGTTGGCCCAGAATTTCTATTGGCCTAACTTCACCCAGCAAGTGAAGAAGATTGCAGGTCTTGTCACCGTGCCAAGAAATAGGGAAGATGGGCAAGAAAACCCATTGCCCATAGTGGAAGAGCCATTCCAGAGGGTGGGAATGGATATTGTGGGACCTTTAAATACCCCCAGCTCCTCAGGGAAGAGATTCATCCTGACTGTGGTGGATTATGCCACCAGGTACCCGGAGGCAGTCGCCTCTATCCCTCACTGAGGACAAAGTGGCAGATGACTTACTTGGGATTTTCTCCCATGTTGGGTTTCTGCAGGAGGTTATCACCAGTTGAGGGGTTCCTTCATGTTGGACCTAATGAAATGTTTATGGGAGAAGTGTGGGTGGTGCAGAGATGCATGACGCCATATCACCAAGATTCAATGGTACCCTGAAGTCAATGCTCTGGGCATTTGCTGAACAGCATGGGAGGGACTGGGAGAAATCCTTCCCACCTGTTTGCATACAGGGAAGTGTCTCAAGAGTCAACAGGATTTTCCCTTGAACTCTTATATGGACGCTGGGTACATGGGCCCCTAGACTTGATCCAGGAGGACTGGGAAGGCAAGCACGCCACCAAGGGAACTCCCATAGTGGATTACATCCTTAAGTTTAGGAAAGGCTGAAGGAGCTTATGGGGACAGCCCAGAGCAACCTGGCAGCTGCCCAGCAGAAACAAAAAGTGTGGTATGACCGCAGAGCCAGAGCCTCTCGTACATGGTGGGTCAGGAAGCCATGGTCCTTATTCCGTCCGAAAGACTAGCTGCAGGCTGAGTGGGCAGGACTGTACAAAGTGGTTAGGAAGGTAAATGACGGAACTATATTGTAGAGTTACCTGACCGAAGACAGACAGAAAGGATGTACCATGTCAGCATGATGAAGCCATATGCAAATAGGGCTGACATGGTGTTTGCAGTGTGTAGTCCTGGGAGGGGATGGATGAAGGAGACCTCTTCTGGACTTACTGGAAGAAAGTAAGCAGGAGTCCTCTGTGGAGGCAGTAAAATTGTCTCCCCAGCTGGCCCAGGACCAGATCCAGAAAGTAAGGAGGTTTTAGCAGACTTTGCCCCATTGTTTAGCGCCAAGCCTGGACTAACCCCTTAGCAACACACGATGTGGAGACAGGGACACAGATGCCCATACAGAGAACAGCATATCGAGTGTCAGAGGCTGTCCAAAAGGACATTAGGAGGGAAGTGCTGGAGATGCTAGATTTAGGGGTAATCCAGAGATCCCACAGCCCCTGGGCCTCACCCATAGTCCTTGTGCCCAAGCCAGATGGCTCAACTTGTTTCTGTGTGGACTATCATGGACTGAATGCAGTCATGAAGTCAGACACCCACCGATGCCCAGATGGACGTAACTCCTGGACAAGTTTGGGGGCGACCTACCTACAACAATTGACCTGACCAAGGGGTATTGGCAGGTAGAATTGATGGACAGAGCTAGGAGAGGTCATCTTCATCACTCCGATAGGCTTATTTGAATTTAAAATAATGCCTTTGAATGAAGAACGCCCTGGCCACTTTCCAAAGGTTGGTGAACCAGGTGTTAAATGGTGCTGAGGAGCACACCATGGCATACCTGGATGACACTGCCATCTTAGCACCAGCTGGGAAGAACACCTATCCCACCTTAGGGAAGTGCTGGGCAGGATACAGAGGCCGGGCTCACTGTCAAAGCCGGAAGTGCCAGGTGGCCATGAGAGAAGTGGCATACCTGGGCATGTGGTAGGCCGAGGACAGCTCTGTCCTAACCAAATAAAGATAGAGGTAATCCGGGCACGGCCCAGACCAGAAACAGAAGCAGGTCAGGAGTTTCCTCGGGACAGCAGGGTACTAAAGAAAATTGCACCCAATTACAGTGCCCTGGCTGCTCCCCTATCTGACCTGGTAAAGAAAAGGATGCCAAAGAAAATTACCTGGGGACCAGTCTTTGAAGAAGCCTTTATCAGACTGAAGGAGGCACTGTGCAGTGCTCCTGTTTTGTCAAGTCCTGACTATAGCAAACCCTTTATAGTTCAGACTGACACCTCAGACATAGGTATTGGGGCAGTACTGAGTCAGACATCCAGCCAAGGAGAGATCAACCAATAGCATACCTGAGTAAAAGTTACTTCCCAGGAGCAGGCATATGCCACTGTGGAAAAGAGTGTCTTCCATAGTGTGGGCCCTAAAGAAATTAGAGCCATACTTGTATGGGCAGCATTTTGTGGTACAGACTGACCACAACCCCTGGTTTGGCTGATGCAAATGGGAAAGACGAATGGTAGATTGTTAAGATGGAGTCTTGCTTTGCAAGGGTATGATATGACAATATTACATAGGGCTGGAGTCAAAATCAGAACTCCGATGGGCTGTCTCGTGTCTACGAGGTGAACTGATTTGGGAAGCTCATCCCATGCAGGGATAGAGCCCCAAATTCAGTCTAGGTGGGGAGGAAGTGACACTCAGACAGCTGGTTCTGATTAATCTATGATTTTGTAATATAAAAATGTGTTATTGAGTGTCCTCAGGAGACATGCTGAAACAGCCTGTGGAATGACACCACCCTCCCAGGTTTTGGCTACAAGGTGTTACTCGGAAGGCCAGGAGATAATTACAGGCTAGAAGAGGCCTAAATTAAGCATCTCCTGTTTATCTAGCTTATTTGTAGCTTGCCAGCTGCTAGGATGGGAAATCATAAACTTTTATAACGCTTAGAGGAAGAGAGCAGGTTATGACGCTTCAGTGTGAAGTCATAAAATATTTCTTTGATGTGTCCTGGAAGAAGAGCTACTTGAGATCAAAGAGGGATGTTATTTAAAGAAAGTCATGGGGACATGAGTTTTACTGAGGTCACTTTTATTAATTTACTTCCTGCAGAATAGACATCCCAATTGTATAATTTGTAATAAACAGAGGAGAAGCTTGGTGACATCATGGAGAAGGCAGGCTCAAGACAGTGCTTTAATTATGCTGTGAGTGACCTGTAAAGACACACGTGTTTGGACTCCTCCTGACAACATCATCTGTCTATCAGCACTATTAGAAGAGATACATTAGATATATAAGTCTAATTGTCTGTTGGTAGGAATTTTGCACTTTTTAACCCTTGTTCTTTAAATGATTGTATGTTTTGTGATATATGGTTATGTATGTACATTTTACATTTTTATCTATTTTAAGTAAACCTCTACTTTAGAGACTACTTGGTGTGCCTTTGAAATTCTTTTTCTTGATAAGTGAAGCATACATGGTTAAAGTTGACACTGTACAAAGTTTACTGGTTTTACCAAACTGGGAAAAAGGTAAGAGTTTATTCTGAGGTCTTTAATAGAGTTTTAAGGGTTCATTTTGTACACCTGGTTAGGTGCCCATAGGCAAAAGATATCTGCCCCTAACTGCAGAATTATTTGAGCCTGTACATTGGGTATGCTAGCAAGAGGTTCACAGTTTGAATCCTCTCCAGAACTTGAGACCAAAGTTTGATTCAAACCCACAAAACAGACAGGAGGGTTACCCTGTTCTGTTAACTGTTCACAAGACTGTGCCTCGAGGTTGGCACTGTGAGAGCAGAGGGTCTGACCTGCTGAGTGGGTTTGTGACAATGGGTGATAAGAAAAATTACTCACCTTAGAAATTGTGTCTCTTCTAATGGAGTCTTGCTGTATTCTGACCTATGCAGTTAGTCCCAGCACTTGAACTGCCCTGGAGATGAAAGAGTTAACTCTATGCAGAAGCATAGAACGTTGAGCTCGAGCTCGGATTTCAAACCTGTCTGTGGTGCTTTAGAGTGTAACCATCAGATTCTTATGAGCAACTAACTACCTACACCCCTGGTGTGGAAATTGTAAACAATAAACTATTAGGTAAAAATTTTGGGTCCCAAAAGACTCAAGTCGAGAACCCAAAATAGAAAAACCAGGTATGAACAATATATATCTAATATATAAATCAACAAGAACAATAACAACAACAACCCCACTCAAAGGGAGGGGGTAAGGTACACCCTGAGGTGCAACACTGTACCTACCAGCCCATATCCCAAAAACTAGGTTCTGAGAGGGAGGTAGGAGGTATCACAGCAAGACTCCATTAGAAGAAACACAATTACTAAGGTGAGTAATTTTTTCAAACATGAAGTCTTGCTGTATTCTGACATATGCAGACTACCAAGCAGTACTTCCATGGAGGAGGGTACCGAACCTATTTTGGGAACAGGCTCTGCAGTACTGCTGTACCAAACCTAGCATCACCCTAGCCTGGATATCCAGAGAGTAATATTTGGTGAATGTATGGACCATTTTCCAGGTGGCTGCGCTTTGCATATCTCTAGTAAGGTATATCTCTGGCAGAGCAGCCAGAGAAGCTGTTGTACCCTATTAGAGTGGGCCCTCAGGCCTGAGGGAGGTGTTTTACCTAGTTTGTATAACAGAATTGTATACAGGCTACAATTCACCTGGCAATATTTCTTTTAGTAGCTGGCCTACCTTTTCCTACTCACCATAAGTGAGGAACAATTGAAAACGGTCATTCCTATGTGCCTTAGTGTGCTCTATATAATAGCTAAGTGCCCTTTTAACATCCAAACTGTGTAAACTTCTTCTCCTGAAGAGGAATGATCAGTGAAAACACAGGAAGGGTCATGGACTGGTTCAGATGGAAATCTGAGACCACTTTGGGTAAGAACCTCCTATTGGTTCTGAGGACCGCCTTATCTCTGTGGAATGAGATACAATCAGGTTCAACTGACAGGGCCTGTAATTCACTAATTCACCTGGCAGAAGTGACAGCTACCAGAAACACAGTTTTCCAGGTCAAGTACTTAAGCTCAGCTGAAGCCAAGGGTTCAAGGGTGGTTGCATAAGCTGAACAATGCAGATATTGAGATCCCAAGCTGGGGTAGGCTTTCTAAAGAAGGGCTGATATGAGTCAAACCTTTAAAGAACTTTCTAAAACAAGGTGGGTTGCCGAGAGAAGAGCCCTTCCTGCTGACAGAAATGCAGAAACAGCTGCTAGGTGAACTTTTAAAGTGGCTGGCCTAAGGCCAAACCATTAAGGTGAACCAGATAATCTAAGACTGTGGCAATACCTGTAGCATCTGGCAGGATGTTCTGTGTGAACACTAAATGCCGAATATTTTCCATTTGGAGTTATAAGTTTTCCTGGTAGAGGGTTTCGAGAACCCTTAAGGATGTCTAAAACTCCCTGAGAAAGATGCAGGCTTAAGCACTCTAACCTTCAAGAGCCAGGGTTTTGAGATTGAGAGACTGGAGATTGTGGTACCAGATCCTCCACTGAGAGGAGGTTAAGAGACTGTGTCTCTTGGGAAGAGACAGGGAAGTGAGACTGCTAAGGACAACAACAGAGGATACCAAGGTTCCTGGCCCAGTCTGGAGCAATTAGAATCACTGTGTAGGGTTGTGACCTGATCTTGACTAGAACCCCAAACAACAGGGGAAAGGGGAAAGGTATAAAGAAACTTGCCTTCCCAATCCAATATCAGAGCATCCAGGGCAACAGTCCCCAGGACTGGAGGTCTGCAGCAGAACTGGGGAAGTTGATGATTGTCTGGGGCTGAGAAGAGATCCATCTCTGGAGTGCCCCACCTGGTGAAGATTACTTTCAGGATGAGAGGATTCAAGGTCCATTCATGATAGCCCTGGGAGATTCTGCTCAGAGCATCTGCTAGCACACTGTCCTTCCCTGGGAGGTGCACTGCTATTAGGGAAGTTTGAAGGGAGTAGGCCAGAGACCATACTTCATGGCCTCCGTGCACAAGGCCATAGACTGAGTGCCCCTGCTTGTTGATGCACCACATGGTGGTGGTGTTGTCTGTCCTGACCTGAACCACCTTGTTCCTCACTGAGTCCAAGAAGAACTGAAGGGCCAAGAATACTGCCCTGAGTTTCAGAAGATTGATATGAAGGAGACTCTTCTGGGGACCAGACCCTGTGCTGTGAGGGCTCCCAGGTGGGCTCCCAGCCCAGGTGATCAAGAATCTGTGTGAAACCACTGAAGGAGTTTGCTTGAGAAATGGGACACCTTGCCTGAGATTGTCTTGGTCCAACCAGCCCTGGAGAGCTTGGACCAGAGTCTGAGTCACTGGAATCAGTTTGGTAAGAGAGTCTTTCCTCTGAGACCAAAAGATGGAATTGAATGTCCCTCATCTGGAACTTGGCCCTTGCACCACTGCAGTGGAAGCTGCAATGTGGCCTAGGAGCTGAAGAAAATGTCTTGCTGGATGAGAAACCAGAGGATGAAAGAGGAAGTGAGATCTGTAAGGGCCTGAACTCTTGCTAGTGGAAGGAATGCCTTTGCTTGAACAGTATCCAACTCTATCCCTATGAAAGTGAGAAGCTGTACTGGTTTGAGAACTGACTTTGGCATGTTGAGAAGGAACCCCAGGGAACTGAGCAGATCTTGAGTGACCTGTAGAGCTGATCTGACCTGGTTGGAAGACTGCCCTACAATGAGCCAGTTGTCCAGGTATGGAAATAAGGAATGCCTGTCTTCTGAGGAAGGCCACTACTACTGCAAGACACTTTTGTAAACACCCTTGGAGCTGATGTTAGACCAAAAGGCATAGCTTGAACTGATAATGGCCTGAAGGCAACTTGAACCTGAGGTACTTTCTGTGGGAGCACCTGATGGGAGTATGGAAATAGGCATCCTTGAGGTCCAGGAAGCTAACCAGTCTCCTGGCCTTAGAGAAGGAAGAATTACTCCTAGAGTCACCATTTTGAACTTTGGTTTTAAATTGTGCTTGTTCAAATACCTTAAGTCTAGGATGGGTCCACTCCCCCTGTCTTTTTAGGAGGTAAGAAGTATCTGGAGTACAGACCTCTGCCCCTGTGTAGGTAGGAGCTCTCTCACGCTCTGAGAGCCAAACAGAGAGAAACCTCTACTTCTAAAGCAATGGTTTCGGAGATGTTTGCAGGTGGAAAAGACCCTGACCCTCATTTTTGGAAATTTTTTTGAAACTGAGGGCCAATTCTGGCTAACTACCTCCAGGACCCACCTGTCTGAGGTAACAGAGTTCCAGGCCTGGAAGTAGTAAGCCAGCCTGCCTCCTACTGGAATTGAGGAGTCGACCGGGCTGACACATCAGGGTGTCTGCTTGGCAGGAGTCAGACTGGGAAGAGGATGTAGCCCTGCTCATCCTCCTCCTGCCTCTCCCTCGGAGAACCCCTCTGTTGGAAGGGAGAGGAGGCCTGGGCTTGGTAGAAAGGCCTGTGAAAAGGCCTGCCCCTGCCCTTAGACTTCTGCTTTGAGGAGTGGCTTGCCTTTCCTTGGCTTGAGCACTTTGTAAGTAGTCCTGTATTCATCCATGTTCTTCATGTAGCCTCTGTCTGCTCCCAAACAGAGAATTACCTACTACAGGAAATCCATGGCCTTAGCCTGGGTGTCCCTGCGAAGGCTAGTACATCTGAGCCAAGCAAATTTCCTGAGAGACACAGATGTGGCCATGACTACGTTAGTTCCACAGCAGCAATGGAATTGTACCCTTGGATGCCTCAATCCCATCAGCAGCCACCTCCTCCAGCTCTTTGGCCAGCTTGGGAGGCTCTGTTGGCCATTTCCAAACAGTATCCCACCTGGACTTCTGGTACCTGGCTGCATAGGCCATATAGTTTGCCTGCCTGAGTCCCAGGGAGGATGCCAAATATTGTTTTTTGGCCATGGCATCCACCTTTCTGGAGTCTTTATCTGAGGGTGTGAAGCTAAATGTATGCTAACCCTGTCACAGGCTGCAGCCTGCATTACCCCAACATGGCTGCTATGATTGTACAAAAACTCTGTACCTGAGCCTGACAACATATACCTCCTGTCCATCCTTTTGTCCACTGGAGGTAAAGAGTTTGGTGCCTGAATAATCTTTTTGTCTGTTTCCCCAAGAATTTGTGGAGGGAATAGACAGCCTCTTAGACTCTGGGATGTCCATCATCTCAACAAAATCAGGCTCCTCTTCCTCATAGGGAGCTGGAGAGTTTCAGCCACCTTTATAGAACAAATAGTGGGAAGGGACTCCAAAGCCTGGGAGGGGAGACATTGGAGGGTCTGTCTGGGAGATGTCCAGTTCAATGGGCACATCCAGACCTTCTAAATCATTATCATCTTCACCATCTTGTTCTGGATAGTCTTTGTCCCCTCCACTTCAATTCACAACAGGCATCTGGATCATAATCCAATGGAGTGGATCCATCCGAACCGACTGCCTGGCTGAAGCGGTTCAGAGCCGGAACCAATCAAGTGATTGAATAATACTTATCACTCGGCTATCTCATCAGCGAGTTGGAGTATGGTTCTGGATCCCAACCGCTGATTTCTTTTTTCTTTTGCTGGAACCGACCCTCTGAATTAGATCTCCTTTTGCCCAAGAGGTATCGCCCAGGTCAGTGGGCACCTCCTCAGGTTTGTCCGCATCCAGAACTGGGCTGGCCATCCAGGTCAGCGGACTTCTCAAGCCTCCCTTTCCTTTAGCCTACTCATTCTTTTTATCCATAGTGGCTTTGGGAAAATTTTTACAGATTTGGAAGCCTGTTTTGAGGTGGTCAAACCCTAGACAATAAACACAGATGCGGTGAGGATCAGCTTTAGCAAAAGCCTCCCACACTCACCACAGTGCTGAAACCCAGTGGGCTCAGTTTCTTTTGGGTTTCTCAGACATGGCCAGACTAACAAAAATTATCCTTAACAGCTGTTGCATGCCTAGGTAATTACTCCGATTGGTAACCAACATGTTACGGGTTGTGAAAGAAACCAGTAAAAGTCAGCTTTTTTGAACCAATCGGAACCAGCACACCACTACAAACTCTAAAGGAAGAAATTCAAACAGAAACAGTCGGTTCCCAACTGGACTGACCACTAGGGAACCAAGAAATTACAATTTCCACAGAATGAAACAAAAAAACAGTTCACTACCTATCTATACACTTACTGTACCATAGACAGAGACTTGAAAATTGAAAAATAATAAATATGTTAAAAACGACACTTTTTATGAAACTTTACCGAACCGAGCAAAGGAGCAATCTCGGAGCGACTTCACAATAAGGAGGAGTAAAGAATCTGACAGTTACACTCTGAAGCACCACAGACAGAGGTTTGAAATCCAAGTCTAGAGCTCAATGGTCTATGCTTCTGCACAGAGTTAACTGTTTCATCTCAGGGCAGTTCAATTGCTGGGGCTAACTGCATATGTCTGAATACAGCAAGACTTCATGTTGTTTGAACCAGGAAAGACGAAGCCATGTCACCCACCTAGTGCAGATTGCTGTCCCCGCCAGCCTGGAAGCCACCCCACTGGCATCATAAGATGCCCTTTGCTTGGTACCTCGAGCTCCAGGCCCCGCACGGAGAGGGCAATGGCTATCTGGTCACCTCCGAATCAGGCAGAGAGACTAGTATCTGTCCTAGCACAGACCATAATTGCCTGTTGTAGGCAGCATGATGGGCCTGATGAGTTGAGAGGGATAACATGGAAGCGTGCCAAGGAAAGCCCTCCTGCCCCAAAAATCAAATTCAGCATAACCTGATTCTGAAGGTCAGTCATGCCTTGGGCGTCTATGCCCAGAGGGTGTGTCCAGGGGAGTCACGCCCAAAAGAGGGTGAGCTAAGGCCCTGAGACCCTAAGGTGTGTGCAATACCTCTGACAGAGGTCCCTCAGGGCAGGAGCGAGGGTTGAGGGACTTCACCAGGCGTGGTATGATGTCTCCTGAAGGGAGAAGGCCAGGCAGGAACCACCAGGTTGGCTGCACTAGAAAGGCACGTGCCACCTGGTCAGGATTGTGACTGCCTAAAGTGGTGATGTGGAACTCATCAAGCAACCCCAACAGGAAGCGCAGATAGATAGACAAATCAGCAGCGGGGAAAGGTGGACAGAAGACTCCTCTCCCTCAGAGGAGGAAGACAAGGAGCTGATGAGGCCAGACAGTCAGGCACTGGCTGCACCAGGGAATGGTGGAACACCTCCTTGTCCATGGACCTGAAGTAGGCGGGAAAAGTGCAGCCGTGGACCTGTACTGCTCTCAGGTGAGAGGTCCCATAGGACTGGTGTGGCCTGGGAGGGAGGGGTTGGCAAGGTAAGGGGCCAGACACCTCCAAGGAGGAGCACGACCTCTGCCAGGGCTGGAGACTGAACGGGAGATTTCAAGGGAGGAGAAGATCCACGGTCACAGCAGTTGGTGGCCGCTCAACCAAGCTGGAATGGCCAGGATTGAGCCGAAGAGATAACTCCCTCATGCAGGCAACCGGGGCCACATTAGCTCAGAAGGGCGGCTCCCTTAGTTTCTAGAAGATGAGGGCCCTCCCAGAGAGACTCAGAGAAAACAGGACCAGCACTGCGACTCCTGCCCAAGCCCCGTGGGCTTCCCAGGAAGGACGCCGCCCTGATCCTGTCCCTCAACCCCTCAGACTCAGAGAGAGCCCTCTTCCTCAGGATCAGCTTAGGTAGCTCAATGCCTGTGACTGACTCATGAGAGACAGCTACTGGAAGAGCACCCTTCCTGCCTGAGGTGCTCCAGTCAGCCTAAAGAGGGGCCAACGTGAGCAGCCACAGAAGGGGGCACACCTCCCAAGAGGGAAGGCGACCACGACTCTGGTCTGTCCCCAGTGCTACCAAAGCACCTGAGGACTGGTCAGGACCACCGACACCAGAATCAGTAGTATCTGCCAACTCCCAGGAGGGGCTGAACTGGAGCCAAGTGCTTGGCGAGGAGGAGCTGGAGGATTCTGAGGATTCCACCTCCAAATCATCCTCCTTCAAGGAGGTCTAGACTCAAACCACTCCCTGATCTCTCCCACCCGTGGCACTATGAGCAGCACACTTAAAAGCGCCCTGTGCTGCTTGCGGTGCCCCACCACCTTCCCCGGAACCACGAACGGGGCCAGAGTCAGAGGTGGCGCTGAGGCTGGCCCTGTGTCACCAGCTGAGGAAGACACAGGACCAGGCCTCGAGGCCCCAGGCTGCAACGCTCAGGGAGCCCTCGCCTCCGAGGAGGAGACTGCCAAAACGGTGCCTCCCATCTGACCCCCGGGGAGTCAAGCTGGGCCTCCTGCTCCGTGGAAGGAGTTCCCGCTGAGGCAGTGGTAAGAGGGCAGAAACCCCATCCATGGGCCGTATAGGACTGGGAGGAGACTCAGAGGAAGGTCAAGAACCACCATTTGGCATCCTGAGTACGTCCGACTTGAATCGCGTACAATTCCAAAACTCGATGGTTCATGGAAAACAGGCATCGAATGATCCACGCCATGGTTAGAGCCCAAGCAGGTCAAGCACCGTAATGCTGGTCCGAGATGGAATAAAGTCTGCCGTAGGGACACTGCCACATAGGAGGCTGGCCTGTCTTGGAAGTTTTTTGTCCTCCCTAATGAGACATGACCAGACGTAAAAAACAAACAGTACTTGGCATCATTGAAAATAAAAGGAAAGATCTTACCGGTCAGTGGTGCCGAAATTGCAGCAGTACAGAACTAGGACAAGATGATCCAATGGACTAGGCCACTGATGTAGTAGGAAAATTGCTTCAAAACATGAGATTGTGCTCACTCGATGGCAGGAGAAACAGAACTGGGACTGGGGAGCGGTCAGCATCGGTTACTGGCCAACCCGAGAGTGCCACACAATGCATTGGCCTCGAGGGTGGCGCCGTCCCAACATCGACTCTTTCCCTTGAAGAAGAAAAACATTCTCCCGCAGGGTCCTGATCCTCCGCCAGAACCCACCAATGATGAATGGTGAAGATTGACACAGATAAGAACATAAAAGCTGAAACTCAGGTTTTAAGATGGAACTAAGCTGAGAAACTAAGGGACCCGATAAAAGAAAATAAGATCATCTGCATATAAAAGACACTTACAATTACTAAAAACTAAGGGAGATTGATTTATAAATAAGGAAAATAATAGGGGTCCAAGGATGGACCCCTGAGTACACCACACTCTATAGATCTCAAATTAGAATGTACAGAATTAATGGAAACATATATATATTTTTTATTCTTTTCCCACTGGTCACAGCTCATGGGAACTCTCTCAGGCAACCTTATCCTTGTGCCTGCCCTGCCTGGAGGATCGCTGCAACCTATGACCTCTCTCCCCCCAGCTAGCACCCCCGGTTTGACCCGCCCAGAAGGGTAGCCTGACTCCTACCTTGGGCTCTCTTATCAAGACAGACTCTGGCATGCAGGTGGGGCCTGGGTGGAGGAGTGATGAGGCCGCCCGAGATGAACCCGCACTGGGCATGGAGGATAGGTGCCGCACCTATACCATCGAGCCAGGTTTTTCCTAGTTCTGCCCATCCCTCCTCTGCATGCACATCCCGACGCTTGGTGCACGGCAACCCTGCCAGTGTTGGGCATGCTGTTTCATTCTGCCCACGCCCTGCGGTGCTCCTAATCTCCACCAGGGCCGCCCAAGCACCAGGCATCCTAATGTCCTCCTCCGGGATCGGAGAGCAGCCCTTCGGTGCTCTGATCCAATCCCTCCCTGTTGATCTCTGGCACCCGAGTTCGCCTCCTGAACTCGGGTCACCAGCATGGCACGAGGTGTGATGCCCAGCGCCTCAAACCCTCAGTATCAACGGGCTGGCTAATGGAATATATTGACATATGGAACTAGATTAGTTGCCATATTGGTTCTTGTAAGAACAGATCCAGAAGCAAATGGTTTGATACCTTTATTGGACTAACATAGATGCTACAAAAAGAAAACAATGTCTAAGCTTTCAGACCAACCAAGTCCTTCCTCGGAGACTTATGACAATTGTTTAGAGAATCACAATCTATTAACACCCAGATCATACATAAAAAATAAGGAAAAATTTTCATTGGTTAAAAGAACCTATTTTAAAAAAATCACAATTTTAAATGGAATGAATAAAGCATTCCACTAGCTTTATATTGGAATCTTTTCAAGGACATCCATTAGATAAGCTGAACACTCAAGCAGGCAGGGCCTCTAACTGAAATTATTAATGAATGTGTTAAGAGAATACATTCAAAATTAAAAGCAAGACCTTTAGATTTAATACCACAAATGTCCAAGTTAAAACTTGATAGTACTGTATGATAAAAAACTGTACAACAGAAATATATGTATGGAAATAAGAGGGAATAAAAAATGTACCTTGTATGAAAGTACAGTTACGTAAGAACTTACTAACAGTAGATCTTCTCGAGAAGCTCTGCAGCAGGTAACACATATAGGACTGTAGCCAGCAGGCAACAGGCCCCCACAGAAAATGTCTAGCTAGCAGTCTGTAGTGGGGACCGCCATGTCACGTGACAGTATAAAGGATGGGCGGTCCCAGCATGCCCCAGTTCTCCTGCTGAGACTCTGGCATTAGGATGGGTGAACAGCACCAGAGAGCCAAGGCCAATACCTCACAGAGCAATCTGATGTTGTCAACAGAAGCCAATTGCAGGAGAGAGAGACCTCTAGGGGAAGGAGGGAGGAAGGATACCTACTGCAAGCCTCTTGAAGATCTACTGTTATGGTAAGTTCTTATGTAACTGTACTATCTTTACCGGTCCCGAGTCAGCTCTTGCGAGGTAACACATGTAAGACTGAGTCCCAAGCAAGTACAGGAGACCAGGCTAGTCTCGGAGAAGGTAAGGAAAGAATGAAAGGGAAGTTCCCTCATGAGAGGAGTCCCTGCAAAACTGTAAGGCCAAAAGCCTGCTCTGCATTGAGAGGCAATGTCTAGACTGTAGTGTCTGATAAATGTGTGACTGTGTACCACATGGCTGCTGCACAGATATCAGTTGCAGACACATTTCTAAGGGCAGCAAAGGAGGCCACTACTCCCTTCGTGGAATGACCTTTAACCGAGCCTCGCAAGGTTTGTTGTACTTGATAGCAAAAGGAGATGCAATTTACGAGCTATTTCAAAAGAGTCCATTTGGCTACAGGCACCCCATGGGTCCTGGGAGTAAAGGAAACAAACAACTGGCCAGAACATCTAAAGTCCTTTGTTCTGGACAAATAGAACTGCAAAATGCGGTGAACATCAGGAGTATGGAGAAGAGCCTTCCCGGTTTGAGTGATCCGGATAATATACTGGGAGATGGATGTCCTAATGTAAGGTCAACTCAGACACCACCTTTGGTAAGAACTTAGGATTGGTTCTCAAGGCCACCCAGTTCTTGTGAAACACCAAATAAGGCTCCTTGCCCATCAGGGCCTGAAGCTTGGAAAGCCTTCGAGCAGAAGTGACAGCAACTAAAAATAACACTTTCCAAGAGAGAAAGTGAAGTCTGCACCACGGGTTGGCTCAAACGGGAGTAAGGTCAATCCTCCAAAACAAATAAATCCCAAGGAGGGACAGGGTCCCTTAGGGAGGCTTTATGTACAGTATCCCTCTGAGAAACGCACGGGTTACCTCCATCTGTGCCACAGTTCTGCCCTGGAAAGGAATATAGCAGGTAGAAATGGCTGCTAAATGCACCTTGATGGACGAATAGCCCAATCCTGAGTCCAAAAGTGACCACAGGTACTCAGGGAGCAAGTTCACCGGACAGGCCAAGGGTTCTAGGTGTCGAGCCATAGCTCAGAGACAAAAGTGTTTCCACTTCATGGTGCAAGTTGTTGTAGTGGAGGGTTTCCTGGCAGCCACCAAAATGTCAGCGACCCTGTCTGGGAACCCGAAACAGAGTCTGGCTATAGGTCCTCAGAAGCCATGCGTGTAGGTGCAGGGACCAAAGGTTCAAGTAAACCAAGGTCCTATCGTCCTGGGAGAGCAGATTAGTGCTCAACGGCAGGGAATCGGAGGTTCCACAGACAGCAGTGGGAACCAAATCTGTCATGGCCATAGTGGTGCCATGAGGATCATTGCTGCACCCTCCGCTTGCAACTTGAGAAAGACCTTCTGAAGGAGCGGGAAGGCATAGAGGCATCTTCCCTTCCAAGATAGGGACAACACGCCTTGCCAGAAAACACCAGGCTCTGGATCTAGTGAGCAAAACTGGGCAGTTTTGGTTGATAGGGGAGGCAAAAGAGATCTAGTTCTGCTTGACCCATCTGTCGTAATAGATCATCTACGATAGATTGAAGGAGAGTCCATTCATGTGCTCTGGACCGAGTGCAGATGAGACATCAGCCAGAGTATTCTGGATCCCTGGACTGCTGAGATCCTAGTTGATGGGATACGCCCAGTTCCACACCCTCGTTGCTTCCTGGAAAAGGGAGTAGGAGTGTGCCTCCTGTTTGTTGAGGTAGAACACCACTGACATATTGTCTGTTTGATGAGGAGATGTCCTGGGCATAGCATGGTGTTCAAGGCTGCAGGGCATAGAGAACTGCTTTCATCTCCAGAATATTTGTGTGGAGGGTCTCCTTGTCCGCAGACCAGGAAACCCGAGTCCTGTGAATGCCGAGGTGTGCTCCCACCCTGCCTGAGGCATCAGATGTCAGTACTTGGTCCGTGCTGCTTTTTGAAAGGGCATCCCTCCAGTAGGGAAGGGGATATCATCCACCACTGGAGTTTGTGATGAAAACCGGTTGGTCCAATTTGTCCCATCTTTGGTCCCATTGGACATGCAGAGTCCACTGAATCATCCTCATGTGCAGCCTTGCTAGGGGACTGAGATGATGGATGCTGCCATTTGGCCTAGCAGCCATAACAGAGTCCTGTTGGTACCACTGAGGCAGAATAGACATGATGAGCTAAGGCTCAAAGCCAAAAAGCTCTGTCCTGAGGCAGATAAGCCCTCCCTTGAGTTGTATCTAGTTGAGCCCCAATGAACTGAAGGCTTGGGATGGTATCAGGGAGGATTTAGGGCTGTTGACCATGATACCCAGTTCTCCAAGAGAAACAGGTGTCCTGAATGGACCTTTGAAGTTGCCCTTTGGACAGTGCTGTCAGGTGCCAGTCATCCAAGTAGGGGAGACATAGTGTCCTAACCTTTGAAGGGCGCTGCTACCACTGTGAGGCATTTGGTGAAGACCCTTGGGGTCGATGATAGGCGCAAAGGTAATGCCCTGAATTGATAATGCCTTCCTGAAAGAGAATCTGAGAAACCTCCTGTGGGGCTTTGCCACTAGGATGTGGAAGTAGGCATCCTGCATATCCAGTGATGCTAGCCAGTCCCCTTGATTTATCATGGGGAGCAGGCCTGGAGGGTGACCATCTGAAACTCTTGTACTCTACAAACTGGTTGAGGTTGCTGAGGTTCAGAATGGGTCGCAGGTCGCCTGTCTTTTTGGCACTAGAAAGAAGTACGAGTAGAAGTCCATGCCCTTTGGGCTGGGGGTCTGGGTCTATGGCTTTCTTGAGCAGCAGGGTATGAAGTTCTGCTTGAATTAGTCCCGATGCACCAGTGAATAACAGGATGTGGGGAGGCATGTCTGGTGGAAACTGGATGAACTCTATAGAGTGTCTGTTGTTGACAAGCTGATGGACCCACTGATCGGAGGTTACCTTCCACCAGGCTTTGGCAAAAGTAGCCTGACCACCTCCCCCTGCTGGGGTCACGGAGGTAGTGGGTCCAACAGGAAGTCAGGCATTAGATGGAGGGGAGGGCGGGTTGGGCTGACATGGCTGTTGATGCTGAAGAAAGCCAGGTTGTGGTTGTTGTCCCCACAGCCTCGAAAATGAGGTTTTCAAATGGCTTTTACTCGGACGGTACATAGACTGAACTGACCGAACAGCTTTGCCAGAGTCCCGTAGTTTGGTTGATTCTCACTGTGTCATCACCAAAGAGGCTGAGCCTTGAAAAGGTGCATCAGGGAGGTTGGACTGCACATCCTGCACGAACCCCAAGACCCAGAGCCAGGAGTGCCCACGTAAGCATACTCCTGTTATAGCCACCTTTGCCACCATCTGCTGAGTCATAGGCTGACCAGAGGACATGAATACCCACATCCGAACCAGTCTACAGAAGTTTGACCAGTTCTGCCTTCATGGGCATTCAGGGATATCATTAACAATGTCCATCCCTGTTTCCAAAGAGCGTTCTGGAACTGAACCATGTGTGTTAAAAGTTCAGGCTCAGAATGCTGCAAGTGGTGGATGAGTATATTTTATGCCCCATGGAGTCAAATTCTTGGATTCTTTGTCTGGGGTTGTGTGCTGAGGTGCTTCAGCCTCTGGGATCTAGCATGAGCAGACGAAATCACCACTGAGTCAGCTAGTGGATTTTCCGCCAAGAAAGTCTGTCCCTTAGGAGCCCTATAGAGGCGGTCTGCCTTCTTAGGGTTAGTGGCGGACGTGTGGGGTGCTTCAAGCCGCCTTTGTGACATTTGCAAAGGTGTCCACTAATGGTGGTATAACCACCAGATTAGGTCCTTCTGGAGTAAATACTGTATTTAGTCGGACAGAGTCTCTGGTCCAAGTCCTCTGTTTCCCACCTCATATTTGATTGAATGTGCCTCATGACTTCCATGAAGAGGGTCATCAGGTGGGGATTTCTGGGTGTCTCTCGATCCAGAGGCTATAGGTCCTCAATTGAGGAATCCAAGTAAGAAGTGTCAGAGGACTGCTAAAGTCCGTGGATGAAGAGGAGGGACTGGTGGTGTTGCTTCAATCTATGCTGGTCAGGAGAACTGGAGGAACTCAGACTCAGTGACCATGACCTATGATGTCGCTTGCAAGGTGCCTTCCCTTTATTTTGCCAGAAGAAGGAGGGGGTCTGTGCCAGTGTCCTTGTCCAGAGGTGGGTAGGAACCTTGGCAGGAACTGGAGGTGGGTAGGGACCCCTGTCCGGGGTGGTGGTCACCACAGCTTGTGGCTTAGTGGGAGGAGATCAGAGCGAATGGTCTCCACCAGTAGCCGAACAGATTTTGACCTGGGACAGATTCAGTTTAGGATCTGAATCTGTCGTTAGGCTCAACGCTGGTCCAGCACCTGTGTCTGGCATAGTGCCATGGTCTGCGATGGTAGGTGGGTCAGTGATGATGTTGGGGCAGCATTAGATGACTTGGTGCTGGTATCTGGTGTCTGCTAGGGACGACACCCATCCATCCTCCATAGGGCTGGCACCTGACCTATCGTCAACTGGTGCCAGGTGAAACCGTGATGACAGTGTCTCATCGGTGGTGCCGTGTTTGGGCAGCAGCGTAGCAACGCTGGTAGGTTGACGTCGGGTGCTGGTCTGAAGTGTGCTTGGCAATGGACATTTATCCAACGACTGTTCGAGTGTTTATCCATCAACAGTTTTAAATGCCTGGGGACTGAGAGGCCGACCTCCCAGAGCAGTGCCCTCAAGTCTTATGCCTATCCTGGGAGTTGGCACCGGACACAGAGGCCGACCAGAAAGGTACTAATGAGAGCCCATTATCATGCCAGTAGTGCTGCCTGACAGAAGGTCTGGACAGCCTAATCTTTAAAGGCTGGAGTAGGGGCCTGAAGACCCAGATCCTCTGTCCTTAGTGCCCAAATGCCTGAACCAGGGCAGGGCTTGACCACCGTGGAACCTGGTGGGAGAATGAGTCATCTGTGAAACGGAATCTGAACTACCCCAGAGGCTGAGTGGAAGCCTGAAGATCTTGAAGGGACCTCTCTTTCTTCTCTTATCCTTATGCTTCCTGTAGATTTGTTATGGTGGGAAGAGCCTTTTTCAGAAGAGGAGTCCCGCTCTATGGCAGCCAAACTTTGCTCTGTGAGATAGGCCTGTGGGTCTTCTGCGCCGGATCCGCCTCCAGCTGTTAAACTTCAGGCAGTGCGGCAATTCTGGGTGTTGTGGTCTGGGCACAGGCACAGCAGACTGGCTGAGTGGCAGTCTTTGGATGGGATCTGTTTCTCACAGGCACACTTGAAGGGTGCCCTTTGAAGGCGTAAGGCAGGGAAGACGACATGCCAACATTGTCACTGAAAGCGGAACTATTATTGAGGAAAATAAAGAAAATTTTGACAAAGTCATATTACAAATATGGTGGTCGAACTAGCGAGAGGCAATCCGTGGAGCCAATGAACATGAGTCAATGGCGGAAAAGAACTTGAGCACGCTGGGGACCACCCACCTCTATATTGTATGTGATGTCGGGGTGGGCCGACATCAGGGGGTGTTTCGCTATAGACTGCTAGCTAGAAGTTTTTCTGTGGGTCCTGTCGCCTGCTGGCTACAGTCCTATATGGGTTACCTGCTGCAAGAGCTAACTCTTGAAGTAAGATCAACTGTTTATAATATTCATACAGAATTAAACTTATCTGGATATATTTTCTAAACTATACACTCAACCACTTAACACACTTCATAAACATTAAAATCTACAGTGGTGTAACAATATTTTCTGCAAGATAATATCAATTGTCAGTATTATTGCCAAATAAAAAATAAATCTCTCAAGGACCACCTAGAAAATGAGTTCATGCATCTTAAAATGTTCAAAGTTCAATAATGAGTCAGTATATAATCAATTAACTATATGAACAGAAACAGTCTCAGGAATCTGTATAAAACTCCAATGGAATTAAACTCCACCAAGAAAAGATAACTAGAAAAGAAGTGTATATTCACTATGCATGTGAGTCAAGAGTCCTAACACACTGTAGCATAATTATGACATGTACCTGAATATAAGCCTACCTAATATGTAAGCACAACACCAACTCCCCACACACAGCCCCTACCCCACAAAAAAACACTGTCCTCCAACACCCTAAAAACACACAAAATTACCACACACACACACTAAACTCCCTCATACACACTCACCCAAGACCACTCAACTCCCCACACACACACATATGTATATTTGTGAGAAACCAACATATTGATAACTAGTTAAAAGGACTCCATGAAAATAAAAATAAAATAACCACATTGAAGTCCTGTTAAATGTCTATACTATGAAGTAAAAGTTTGTATAAGTTTAAGTAGGGTAATGTGTCATGAAACTCAAATCAATATTCATGCCATCTACCATACTGAGAAATAAAATATGCTTAATCTCAAAGTCAGTCTCTGTTGTGTATTTTTTTAAACCAAGACCATTACCAACATATCTGAGATTGAGTGGTCATTCTGAGAGAAATGTCGCCCCACTGGTTTGTCAGTCATCTTCATATTAATGGTATGTCTGTGCATTCATTCTAGTGCAGAGAGCTTGGCTTGTCTCTCCAACATACCCCATTTGTGGACATCTCTTGCATTGAATGAAATAAACAACATTACATGATGTACAGGTATAATTCTCCTGTATCCTGAATAGTCTGTTTTGTGATGTAACACACAATCCGAAGTGGGAATGAGCTCACAAGTCCTACATCTGGATTGATTACTGGGTTGTGTACCATTTAGTGTCATGGTACCCTGCTCTGGTGCAAGTTTACTCCTAACTATTAGGTTGGCTAAATTAGGTGGTTGTTTAAAAGGTAGTAGTGGTAGTTCTTGAAAAATACAATTTAGGTCGCATCCTCACTAAATATAGGGTGGTGGTCCTAATAATTTTACGTAGAAGTTCAAGGTCAGGATGATAAGTGACTACTAAGGGTATTCCGTTGGTAGTGGTCCTTTCCTTATACTGAAGTAGTTGTTCTCTAGGCACCTGTGTTGCACGTCTCTACTGCTCTATTTCTCTGGAAGAGTGGCCCTGCTCCATAAAGGTGTTTTCAACCTAACCAAATGTGTATCTCTGTCTTCCTCATTTGATATGGTGATACCAAGTGCTTCACTCTACAGGACAGATTGTTTATGTGGCTTGGGAGATTACTATTCCTTTGTAAGTATCTGTCTGTCGGCTTCCTGTAAATACATGTATGTAAGGTTCCATCCTTGATGGTGACAGTGGTGTCCAGAAAATTAACACTGGTAGCAGAATATTCCAGGGTAAGCTTTATGGTAGGGTGGAGGTTATGAAGTTCCTGATGAAAACCTTAATGCGCTCAGTGCCTTCTGTTCAAATTATAAACAAATCAATGTAACAGAAATAAGCAAGTGGTTTGTGCGGACAGTGCCTTAAAATTCCTCCTCCAAATTCGCCATAAAGAGATTAGCATACTGTGGAGCCATCCTGGTGCCTGTTGCTGTTCCCATAGTTTGAACATAATGTTTACCATTGAAGCTAAAGTTATGTTTCAGAATGAATTCAGTAAGTTTCTCCACCACTTCAGGGTTGATGTTTTGGTCTAATCCTCTCTCATATGGGTACTTAAGGCAGGCTGAAATGCTACCCTTGTGTGGAATATTAGTGTAGAGAGATGTTACATCCATCATTGCTAAAATGGTGTTAGGCGGTAAGTCCTTATAACCAGAAAGTGTACGCAGGAAGTGTGTGGTGTCCTGATGTAATTGTCCCTTTCTGTAACCAGCGGTTCTGAAATGGTTTCTACAAATTCTGAGATCCCTCAGTCAGGGTACCATTGCCAGAGACTATGGGTCTCCCGGATTGCCCGGTTTATGTATTTTAGGCAGCATGTACAGTGGCGTGAAAAGTATTTGCCCCTTCCTGATTTTCTCTATTATTGCATATTTGTCACACTGGATGTTTTCAGGTCTTTAGAGAAAATGTAATATTAGATAAAGGGAACCTGAGTGAACAAATAACACTTTTTTTTTAATTTCACTTATTTAATGAAAAAGTTAACCAACACCAACTGGCACTTGTGAAAAGTAATTGCCCTTACACTTAATAACTGGTTACGCCACATTTAGCTGCAATGACTGCAACCAAACACTTCCTATAATTCAATATCAGTCTTTCACATCGCTGTGGAGGAATTTAACCCACTTTCCTCGCAGAACTGCTTTAATTCAGTAACATTTGGTAGGTTTTGTATACGAACTGCTCAGTTTCAGGTCCTGCCACAGCATCTCTATTGGGTTTAAGTCTGGACTTTGACTAGGCCACTCCAAAACTTTAATTTTACTTTTTTAGCCATTCTGATGTGGACTTGCTTTTGTGTTTTGGATCATTGTCTTGCTGCATGACCCAACTACGCTTCAGCTTCAGCTGACGGAAGGATGACCGGACATTCTCCTTAAGAATTTTCTGTACAGAGCAGAATTCATGGTTCCTTTAATTATGGCAAGTCATCCAGGTCCTTAGGCAGTAGCATCCCACACCATCAACTACCACCACCATGTTTGACTGTTGGTATGGTGTTCTTACTGTGGAATGCTGTGTTTGCTTTACGCGAGACATTATGGATCCATGTCGCCCAAAAGTTCCACTTTGGACTCATCTGTCCATAGAACATTTTCTCAAAAGGCTTGTGGATCATCCAGGTGCTTTGGCAAATGAGGACGAGCTGTTTATGTTCTTCTTGGTTAGCAGTGGTTTCCGCCTTGCTACTCTCACATGAAGCCCATTTTTGCCCAGTCTCTTTCTGATTGTGAAGTCATGAACACTGACCTTAGCTGAGTCAAGAGAAGCCTGCAGTTCTTTGGATGTTGTTTTAGGATCCTTTGAGACTTCCTGGGTGATTTTACGCTATGCCTCTTGAGTAATTTTGCAGGCCGCCCACTCCTGGGAAGATTCACTACTGTTCCAAGTGTTCCCATTTGGATTATGGCTTTCACTGTGGTTCAATGGAGTCCCAGAGCCTTAGAAATAGCTTTGTAACCCTTTCCAGACTGATAGAGGGCAACAAATTTTTTCTGATCTTTTCAGGAACTTCCTTTGATCATGGCATAATGTGCTTGTTAAATCTTTGTGCTGGCAACGTGACTCTGATGGTAAGGGCAAAATAAGTGAGGTTTATATTGAGCAGGGCTAGCTGTAATCAAGCCTGACTGTGTTCAATCAGCTGACTCTAATTATCCCTTTAATTGGGCTGATTTAACTAGGGGCAATTACTTTTCACACAGTGCCAGTTGGTGTTGGTTAACTTTTTCATTAAATAAATGAAATAAGTAAAAAAAAGTGTTATTTGTTCACTCAGGTTCCCTTTATCTAATATTATATTTTGTCTAAAGACCTGAAAACATCCAGTGTGACAAATATGCAATAATAGAGAAAATCAGGAAGGGGCAAATACTTTTCACGCCACTGTAGAATGTCCCTGGCTTGAGTTCAACAGGGATAAGATCCATTAGTTTGCATTGCCAATAATACTGACAACTATTATCATCTTGTAAAAATATTGTTACAACACTGTAGGTTTTAATGTTTATGGAGTGTGCTAACTGGTTGAGTATATAATTTAAAAATATCTCCAGATAAGTTTAATTCTGTATGAGTGTTTTAAACAGTTGTTCATACAAGGTACATTTTTTTATTCCCCTCATTTCCATACATACATTTATTTTGTTCAGTTTTTAATCATATAATACTATCAAGTTTTAACTTGGACATCTGTGGTATTAAATCTAAGGGTCTTGCTTTTAATTTTGAATGTATTCTCTAACACACACATTCATTAATAATTTCAGTTACAGGCCCTGCCTCCTTGAGTGTTCAGCTTAACTAATGGACGCTTGAAAAGATTCTCAGTATTAGCAAACTAATGGAATGCTATTCATTCCATTTAAAATTGTGGTTTTTTGAAATAGGTACTTTTAAACAATGAGAATTTTTCCTTATTTTTGTTTTTATCTATGGTCTGGTGTTAATAAATGTGACTCTCTAAACAATTGTCATAAGTCTCTGAGGAAGGACTTAGTTGGTCCAAAAGTTTAGACAGTTCTCTTTTGTAACATCTATGTTGGTCCAATAATAGGTATCAAATCATTTGCTTCTGGATCTGTGGAAACATATTGAGACCTGTTTGACAAATAATTTCATCCAACTTACAACATTTGCAGAAATACCAAATTCCTGAATTTAAGACAGAGCAAAGGGTGATCAATTAAATCAAAAGGATAGGTCCATGAACACTGCATCTGTCAAAACACCCTTATCAAACCCTTGAAGGATGGTGTTCTGAACCTAACCAGGGCAGTACTAGTCCCATGGCCACACCCCAAAGCCATGCTGTTGTGCACACAAAATATCATTAGCCTCTAAGAAGCTAGTAAGTTCATTAGCAACCAATTTTTTCAAATCTTACTCAGAGGATTCAAGATCGATATGGGTTGGTAATCTTCAGCCAATGCAGCATTTTGTTTTGTAGGAACTGGCACCACCCTCACACATTTCCAAACAGATGGAAAAACACCAGAGGTCAGACAAAATTATAAATAGCTCAAAGAGGACCTGCAATAAAGGAGGTAGCCAACTTAATAAATCTCCCACCCAAACCCCTCCACAATTACTATATTTATTAGGTAACAAACACACTTTGCTTCAGTACCACTGCTCTGGACACCTCATGAAAATAAAAAAGAGAGTTGCTCTAATTCAGGCAATGTGGACCACAATCATCACCAACTGGACCCTGAGCCAAACCTTGACCATTTGATTTATAGCTAGACACATCCAAGAATTTCAAAGTTAACAAATCAGCATTTTGGGGATCTCAGTAAATGAAAATTACTTACCTACCGTAATTCTTGATCTTTCTGTGTATCTTCACCATTCATCACTGGTGGGTTCTGGCGGAGATTAGGACCCTGCGAGACTTTTTTTTTTTTTTTGCAAGGCAGGAGTCGGCGGTCGGGATGGCGCCGCCTCGAGGCCGACACATTATGTGCGCCACGGGTTGGCTAGTAACTGACAACAACCCCTCCTTAGACCCAGTTCTGCATGCTGGAGAGTGATAGAAGGAAGAGAGGTAGGGCAAGGAGTCTGAGGGACAAGAAAAGGAAAGGATATAAAAACCAAAGGAGGAATAAAGCCAAGGACAGGACAGAAAGAGAAGAAAGCCTAAGGGTTTGGGACAGGAGGCCTCAACCTCTGAGGCAGTAGAGGAGGGACAAAAGGGAGTGAAAAGAAGGTGGAAGAGAGAGAGAGAAGAGAGGGAGACACTGCACCCTAGTCACAGGGGCCCAAAGGACTTCTCGAGGCTGGAGGATGACACCACTGCCTTTTAGCTATATCTCTTCTCCAAGGTGGAGAAGAAAACTTTAACCAAGGTCATGAAGAGGGAGGCTGACATGAAGCCCAGGAGAAGGCTGGCAGAGTGTCAGTTCCGAGGGTCTTACTGGGCCAAGGGTAGCGGGACAATGTCTCCCTGTCTTGTCTAAGGGATTCATGAGTAGGGACAGGACCCACCCGAAGGAGTATGCTCCTGAGGAAAAACACCTCCCAGGAGGGTTTTAGAGAATTTTAGAGAAGCATCACCTCCAAGGAGGAGAACGAGACAATGGAGGATTTTGAATAAGAGGTGGAAGAGGTTCCTCAGGGGAACCTCAGAGGGAGACTGCTTAAAGCAGCAGTTGGAAGGAATTATCAGGGAGGGGTCACTGGTCCCCCAACACCGCTTCAAGAAACTGCAGGCTTGGCTTAAAGCAGAGCAAGGATCCAAGGAAGTCCCAAAAGAGGGAGGTTCCAACAGGAGAGGAGACCCAGCACTCCCCAACAGAGGGTTACCTCCCTGCTTGTCTTCCCAGGATACCTGCAACTCCTGTAGTAGAAATTTCTGAGTTCATACTAGTATATGCTGCTACAGGGTTACAGAATGTCACTGAGGTTACTTGAGGTACCTTTGTAGAAGCAGAAAGCAAAATAAAACTGGATAGAACTGGTTGTGTCTTGTACCAGCCTGAATAACAGGCTCGGACAAAGTATAAAATAAAAACATGCTTGGGCAAAATATAAGATAACAGCACGTTGAGGCATTGAAGGCAAGCTATGCGTTGCTATGGTGTGAGTGAACTCATTGTTTCGCTCAGGTCAGCTTGACCCAGGCATATGTATTAACAGTACTGGGAAAGAAATGAAATAAGCAGTGGAAAAGTACCCATTCATTGGTATCAACTTGTTATTCTGTTTTATGATTGGCTAATACTGCAATGTTGGTATTTTCAAGATAAAAATACGCCTTTCAGTAAAATTAACAACGCCTAACAATGCCTTGATAAAAAGGTATAAAAGTGATTGACTAATGAAACTCAGGGAGCCTTGCATGATTTTTGGAAGCAGACTCCCATATGCATATGTAATAAACCGTTCTTTCTACTATGCAGTGGTCCTGGTATGATTTTAAACTAAAGTGTAAGAACATATATTTTTTCCACGACAATTTGGCGTGGTCGGCAGGATCAGCGCTCGGACCTCGGGTCGGCTCGGTCGGGACCGCTCCAGGTCTCCCACTTGGAGGAGAAGTCCTGACGCTGAGGGGAACGCTGAAGGAAAATCTCAAAGATACAGCCGGGGGATTGAAATGGGACAGCCCGATCGTGACGGATTTTGTTTCCCTGGGCTCGAGTGGCGCTGATCTGTAAGTACCTACCTTGTCTTTTGCCTTGGGACACTGCATATTATAAAGAATAAGTAAACAAGTAAATGGCGTAAGTTTTGAGCCTGTTTTAATCAATGAGACTTTAAGGCAGAAGGGGACAGGGAAAACCGGGGGATCCTGCAAGAGAACTCTTAGGTGGGTTGAGCACCCCTAGCAAGATACCCTTAGGTGGGTTGAGCGCCCTAGCAAGATACCCAAATGGGTTGAGCAAGGGACCTAGCAAGATACCCTTAGGTGGGTTGAGCGCCCTAGCAAGATACCCTTAAGTGGGTTGAGCAAGGGACCCTAGCAAGATACCCTTAGGTGGGTTGAGCACCCTAGCAAGATACCCTTAGGTGGGGTTGAGCACCCTTACAAGATACCCTTAGGTGGGTTGAGCACCCTCGCAAGAAACCCTAAGTGGGTTGAGCGCCTTAAAACTGTGGAGGAGGCAGGCAACAGTAACTCCCGTGGTTGTTTTTTATCTTTTCCTTTTGATTTGCTCTCTTTGTGCGGGTTTCTTTTACTTGGGGTACAAAATCAGGAGATATTGGTTAAAATGGGGAGCGAGCAAACATAAGCAGGAAAATAAGAGTCTCTTGGGTTGCCTCGGCCCTGTAAATGCATGCTTGAAAAGTATGGAGAGGGTTTGAGGATTCCAGGTTTAAAAATATGTGAGAGATGTATTAAGAAAAGTCTTCAAACAAGCAAGGGCAACTGCCCTTTGCCTTTTGTGCTTGCTACAAGTATATACTGTTAGAGCCAATGATGGCTTTCACAGTTCAGGCTGTTTTTAGTAGAAAAGCAGCGGCTGATTAAGTAACATTAGATAAGCAACATTTAGAAAGAAAATAACTACTGTGGATGCGCTGTAGGTGACTACAGACGGATGATTTGAAACCTCCTGTTGCCTATCTGTGTAGTTTCAAGTTTTTCTGTATCAATTTCAGTTCCCTTGCCTCCTATAGAGGCTGAAACATTTGATCCCAAACCCAAGTACTGGGGACCTCTACCAGATGAATCTCAACCTAGTACTCTTAGAGATTTTTTTTTTTGTTTTTAAACTGCAAACCAGAGCTCTGGAAAAAGACTTGGTTTGGCAGGTTACTAAAATGGCTAAAAGAAAACCTTTGAAAGGGTTAAAACCTTTGAAAGGGTTAATAGCTGCAGCGCTTTGAAAATTATCATGAAGGTCCTGCAGTCGGTTTTTCAATCAGACCAGTGTATCAAAAAAGAAGAAGGAAAATACCTTGGTAAGTCTGAATTGTTTCATTATTTAAAGTTTTTTTTATGTCTGTTTTATTTCTGTAATACATGTACTAAACCAAGTAATGCTCCATCTCTCTTGTGCTATTTTCCAGCGTATATCTGTGTTCTGTAATTATGTTCTGTTGTCAAGGTTGCAAGATAGGATTGACTGCCTTCAGTGCACAACATGTTACAGTAAAAAAAGAAAGAGGAAACTTCTTTGCCTCATATCTGACTGTTTTAATTGGTTTTATTTTAATGAAACATTTGTGCTGCCTAGATAGGGTCAGTGAAGAACTTTGTATGTAGTTGTTGGTTGGAGCAGGTAGTGTTGAAGGTGAAGAGTTATGACGTCATAGATTGCAATGTGCAGAAAGATTTGTAGTTTGGTGCAACGCGCCAAGCCACTGCTAGGTGAAAATGTAATGTGTTAACAGCTATAAATGGCTTTATCATACTTCTAGTTAAAACCAGAAATCTTTGCAAATGGCAGAGTGCCATATTTTAGCTATGTGCCAAAAAGTGTAACCATGTTATACGAGATGTGTTCACTTACAGATGGTATGTTGTGCTGCGTTTTAACGGAGTTAGAATGTGTTTAAAAAGTGTTTTGTTCTGGAAAGATTTGGCATGGCGATATGTATAAATGTGTTGGTTTAAAAATTGTCAGTGTTACAAGACAGGCAGGAGGCAGCACATATATCTAAAACATGTACAGTTTTCTAATAAAACTATGGGCATTACCTCAACAAATTGGTGTCAAATAATGTCAGTCTTATTTTGTGTTAAGTATTTCTTTTGTGTATGTGTTGTGTGTACTGTCTTGGCCAGCAGTTTTATTGTATGCTCTATTATTATTTAAAGATATTTTAATATTAGTAGTGTTCAAGGACACTACAAAAATAACTGGGTTTGAACGACTCTTGCGCACACTGTGACCTTTTGCACGTTATTTGACCTTCTTGTGTTTCAACATTTTATGTTACTACCAGTTCAAACTTGATGTATTCCATACCTAAAGCACAACTTTTCACACAAAATGTATGTTTTCATGAAAGCACACCAAGTGTGAACCATGTAATTTGACTTTTATTGCAAAACTAGTATTCTAAGTGAAGAGGAACAAACTTTTCTTCTCTCTCTCACTGCTTCTGACTTGCAGCCAACACAGGCAATACTCCAGCTGGAAGGGGAGAATTATTCATCATCTCCCATATTTTTATTTTATATATACAGTACGCTTTTGAAAAAGGACTATTACAGCTGTTTTTGAGAGTTTACCATCTACAGTTAAAAAACAATGGTTTGGGTTTTATGTGTGACCATGGTGTAATCATTTTTTTTCTTTTGAAATGCATTCTAAAAATACGTACGACAGTATTACCATCAATCCGGATCTTATAAACTCAGCTGACATTTTGTCATGCTTAGGATAAGGGAACCAGGGACGCTAGCTTCTTTTATCCTATGGAAATAATCTTGTTTTATTTTAAACTGGTGTGTGTTTGTTTTGTTGTTTCTCTGTGTTTCTTCTCTTCTTCTAGAGAAAAAGAAGTTCCCATCTTTATAGTAAGGTATGAAACTTGCTAAACTAATTGTAATATTATCTTGTTATAATTCAAAGTGTAGTAGGTGGGGATCATGTCACCATCCACAGCTAACCTTTTATTGCTACAGTATTTGAGCTGTCTCTTCCACCAGTAGGAGCTTGGGGGAAGGGAGTAATTACCCTTCCTCCTTCCAGTGTAATACCCACAAAGGTTGCAAGGTATATCACTGTCCTCCAGAGGGTAAATAAGGAAAATGTGTATTTGCCAATAATTGTTTCTTATTTACAGGTTTTAAAAAGACCCAAGGTATTTTGACAGCATAACCCAGCCCAAGCCCTTCTGCTTTGTCTAGTGCAAACAGTTAAATCCCACACCTATTATTGACACAAGGGCTTCTGCCCTTAGCAAGTAATCAGTTACGCTGGAGGGTAAAGTTGTGTATGTATGTCCTCACATATTCATTCTTTTGATTGTCTTTTCAGCTTTCTTATCCTGTCAAAACAAATATAAAACAACTTTTGTCATAACCTTACAGCAATGAATGCATTTTTTCAACCAGTAAATTCACAGTACTCTAACATTTCTGGACTCTAAGCTAAGTTTACAGTTTATATTTGTTGTTTAAAATGTATGTTATGCATTATGCTCAATACTGAAATTGTTCTATTGCAAACACTAATGTTTCACGCTTATGTTATAATGTTTTGATATACATCTTGCTACACTGTATCATGTGTGTATTCAGGAAAGTGCTCCACATGTATAGCATTTTAATGCTCATAACCAAACCTAAATACTGGGGCCAGCCTTGTTGACCCACCCTACAATATGTTCCAAAGCAAAACCCCAGACAAATTAATGCCCGCTTGTCTTATTATTCACAGGTGCAATAGGCACTGTTATTAAATTGCAGTATAGGCCAACAACATATGTATTTGTCCCGCTAATTGCATAGTGTATCAGGCATATTGCTATGAACTATATGTTTGAAGCATGTTATTGTAACATTACAAAATTTTATGACTCAGGTCTCAGTCAGGCCTGCTTGCAACAGACAGGGAAATAATGTTCATCACTGTCAACCTGCTTCTGTGATTTGAAAGCAGGGTGTAACCATAACATTGTCATGATTTACAGATGGTCAAATGGTATAATTGAACCTCGGCCTGCACCCCCAGGGTGTGCGTTGATGTCCCATTTTTATTTTTCTTTCCAATTGCCAGAATTTAGGCTCTGTCACACCACTCTTTACAAAACAAAAAGTCAAATAGTTTACAAGATTGTTATTTATGTGTTTTTAATTCAGTGTCTAACACACTTTGCAAGTTTGCAGGTTTCACAGTGTGGCACATAAGATCTCCACATTCCACAGCAGTAATACTTTCATCTAAGTTGCCAAGACCTTCATCTTTTCCTGAAAAGAAAACAACTGCCACAGCTTTGATGTCATCACTATCTTTGTGCCTGACTAGTTCCATATAAGGACTATTGCATGAATCAAGTTATTATTACCTCTGCAAGGGTAATGTTTTCAGCAAAATTACACCTATTTGTAGAACTTTAAATCCACTGAATAAGGTTCAATCAGTTCAGGCTCTGCAATCAAGCTTGTTGTTTCTGCTTACTATGAAGTTAAGTCTGGGGAAGGGCAATCCCTAACTCCAGCAAGAAGATTCTTCTTCAATTGACCTTCAAGCAATACATCCATTTTCTCGCTGCTGCTTGTTCCAAACATGGCTGACTTTTTACAACCCTATTGTTCTGTTATGGACTGTGTTCTTAATGGTTTATTGTCAATTGTTACCTTTTTATGGACTGTTAATCTTTAAGCTGGGTGTAATCAACTACCACAACACAAATGCCATGCCAGTGTGTGTGTGTGTGTGTGTGTGGCTACTCCATTAAAAGGACTCAATGCACCCTGGCCAGTGTGTCTGCTAATCAGCCATCCAGCAGCCAGCAACATGAACACTGACTTTCTACTCTGCTGGTGTTTTGTTTTTAAATTACTGTCTGCATTGCCCCATATGCCTTGTGGGGTTACCACCATTCTGCAAATGACATTTCACCTGAACTGTAACTACACCAACCTGTGGTTACTTATATAAACTTATAAACTGTTAATTTTATGGACTGTTATGTTTTATAAGGACTTATCTGTCAAGAGACATTATCAACAGATTCTTCAATCAAGCTCCAAGGGTGTGCTACACCTCAACACAAGGTAGCATCTACCTTATCCACTCTCAAAGTGGATTCCATGAACTCTTTTCATCGACAAAATTGTTATGTTATATTGTGTTATATATAGTATCACATGTTAGCATTTTTTTTCATATTTCAATTGTGGTGTTGACATCCCTCAATTCTGTATTATGTTTTACAAACTCACGATTTGTGTTCCGTCTGTAACTCCCTCTGTATCAACTCCAGAACAAAATTTTTTTTTATAAATGCCTTAACTATCTGTATGCTGGCAACCAGTTTTAAATCATATAGATAAAAAGGAGGTTAGTTAGTTGATATAAAGTATCAAAGGGGAGAATGTAGTAGAAATTTCTGAGTTCATACTAGTATATGCTGCTACAGGGTTACAGAATGTCACTGAGGTTACTTGAGGTACCTTTGTAGAAGCAGAAAGCAAAATAAAACTGGATAGAACTGGTTGTGTCTTGTACCAGCCTGAATAACAGGCTCGGACAAAGTATAAAATAAAAACATGCTTGGGCAAAATATAAGATAACAGCACATTGAGGCATTGAAGGCAAGCTGTACATTGCTATGGTGTGAGTGAAACTCATTGTTTAGCTCAGGTCAGCTAACCCAGGCATATGTATCAAGCAGTATTGGGAAAGAAATGAAATAAGCAGTGGAAAAGTACCCATTCATTGGTATCAACTTGTTATTCTGTTTTATGATTGGCTAATACTACAATGTTGGTATTTTCAAGATAAAATACGCCTTTCAGTAAAAATTAACAACGCCTTGATAAAAAGGTATAAAAGTGATTGACTAATGAAACTCAGGGAGCCTTGCATGATTTTTGGAAGCAGACTCCCATATGCATATGTAATAAACCGTTCTTTCTACTATGCAGTGGTCCTGAGTATGATTTTAAACTAAATGTAAGAACATATATTTTTTCCACGACACCCCTCAGGGGAGAGCAGAGTCACAAGTACGGAGAAGGACCATATGGTCCCTTACTGAAAACAAACAGGGAGGAGGATCCCCAGAGACTGAGGCCTAAGAGGAAGGTGGGTGGGAAGCAGTGATGAATGGTGAAGATACACAGAAAGATCCAAGAATTGCGGTAGATGCAGTAATTTTTCATATCTGTGTCAATCTTCACCATTCATCACTGATGGATGATAACCCCCCTAAGGGGACCGGTACCTTCCTAAGGGACCGAGTCCCTCAGCCTCCAGTGGGGAAAGACCAGAGGAGGGGACTCTTCCAGGCCTGGTTAGGCCTGAGACTGGTCTGGGTGAGGCGGGGTTCTCTGAGTAAGAGAGAAGTTGCCCTGCAGTTCCCGCCTCACCCTGTGGGAGAAAAGGTGGGTTCCCGGAATGAGGAGGCAGTCACCCAATGCTGGGCCATGGGTGATAACCAGGAAAGATGAAGCCATGCCACCCACCTAATGCAGATTGCTGTCCCCGCCAGCCAGGAAGCCACCTCACTGGCATCATAAGATGCCCTTGCTTGGTGCCTCACAAGCTCCAGGCCCCACGCAGAGGGCAATGGCTTGTCTGGTAGCCTCCGAATCAGCCAGAGAGACTAGTATCTGTCCTAGCAGAGACCATAAGTGCCTGTTGTAGGCAGCATGATGGGCCTGATGAGTTGAGAGGGATAACAGGAGACATGCCCAAAGGAAAGCCCTCCTGCCCCAAAAATCAAATTCAGCAGAATCTAATTCTGGAGGTCAGTCATGCCTTGGGCGTCTATGCCCAGAGGGTGTGTCCAGAGAGTCACATCTGAAGGAGGGTGAGCCAAGGCTCCTGGAGACCCTGGGTGTGCAATACCTCTGACGGTGGTCCTCCGGGCTGGAGCAAGGAGTGAGGAGTTCACCAGGTGCAGTACAACACCTCCCTGAAGGGAGAAGGCCAGGTGGGAACCACTAGGTTGGCCACACTGAATTCACCTAGAAAGGCATGTGCTACCCGGTCAGACTGCGACTGCCTAAAGTGGTGATGTGGAACTTGTTGAGCAACCACGACAGGAAGCACTAATAGCTAGACAAATCAACAGCTGGGGGCAGGGGACAGAAGATTCCTCTCCCTCAGAAGAGGAAGACGATGGAGCTCATGAGTCCGGAGAGTCAGGCACGGGCTGCATCTGGGAATGGTGGAACAGCTGCTTGTCCATGGACCTGTAGTAGGCGGGGAAAAGTGCAGCCGTAGAGACCTGAACTGTTCCCAGGTGAGAGGTCCTGTAGGACCAGCGTGACCTGGGAGAGAGGAGGGGCCAGACACCTCTGAGGATGAGCGACCTCTGCTGGGCTGGGAGACCGAACAGAAGATCTCAAGGGAGGAGAGACCTGCTGGTCACAGCAGTGGGTGGCAACTCAACTGAGCTGGAACAGCCAGGACTGAGCCAAGATTATTCTCCCTCAGGGCAATCGGGACCGCATGAGCCCAGAAGAGTGGCCCCTAGCATTTAAAGATGAGGGCCCTTCCAGAGAGACCTCAGGGGAGAAAACAGGACCAGTGCTGTGACTCCTTCCTGAGCCCTGCAGGCTCCCAGGAAAGGGTGCTGCCCCGAGCCTGTCCCTCAACCCTCAGAGTCAGAGAGAGCCCTCTTCCTCAGGATCAGCTAGGTAGCTTGATCCCTGTGGCCAACTCCTGAGAGACAGCCACTGGGCAAGCACCTCCCTGCCTGAGGCACCCAGCCGGCCTAAAAGTAGGGCCAACCTGAGCAGCCCCAGAAGGATACACCTCCCAAGGGAGCAGGTGAATCACCATCTCTGGTTTGTCCCCGGTGCCTCCCAGAGCACCCCAGGACTGGTCGGGACCACCGACACTGGATTCAGTAGTAGCAGCCAACTCCATGGGAGGGGGCTGAAATGCTGGATGAGGAGGAATCAGAGGATTCCAAGGAACTAGGAGCCAGTCTGGGTCAGCCTCAGAATCATCCTCCCTGAGAAGACCCGGACCCAGACCACTCCTGGATCCTCCCTCCCACCCATGGTACTGCCTGCGGCACCATGAGGACCCACACTGCCCATGGCACTGCCACCATCCCCAGCACCCGAATGGCACCAGAATCAGAGGCGGCGCCAGAGGCCAGCCCCATGCCCTCAGATCCCCAGCACTGCAAGTGTGCTGGGAACTAAGATGGCACTGGCAGGCAGCACTGAGGATGATGCTGGACCAGGCCCGAGGCCCCAGCCGCAACACTGGGGAGCCTCGCCTCCAAGGAGGTGACTGCGAAAACAGTGCCTCCCACCTAACCCCGGTGAAGTCAGGCCTCCTGCACCATGGAAGGGTTCCCTCCAGAGACAAGGCTAAGAGAGAGAAACCTCCTCCACGGCTGTATAGAACCAGAGGGGACTCAGAGGAAGGGCCAAGAACCCTGCATTTGGAGTCTCGAGTATGAGCCAATCCACTGAAAGTTGGCGGTGCATGTCTGACTTTGAGCATGCGCAATTCCAAAACACAATGGTCCATGGAGAAATAGGTGTCGAATGATCCATGTCATGGTTAGGGCCAACAGGTCAAGCACTGATCATGCTGGTTTGAGATGGATATAGGAGGCCAGCCCGCCTTGAAATTTCTTTTGTCCCTGAACGAGACATTACCAGGCGGAAAAACAATAAACAAACAACAGCACTTGGCACACGAAAATAATGGAAAGGTCTTACGGTCGCATTGCAGAAATACATGACAAGAACTAGGACGATCAGAGCCGACAGACTGAGGCCGCATTGCAGAGAAATCACAGCAGAGAACTAGGACGATCAGAGCCACAGACTAGCCACTAACGCAGTTGAAAATGTCACTCACACATGAGCTCGTGCTCACTTGACAGCAGGAAGCAGAACTGGGACTGGGGAAGGTCGGCGTTGGTTAATATGCCAACCTCGATGCCCGCAATGTTATCAGCCTCAGGGCGGTGCCATCCGACTCCTCCCCTTGCAAATAAAAAAAAAAGTTTCTGACGGGTCCTGATCCTCCGCCAGAACCCACCAGTGATGAATGGTGAAGACTGACACAGATAAGAGCCTCTTTCAGAAGTGTTTAACTTATTAATTACAGTCTTTTCTTCTGGTGTCAATAATGAATGAACCGTGTCCCAAAACCCTTTGAGTTAGACCATGCAGCCTCAAATTTGTTCTTCAAGAAATCAACTTTGGCCTGTTTTATCATTTTACTGACCTTATTCCATAGGGACCTATAAGCTGAATACAATATAGTGGAGGGAAATTGTTTATAGGAATCCCATGCCAAATTTCTTTGTTTAACCCAGGATTTAATGTCCTTAGTAAACAATTCATTGTTTGTTCCACTTACCCTTAAGAATCACAATGGGAACAGAAAATCTTGGACAGCCAGCAACTGTAGTCAAAAATAATCAACAGCACAATCAGGATCAGAATAACATCAATATGGACCAATCAGTTTTCAATAATTCAGACCTCAAAGCATTACAATTACATTTCTTGAAGTTTTGAAATTGGATGGTTCAAGAAGGAATCGTTTAAAATTTAAAATACAATATGTAGCCTGATGACCACTTACTGAGTCATCCAATACTCAAAAGATGAAATAATGTTGGGCTTATTTGAAACAAGCCAGTTCAAAACTGAATGATTATTGGTTTTGGTATTGAGTCGGGCAGGTTTTTAATAAGCTGAAACAAATCAAAGGAATTCAGGAGGGTTCGAGACCCAAAGAATCATTTTGAACCAATCCAAATTAACATCTCCACAAAATAAAATCTTGATTCATCGATAATTAGAAGCCACTCACAGATATTCCTTTAAGCCTGGTAATCCACATGGAAGAGGGTTGTATAAGCAACCAATGGTAATATATTTACAACTGCCCAGTAATAAGCGCAACACTTACCAGTCATTTGCAGATTCAGAATTCATACTGGATGACAAAACAGATACTTCTAGATGCTCAGGAAAATAAATGACAACTCCACCTCCTTTCTTTTTTTTTTCTGTCAGCTCTAGCTAGGTTATAACCAAAGAGTTTACACATACCATCCAGAATCGAGGGGTTCAACCATGATTCGGATATGGCAACCAAATCAGGCCTATAAGTTAGAGTTTCCAAGTTAGCTAAATTAGGTACAAGGCTCCTGGCATTAACATGCAGAATTTTAATTCCATGGGTATCATACCAAGGATGAGCACAACTAGCATGAGGGAAAAACTCAGAAATCATAGGGGCAGGATTTAACTCAACATCTTCAGACAGTAAAAGTAAAACAACAAATCTCCTATGATGCCAAAGAAACCCCCAGTATTAAAATAGTAGTAAAACTGGCAAGAACCTGTCCGCAGATGAGCAAAACTAACTTCTCAATCAATCATGAGCAAAAAGCATAAATTGTACTATCACGACTGCGAAGAGTTCAACATGCTAAAATTGGTACCATCGCTAACTGGTATATTTAGATTACATTCAGCTGGAGAATTGACTACATCACTCAGCATATGACACATCCATAAGGCAATGCCCCAACTAAGCATAAGGTATAATGCAGACATTTTGCAACAGAGCATAACCTTCTTGGACTGATAACCCATCAAACTACACTTTGCACAGCACTCACTGCCCCAGCCTTCCACAGACTCCAGTTGCACTTAGCTGCCACATCTGAGCAGAGCAGAATTTATGTCCGCCAACCCACCAGACCAGGCTGCCACCACCAGTCAGCGGGAGGGGGGCACAGCTCAGAAAGTTAGAACAGCGGACTTCCAGTTGAGACATGGTGGGATAGACATGCAGGGTTAGGAGCTCTCCCTATATCTGCATAAAAGGTCACTGTACCCTGCTGTTAGCTTGGAATACATACTGAATCGAAGTTTTAATGTTAATAGTGCTAGGTTGGTGACAGCAAGTGAAAAATCCCCTGTAGGGTATGGCCGTCAGTCAAAAAATGATACTAGCTACTATCGGACCCTGCCGAGGAAGACGATCATGGCTTGGTAGAATCAGCTCCTCACGACATGCACCGCGAAGCAACTGGATAGCAAAATGCCAAGGGGTAAAAAGCTACAGACCCCGTGCAATCTGAAGCAATATTAAAAGCAACTGCGGATTTCCACTCAGAAATGAGAGATTTTATTTTATTTTATTTTTATTTTGATGAATGGGTAAACCCACTGAGACCATTGGTCCCTTTTTCAGGGGCAACCTGAGGTTAAATTGCATACACCAATATTACATACATCACACAGTAGTACAAGGCGTGAAGTGAGACAGCATCAACTGGAGAGACAGTAATTACAGGTAGACAAATCCAGTGGAACAATTGTAACAATACAGAGTTAGTAGAGGTCATAGTTCAGCCATTTGACAACAGGGCATGAGAGAAACATTAGATCTGGTAGGAGAAAGGAGGACTAGCGAGTGCAGTCACATAGGCTAAGTTCCAGCAGGTAGACCTTAAGGCCGGCCTTGAATCTTGAAGAGAGGGTCTCTCAACCAGATTAGCCGTAGCGTGTTCCACAGGTATGGGGCAGCTTAAGAGAAAGAGCTTACCCAGCTGGCGGGGGATGGTTAGGGCCGGCTGGACAAAGACCCTCATTTCTGCTTTGTACTCTGGGGTTTAGCAGCCCAAGGAGGTGAGGAGGAAGGTTGGCGGTGAGTTTATGAGTCGGGCAGAAGGTGGAGTAGGCCAGTTTATGGCATAAGGTTGGCCAGTAGGGGTCTGAAACGACCTCACAGTGATGTCTCCTAGGACGAGAGTTTGTGGCAAAGCGTGCATTCTGTGGTAAAGAACCATTAGTTTTTCTGAGTTCCCCTTCTCGTAGGGAACTGCAGTAGGAGGGCCCCGTAGAAAAGGTAGGAGAGGAGTGTGCAGTTTGAGATTGCACGCCGAGCCTCGCCAGTGAGGGAGTTTCCCAGTCGGTAGAGAAGTCTGAGTCTCTGGTGGATGGACTTGGTTAGTGAGTCGATGTGGGCTTGTAGGACAGTTCATGGTCAAGAAGTATCCCCAGGTATTTGATCCTGTCGAGGACCTCGACCCACTTCCCTGGTTCAGTTTAAGCTGGAGAAGGTCACTCCTATCTGGGCCAAGGCACCTGGGCCCAAACAGAACAGCCTCTCGCTTTCTCCTCATTCAATGATGATGCAATAAAGATATTCGAACAGACCTGGGGAAGCTCCAAACTCGGATAAATGAGGCAGATTCACAGATCACTGAGAACACAGGTAGAATTGACTCCTCGAGCAAGTAGTGAGGGCCCTTGATTCTGAGCAATTACCTCTCTCAGGCAGAAAGATGCTGAAAATAGAGGGCGGAGGAAAATATCAGAATTTTTGGCCTCCCAGAGGGTGAGGAGGATAGATCCAGTGGCATTCGCTGACTACCTTCAGCTTCTGTTAGATCTGGGCCTGAATACCACATTAATATCGAGGGGCGCACTGCCTTGGGCCCAAGCAGTTAAAGCCAGATGCCAGACCCCGATCATTTGTTATGTGCTTTTTGAACTATAACCAGAAAGAACAGTTACTTATAAAGGCTTGGCACAAACAAAAATTATATTCGCTAATCAGTGCCTCATTTTTGATAATGATTATGTACCTGCAACACAAAGGATGAGGAGGAGTATTCCTCTTTATTCCCTCACCTCAGGGCAAAAATCTCAAATTCCACATCCCTTACCCAGCTAGAATGGTAGTCATGTTTCCAAGCAGTCCAGTGGTCTACAACTCAGCAACTGAAGCCAGAATGGACTTGCAGTCATGAGGATTCTCTCAGAGAAAAGTTCCAGAGCAACTGTTGTCCCATCCACATAGACCAGGGCAGATCCTGTGAACAGAGACAGGAGACGGTTGGTGATCCTCAACTGCAAACCATCTTGGAAAGGGTGCACCAGTACAAAAACCCGACCCTCAAACCTGAAGCCTGAACTAAATAAATGGACTTATTGACACAGGTTGGTAAGGGGAGGGTTTGCTTACTACGAGACAGAGTTGAGAACGGCCCTAGACAATCCTAGCACAAAATATATAACAGTTGCTCTATATAAACCTTGGCATAATAGGGGATATATATATATATATATATATATATATATATATATATATTTACTGCTAATTTTCTAGCGATATAGGACTACATTATCTTAGCTTCATGAGCTTATTAGTATTGTGTGCAAGGTGAGACAGGCAAGCTTTATGGGAGCAATTATTCCAAAACTGACTCGCCTCCCTTGTCCCTCCCAGTGGTTAGCTAAAAGATGTAACAACTTGATCAACGATGGTCTGTATGAGATCTAGCCGGACTAGATAGGGGCTGACTATTACACAACATGTCGGTAGCCCAGAGCATAGAGGGAAGGTGGAGGAGCCACCCACGTGCCCTGGCACTTTTTAAATAACACAGTAGTGGCTAGGAAGCAAGCAAAGTGCTCCTTGGAGAAAGTCCACCACATGAGGTGGCATTTTAAATGTGTTTTGTGCTGTTTGTGACTTTAAACTGCAATCTTGCTCTTGCTGGGGCAGGAAGTGGGTAACTCTGCACTTACTGTGGGGCTGCATAAAGCTTGCACCTCACGCGAGTGGGGAGCAGGAGAGACAGTGATCTTAAGGTTGGTGTTACGCCTTTTAAATTAAATATAGCCTGTAAGGGGTACAAGGCTGTGAATTAACCTGTATTTGCGCACCTCTGGAGAGAGGAACATTAGGGCTGGTTGCCATGATTACAGGAACTCGTGTGTCCCGGAAGTCTGCCTGCTCAGTAGCCCAGAGCATAGAGGGTGGTGGAGGAGCTACCTATGTTCCCTGGCACTTTGTTAAATAACACAGTAGTGGCTAGAAGCAAGCAAAGTGCTCCTTGAGAAAGTCCACCACACGAGGTAACATTTTAAATGTGTTTTGTGCTGTTTGTAACTTTAAACTGCAATCTTGCTCTTGCTGGGGCAGGAAGTGGGTAACTCTGCACTTCCTGTAGGGGCTATAAGTTTACACCTCACTGAGCAGGAGGCCCAGGCGGCGTGCGCCTGTGTGTGTCTGCTGTGTCCGCTCGCGGACACCAGGGACAGGAGACAGGCTCTAAGAAGGAGGAATAAGGGAGCAAATGAGGGTAGCTGTAAGAACATTACTTGCCTGATTAAGTGGGTGGCTGGAACAAAGTCAGAATGTCACAAGGTAGGGGTAAAGCTAAAAGCTGCAAAAGCAATGTATACAATGTAAAATGTACACTGAGGGGGATAAGGCGCAGCAGTTCAGATGCAATAATTGTCTGCTGGTGGAAACACTACAGGAGGAAATTAAAATGTTACTGGGGAGACAAAGTGAAAAAAGAGATAGGAGAATTGGAAAAATTTATAGACTCTATGTCAGAAAATCTTACAGCGCAAGGAAAGTATAATAACTAACACTCCTAGCTGTATACTAGGAAGGAAGACATCTGTATCTAACAAAAGGATAAGGGATTGCTGTTCAAAGTGAACAAAAACTGAAAAAAGGAAGGAGAAGATCGAGTGAGCCCTACAGCTTTCCAATACGTTTGAAACCTTAAGTAAAGCATCTGAAGCAGGGGCAGACAGCAGCAAAGAAATAAGGGATGAGAATGTGAGCAAGGAATCAGTAAAGTTAGAAACATCAAAGGAGCCACACCAGCATGAAAACATAGACAATAAGACATTGCAAACTGCAGCAGCTGACAGTCTGTGCCAAAAGGAAATAAAAGGAAGAGATATTCTTGTAATTGGGATTCAATTACAAGGGGACTGATGAGATAGTTTGCAAGAACAGAAAATGTATAGGACAGTAAAGCTCGTGGGGGTGAAAGTGACAGATTTGGAAAGTTACTGGGTGGTTTAATGAAAACACGTATGAACCCTTGGTTATACTGTGTGGGACTAACGACATAGGAAAAATAAAGTGGAAGTTATACAGGAATGCTTTTTGAATATAATAGAATCCAAGCAAAGGGGGTGATCTCATAATTTCAGGGATTTTGCCAGGGCATGGACCAAATGAACACATAAATTGGGCAATAAATCAAATGAATAGGTGGCCACGCCATTTTTTGTGGACAGACATATCGGAGTTATGGATAATACCAGGACATTTCAAAGCAAAGGTATTTTCAAACATGACGGGCTGCACCTAAATAGAGCAGGAACTAGAATACTAGGTACCAAAATAAATACGGTGATACAGTTTCATTTAAATTGGAAAGAGAGGCAGGAACTTGCAGACATGAGTGTAAGGAATGATGTGGGCCTACTAGGACATTAATGTGAGGGTTGGAATGTAGTATTATTAAATGCAAGGAGCTTACCAAACAAATTTGATGAATTCCAGTACATGTTAAAATCTAGCAGTGTTGATGTAGCACTGGTGACTGAAACCTGGGGACTAAACAGATCCTTGGGAAAAGAACATCACAGGATATAAATTATATTCTAGATCTAGACCCCATAGGAGAGGAGGGGATAGCTATATATATATATTAAAGACACTATAAACAGTGAGCAGTAAATGATCCACTTGGAGAATGTGGAATGTTGTGGATAAAAATAGTGCATAAGTCTCAATCCAACACTAGACTGGGATTGGTGTATAGGCTCCATCTATGACTAAACAGGAGGATGACCTTTCTTGGACTATATTTCCAACTTAGACCCAGCAGAAGATATACTTTTGGCAGGGGACTTCAATATGCCTGAAACAGACTGGTTGGAATTAAGGGGAAACCAGTATAGAAAGGAAATCTTGAAGCAGTTGACCAAATTGGGGTGGAACAAAGAGTGATGTCAGCAACCAGGGGTCAAAATATCTTGGATTTGGTCCTGACTAACATGGGGATAAAATAAGTAATATTACAGTTGATAGTCCCTTAGGAAATAGCGATCACTGCAAAGTGTTCTTTAGGATGGCAGGGGAATCAAGGGCAAATTGTGTCACAGGCCTGACACATAAGTTTAATTTTAACAAAGCAAACTTTCCTGGCTTAAAAGCAGAAATGGCTGCTTGGGACTGGGAAACTGAGTTTTCTAATCAAACAGTAGACAGGATGTGGGAAACTTTGATTATGAAAATCACAAGGGACGCTTCATAAACATATACCAAGCATGTAAATATGATAAGAATAATAATAGCAAAGGATGGTTTAATTCTAGAATAAAAAAATGGTCAGAGAGAAGGACAAAATCTTTAAGCTAGTAAACAAAAAAATAACCAGGAGGATAGCTTGTGTATAGGGAAAAGTTAGCAGCTGAAGAAGGAAATAAAAAGGCCAAAGAGATTATGAATGTAGGCTGGCTACAAGAGTGAGGGACAATCACAAAGCATTTTACACATATACAAATGGTAAAAAGAAAGTACACAACAATATAGGTCCTTATATCAATGCACTGGGTGAACGTGTGACTAATACTAAGGAATTGGCAGATATGCAAAATCATATTTCAGTTCTGTATTCGATAAAACACTGTCACAGGAATGGAGAATAAGTTAATTTCAGGCAGGTCAGGTATTACTAGATCCTACCGATGTACCAAAAGATTGGAAAATATCAACATTAACAAATCCCCAGGGCCAGATGAGCTACACCCCAGAGTGCTTAGGGAATTGGCAGTTAGCCTCGCCCACCATTAACTCACTTATTTCAAAATCCTTGGACCAGGGAATAGTGGTACCCTTTATTGAAGAAAGGCCCTACTGCAAAACCTGAGAATTTCAGACCAGTTAGTTTAACTTTTATGTGGGAAGTTATTTGAAGGACTTTTGAAAGATCATATATTATCCCACTTGGTTTTACATAAATTAACAGATTCAACCCAACATGGCTTCACAGAAAACAAGATCATATGAACATACAAAATTTGCCAGCAGATAAAGGCCTAGAGGTCTATCAAGTCTGCTTGAATGTGTAGCTAGCACCCCTATCCTGCAGCTGCCCCTCCCTTCCACCCTTCCCTTCATTAACCTCCCTTGTCCTGTCCCATCCCTTTGAAGCAGTCCACTGTTCTACTGGATACCACTTGCAGGTAACGATTCCACCCAGCCACCCTCTCTGTAAAAGTGTCTCTTCATCTCCCTCCTGAACCTTCCTCCTCCAGTCTCATATCATGGCCCCTGGTGTCCCTCCCTCCCTTACTTTGAACAGCCCTCTGTACCTGTCTTGTTTATTCCTTTCATGTTCTTAAAGGTTTCAATCACGTCCCCCGTCCCTCCTCTCCTCCAGTGAGTACATGTTCAACTCCTCAACCTCCTCTCATATGATAAGTCCCCAGCCCCTTGATCATCTTTGTCATCCTGTGCTGCACCCCTTCCAGTAACTTAATGTCCCTCTTCAGATACGGGTGCCAGTACTGCACGCAGTACTTCAGGTGTGGTCTAACTATTGACCTATACAGTGGCAGAATCACCTCTTCCTCCTCGAGGATATACCCTTCTGCAATGCAACCCAGCATTTTGTTGGCCTTTGCAACTGCCTTCCTACATGGTGCCGAGTTGTTCACTGACCCTGTAATGAGTACCCCAGATCCTTCTCCTCCTCTGTCTGGGCTAGCTGCACTCCCAGCTGGTAACTCCTCCTTGGCGTTCATCCTCAAAATGCAGCACCTTGCACTTTTTGGCATTAAACCCCAGTTGCCAGGTGTCTGACCAGGTTTCAAGCTTTGCCAGATCATCCTGCAACCCCTGCCATCCCCTAGGTCATCCACTACCACTCCTACCTTGGTATCATCAGCAAACAGACTGATCTTGCTCTTGATGTCCCATGATATGTCCGCAATGAATATCCCAAACAACACTGGTCCCAACATTGAGCCAGACGAACATGCTAACCTTCTATGAAACAGCAAATAAGGCTTTAGACATAGGGAATCCAGTGGACATCATATTCTTGGATTTTTCCAAAGTGTTCGACAAACTACCACATAAGGAATTAGTAGAGGTACTGATCAGCACAAAGTTACCTACAAATATAGTGAAATGAGTGGAGGCATGTTTGAGTAACAGAAGGCAGGTGGTTACAATCAGAGGGTATTGTCAAATTGGGAAGAAATCACAGTGGAGTCCCACAGGGTTCAGTTTTAAGCCCATGTTTATTTAATTTGTATGTCTCCTTAATTAGTGTAGTTTCCCAACATTTGGTTGAGTAAGTTTTCAGATGACTGCAGGATTGGGGGTATTGTGAACAGAATAGAGGACCAGAACAATGTACAGAAGACACTAGATATGCTGATACAGTGGACAGTTCCGTATAAGCTAGAACTTAATTTAAACAAATGTGCGGTAATGCACTTGGGAAACAGGAACGGTAAATTTGAGTACAATCTGGGAGAAGTTCAGCTCCATCAGACTGTGAAGGAAAGAGATCTGGGGGTTAGGGTAACTAGAGACTTACAATTCAGTACACACTGTAGCCTTATTGTCAAAAAGCTAACGAGGCATTAAAATGCATACTACAACATATTGGTAGCAGAAACAGCAGAGTGATTCTGACCCTGTACTAGGCATTCGTGAGGCGCATCTCGAGTACTGCACCCAGGTTTGGTCCCCATACAGAAAAGCTGATATTAGAAAGTTGGAGGAGTGCAACGTGGGCCACAAAGAGAATTCCAGGCCAGGAAATGTATCATACCAGGAGAGACTACACAGTTTAGGATTATACACATAGCAATATTGTAGAATAAGGGGGATATGTGTATGATATACAGGGCCCTTCAGGATGAGCAACTAAGGGAAGATTTGGGACTTAGGGTAAGAAAGAACTACCTGTATGAACCCAGGAGTCACAAATTACAATTAGAACAAGATAAGTGGAACACCTTGAAGCAGAAAACTGGTTTGACCAGAGAGGGCTTAGCTTTGGAACTCTTTACCAAGAGAAGTGGTAATAAGTAAAGCGATGGACTCTTTCAAACTCGGTTTAGATGAGTTCTATAGAAATAAAAATACTATAATATAGAATAAACAAGGCAAGCATTAAGGACATAAGCCTACGTGGCTTGAAAAACCTATGAAACCTAAGAAAGGTGGGGCAGTAAGGACACAAACCTAGTATGCTCTCTCCCTTTAGCGTAAATCTGGAGATCCTCTTTTTTTTTTTTTTTTTTTCCTTTCAGAGGATAGTACCTCTTACCCCAGGATATGAAGTGTGGTCCATCGAGATATAGGATAATTATTGAAGGTTTATTTAAACTAGGACCCACTCTACCCTTCCTAACTATAGCACCTCCTGGAGAGCAAAAGAAGAATTTTATGGGGAGAGAGTTGCCCTATGACTTAGAGTTAGTTTAGTTTTTCTAGCTTAAGTGTTAGTTTAGCTCTGTCCATGTCCTTATCACTACTGGAACAGCTAATTCATTTTTGCTGTTCCTTGAGAGATTATTATCCCTCTCAGGTGGGCTATACCAATTTTTGTGGTCTGTGTCCCAATTTTCCGGAAAGGAAATGTCCTCGTAATTTTCTCCCACTATCTGGTTTGGAGAAGGTGCTATCTCCCCCATATGTGGAAGCCCACATGTATATAGTTCTTAGGGTTCTCATCCAGTTTGGATGTAAGTTAGGATTTTGGGTTTTAGTTTTTATAATTCATATAGCGAAGACAGCAATGAATGGGTTTGTCTTTTTATAGGTTATGAAGTTGGAAAAACATTGGAAGACACAATTTCATATTTAATATTCTTGGGAATCAACCAGAGGAGATACTCGGGAAATGGGAAGGCATACAAATTTTTGCTGATATACCCTCCCCACAGGTCTTCTAAATGCTGGACTGAGGTAGTACCTGTTGAGGGAGGTAAAAATATATTCTTCCTGGCTGTAAATGTTGGGTGCCTTCTCTCCCCTTGAAATGTCCTCATGTAGGAAAATACACCTTCCTCTATTTGATGTAATGAGACTACCAGTGAAAGTTTATTCACAGAATGTAAATGGTTTACACTCCCCAATAAAACGTGCTAGGGTAATGTAACATCTGGGAGACATAAAGCAGACTTGTACTTCCTACAGGAGACCCACCTTTCTCCAGGGGAACACTCAAAATTAAGCTGGGGCAATAGATACCAGGTATTAGCATCCTCACATCCTAGTGGGTGTCGGAGAGTGCAGCCATCCTTAATATACCCACCTCGACCCTGATAGAACTCCAAGAAACTTATTTGGACCCCTAGGGATGATATGTTATTGCCAGGGGAATCCTATATTCCCAGACAGTAACATTAGTTAATATGTACATTCCACCATAGTCCTCCTACCTATTATTAGGAGTTAGGATATGGAAATGCACCAAGGTATTCTAATTATGGGTGGTGACTTAAATACACTTTATCTCCCCCATCTAGATTCCTCAAATGCACTACCTCATTGGCTGTCTAATGCAACAAAATATTTAAAGGAAATTTAACCTATTTGGGAATCGAAGATGTCTGGAGGAAGTTGTTTCCAGCGACCCTGGCTATACTTTTATTCGGCCAGATACTGATCATACTCTAGACTTGATTATTTTTTTATAACATGTGAGCACCTTACATTGGTGCAGGATATAGAAATAGAGCCGAGGGTACTGTCAGACCATAATCCCATAATTCTAAAGATAAATCTGGGTAAACAAAAAATTTAAACTCTGGCCTTTAATACCCAACTCCTTTGAGATACAGAATTTCAGGAATTTGTGCGTGCCCACATACCACAGGCGATTCAAGAGAATGTCTCACCCAACATTTCTCCACAAATTTAGTGGGATGCGTTGAAGGCCATACTTAAGGGGAGACTCTGGCTTACACCTCCTGTAAGTATAAACAAATGGAAGCTCACTATAACTTTTAAAGGAACAGCTTGATTCCTTCCAATTATTGTATAGGGAAGGAGACAGTGAATTACAACAAAAATTAGGGGCATAAAACAAGAAATCTAAAAATATTAGATTATAAAACTCTCAGAACTTAAACTTCTTAAAACAAAGAAATTATGAGGGGCTAGAATATTGGCTTGTAAGTTGAGAGCCAATAGACAAGCCTCAACAACTCTAAAGATAAAGCTCCAAGACTCTAATAAAGATACATACAAGGAGGAACAAATTAAGCAGGCCTTTTCCCAATAGGATCAATATTTATATGCTTCCTTCACCGACCCCAAACCCAAGACCAAATAATATCTGCATTCTTAGTGAGTCTTCCGCTATCCCAATTATCAGAGAATCAGAGAAAATCTCTGAGGCCCCAATAGGAGCATCTGAGATTCTGCAACAGGTGAAGGCCCTGAAAACTCTTAAATGTCCAGGCCCATATGGACTGGGTGTGGAGTGGTACAAGGCTTTGTGCCCCTGTTTACCAAGCTTCCTTCCAGCATGTAGAGCGGTGGCCAAGGGGACATTCCACCTCCTTCCTGGAACTATGTCTGTTCTTCTCCTATAGTAAAACCAGACATGAACCCCATACTCGTCTCCTCGTATACGTCCAATTTCGATTTTGAATGTGGACTGCAAAATATTTATGGCCATTTGGGCAAAAAGACTGGAACCACTACTGATATATTTGATCCACCCAGATCAGTCAGGATTTATGAAAACGTTCTGCTTCAGATAATTTATGACGATTAATGATCCTACTGGAATACATACACTCTAGACAGATCTCTATGACCCTAATAAGTTTGGATACTGATAAAGCTTTCGACAGGGTGGCTTGGGACTTTCTCTGGGTCACCCTTTCCATATTCTCTTTTCCAGACTCTTTCCTTTCTTGCCTTAAAAATATAAGCACGACCTGAGGCCTATATTCGCATTAATGGAACCCTAACCCAACCTATACAAATACAAAGGGGCACCAGACAGGGATGTCCTTTGTCCCTGCTGCTTTTGCTATTTATATAGAACCTCTGGCCAAGGCTATTGGGAGGAATAATATAATAGAGGTGTTCCCCGGCCAGAGGAACACAAGGTAGTGTTATTTATGGACAATGTCCTAGTCACGCCCTGTGACCGGAGACTTCCTTCCGGCTCTGTGGATGACCCTGAGAGGTTTGAGGAATCTCTGGACCAAAATTCAATATATCTAAAACTGAACTCCTACCATTGAATTTTATTCCTCCAAAGATATTATATTAAGATTTCAAATAAAGTGGCACGAACCAGACTTAAGTACTTAGAAATCTATATCCTCTAAAGTTAGATCATCTGAGTTGTTAAATTTTGAACCTATCTCAATTCAGATACAATCAGACCTCTCAAAATGGACAAAATTGCATTTAAACTTCTTTCAGAGAAATGAGACCATTCGTATGGTCGTTCTCCCCACCTCCTTTATTTATTTCAGAATATTCCTACCCTTCCCTCTAAATACTATTTCAATTCTGGGATAAGACGGTTTCAAATGTTATATGGAATGGTCAGAAACCTAGGATTAGGTTGTCCCTTCTTCAACTCCCACTGACCCAAGGAGGAGCCAACTTACCTAATTTTAAGTTCTGTGCATGGGCTCTCTTGAAAATACTTTTCTTATGGCTTTCCCTCCTATTCATCCCTCTGGAAGGAACTCAAAAATAACTTTATCTAGATCAAGGAGACCCCCGCCAGACTTCTACTGTATAATGCAAATACTAAAGCTATGGTATCAACTAAAACAAAAAGTATATTTAAAGAGATCTTTTCTTCCATACCTTAATCTCTGAAGATGAGAGTTCTTTCCTATAACATTCGATAAGACATTTGCTAACTGGAGAAGGTTAGGACTAAACTTTTTCTCAATTCATTTCAAAATCAGGTATAATTTCATTCGAATCTCTTAAAGCTAAATATGGTTTGCTGGAAGCGACTTTTATAGATATACACAGGTTAAAACTATCTTTACGTCAGAGAGAAGTGAGCTTGCTCCTCAGACCCTCCTCCGGTATTGTGTAGCCTCCTTGATGACAGTTTGAGAGGTACAATGTGGGGCCACCTGATAGGTCATCTTTATAAAATATTGAGAGAGGGCTTGGGGACTCTTCTGAGTCCATTTTGAATAGTTGGAACCAGGACTTAGAGTTGGAAATCCTAGCCTAGAATGGCAAGAAGCTTCCATTATGGCACTTAAGGTCACTCTAATCCAATAGCTGGAGGAAATTTGCCTGGAAATGCGGTCGAGATTCTTCCTCACCAGCCATCCTGGCCAAATATATCCCCTCCCTCGTATGGATGGTGCTGGCACAGATGCTCCTGTGCTCTAGCAGATCTGGGTCATGTCTTTTGATGTGCCCACAGATCACACCTTCTGGTGTGTATTTCAACAAGAAATTTCAGACTGTCTGGGGGAACTGGTAGAGCTTACACTGGAAATGGTGTCTATATTCCCACCTCACTGCCCTTCTTGGCACCACACTTTACTTCCCATATATATCTTGGTGGCAAAAGGCTACTTCCAGACATTGGATATCTCAAATAAATTCTACTATAGTTGACTGGAGAAGGGTGGTCTCCGAGATCTACTATATGGAAGGTTTAACGGCAAAGCTACACAATAAATACAATACTTGAAAGACTGTGGAGGCCATGGGTCGGCATATCTCATCTCTAGATCCGACCTTTATTCCTAGTCTATCTTGAATTGGGTGGACTTTACAGACCTAGAAGAGGTGTGGGAGAGAGAGATTGGACATGAATTGGGGATTGTACACCTTATGTGGATGAATGAATAAGGGAAGGAACTTAATTTAAATAACTAGATAACAGTATTCCTAGGATAGTCTTGTGTAACAGATTCCTGGAATTATAGCACCTAAATGAGTTTAAGACCTTAAAAACACATCATATTTCAATGATTCATTGTCAATTGATATGACAACAAAAGAAATGTAACCAAGAAGAATGAATGTAATGTGTTTTTTCCAATGAGAATAAAAAAGAAAAAAAAAGGAAGTTAGAAGCGGCAAAGGCAAGTGTAAGGGTAACAAGCAACAGAGCTGGAGCCAGCAGAAGCAGGCTGTTCTGGGTCAACACTTCAGAATAGCTTACAGCATGCAAATTAAGCAAGCTGTACTGCAGCAGATGTCACAGAATCATAGAACTTAATGGCAGAAAAGGACCCCATGGTGCATCCAGTCTGCCCTTGTTCCCTTTTTAGATGATCTGCCCCCTTGAGAACCCCCCATAACCCTTTATGTCAGTCCCAAGCCCTCTTGAACTGAACACTGTCTCCACTCCCACCATCTCCTCCGAAGCCCATTCCAGGCATCCACCACCCTCTCTGTAAAGAAATGCCCTCACCTTACACCTGAATTGTCTCCCCTGTAGTCTCAGGCTATGCCCCTAGTAGTGGTGTCCTTCTTCATTTGGAAAAGCACCCTGGGCCCCTTTGTTTATCCCCTGATGTATTTGAAGGTCTCTATCATGTCCCTCTCTCCTTCTGGTCTCTAGTGCATATATAGCCCCAGCTTACTGCATCTCTGTTCGTGATCGGTTTACCCTTAATCCCTGCACCATCTTGGTCACTCTTCACTGAACCCTTTCAATCAGGTCTATGTCCTTACACAAGTAAGACCTCCAGAACTGGACTCTGTACTCCAGGTGCGGCCTTACCATAGCTTGATACAGGGCACCAGTACTTTCTCCTCCTGCTGGTGATTCCCTGCCTATACTAGCCAGCATCCCAAATGCCTTCCCCACCTTAAGGTCACTGGATACTACTATACCTAGATCCTTCTCCTGCTCCGTGGCCTGGTTCCCTCCCCTCGGTTTCTGTGTCCCAGGTGCATAACTGCACACTTCTTGATGTTGAATTTTAGTTGCCATGTCTCTGCCCACTCCTCTAGCACCCTTAGGTCCTGCCTCATGTCCTCCACCCTCTCTCAGTGTCCACTCTGTTGGAGATTTTCTTGTCATCCACAAAGAGTGCCACATGTCCCTTCAGCCCTTCCGTTATGTTGCATATATAATTCCCTGAAGAGGAGCAGTCCCAGCACCAACCCCTGGGGCACCCTGCTCATCACCTGCCCTCCCTAGAGTGCTCCCCATTTACTACCACCCTCTGGCTCCTGTCTGCTAGCCAGTTTGCACCCATCTAGTTATTTTCCCCACCCCATACTTCCCAGTTTGTTGACCAACCTTCTGTGGGTGACGGTGTTGAAGGCCTTGCTGTAGTCCAGGTAGGCCACATCCACCATCCCCTTGCTCTGTTACCTTTGTCACCCAGTCAGAGAATTCCATGAGATTGGACTGGCATGATTTCCCTTGTGAACCCGTGCTGGTTTTTGTTCAGCAATCTGGTCTTCTCAAGGTACTGTACTACCTCTTCCCTGATAAGTGCCTCCATGACCCTCTCCACCACTGCAGTAAGGCTAACTGAACTATAGTTCTCCTCCCTCCCTCCCACCTTGTGTATTGGCACAACTGTGGCTCTCTTCCAGTCCTTTGGCACCTTACCAGTGTCCAAGCCAAGGAAAGGTTGAATAGCTCCGCCAGTGGGGCAGCTAACTCCTTCCTTAGCTCCAAGATCACCCTCGGGTGCAGTCCATCTGATCCCATGGCCTTGTCCACTGTCACCCTGGTCAGTTCCTCCCTGACTCTCTCTCTATACTAAAGGGACTCCTTTCCATCCCCCTCTTCCACAACTCCTGTCCCCCTCCTCCTTTGTAAAGTTGAGCAGAAGTACCTGCTCAGCTCTTCCACTTCCCTGTAGTCTTCCTCTTGTGGTTCCCCACCCTCCCCCAGTTCCTTGCAATCCCATGACCAGTCTTCCTCCGTTCCTCATGTACCTGAAAAATGTCTTTACCCCTTGGCCTGTTTCCCTATCCTTTCCTCCATGTCAGCTTTGCCCTCTGTGACAGGGTTGAATATGGCCCTGTCCCAGTTGTTATGGAGAAGGAGTTTAAATGCAAGGATCTGTTCTAGTCTCTCCTTTCTCTGTCTGGTTGCACAACCAAATTTTCTTGTGAGACCTAGGACTTGATCACCCTGATGGTCTTGCAATTCTCTGACTCTTGCTATCTCTCTACCTTCTTCTTGCTGTTTTGTCTTTTCTACCCCCCACTGCATATCTTCTGGTATAAAAATATATGTGAATCTTTTTGTGGAAATATAATTAATAACGGATCCCTTTCTTTAAATCTATATATAGTTATACTGTTGAAATGAATGCAAAGTTATTTGGAACTCAGGGGTTAACCTGTTTGTAAACTCCTGAGAAGCTATAAACAAGAGGTCAGTTCTGGGTTGCAGTGTTCTTTTGCTGCATTTGTTGAAACTTACAAGAACCCTGTGAGAAGCATGCTGTTTTCTTAATGAGCGGGATTGCAAAAACTTATAAAACAGAGCTGCAATTTTTTACAAAGAGACACAGAGACTTAGATTGAAATTGAGAAGAAAGCCAGATGGACTTTCTCTGTTTATACTGCCTTTGTAAATAGTTATACTGAACAATTTTATTTTTTTTATTTACTGTTATTAATAATAAATCACTTGTTGCAAATGTTACAGCTGCTCTAGATTTTCCTATGCTTCCTAACCTGTGCCTTTGATGACAGATGGTGTCAGCTAAAGTGGGATTTATGCTGTGCATACTCTAAACTAGGAGTTTTGTGCATGGGTACTAGACCTGGTACCAGGGAAGCATAGAAGAAAGGTAGGGATCTGCAGCAGCAAGCTCAGGAGTGGTTACTAGGAGAATGGCAGCCAAACTAGCAGAGACAGAGGTCCAAGCTGAGACTGTACAACTAGCACCAGTTATGGAAAAGAACAGGCAGTGACAGAACCTGAAAGCCTGACTGCCCTTTTCAAATGGTGGGCTATACAACAAAAGAGATGGAGAAACAGAGGAGAGAATAGATGCAGCAACAGGAGCAGCAGTGGCTGGATGCCTTACAGGCTATCAAAGGTGGATGATCTCGCACAGTTCCAGACAAGCAACAGGACATAGGCAACTTGAAATACATTAAACTTACAAGTTGTGTCCCTCCAATGATATTGAAGCATACCTGACAATTTTTAAAGGGTTGCCAGCTTGCCAGTGGCCAAAGCAGCAATGGGCAATAGGACTGGTATCTCACCTGGACAGGAAACCCAACTTGCTTACAGCAATATGGACACTGCACAGTCAGAAAACTATGACCTGGTGAAAAGTGAAATCCTGAAAAGGTATGACATCTCAGGAGAGACCTACAGGCAGAGATGTCAGTCTCTGAAGTACAACTCAGTCGACAATCCTCAAGAAACCATCACCTGACTCAGAGAACTCCTGATAAAATGGCTCCAACCAGAGGACAAAAGAGTCCCACAGATCATCGACACATTTGCAATGGAGCAATTCATCAGCATCCTGCCTTCAGATGTGCAGCTTTGGGTGAAAGAACACCGACCTGAAAGTGGGAAAAGGCTGTTTCTTTGGTCAAGACTACCAAATGGCCAGACAGATGCCACAGCAGCTAGGTAACAGTCAAGCACCGTAAGACATTCTTTTCCCATTTAAACTCCAAGTTGGATAAGAACTCTGGTGGGGTAACAAATCTGCATCCAAAGACTATTTGCTATAACTGTAATAAGCCAGGTCATACTGCAAGAAATTGCTGTAGTAAGAAGAGTGACACTGGAGCAGAGTTGTCCTTAGCAAATTAGGGCAAGTACTTAACAAATGTGAAGGTGGGAGAGAAGACTGTGAGGGACTTACAGATTTGGGAAGCAGACAGACCTTGTACATACTGAAGTGCTAGAAAACAATTTCAAAAGGATCAGGGTGTGTGCTGTGGAATCCAAGCTGAGCAGCAGCAGATCCGTGCAGCTCTGTACTTCCTCTACCTAAATATACTTAATTCCTCTTTAAGATCTCTGAATTTATTTTTAGTCAACGCTAGTAGAATGGCGACCTCAATTTGCCTAGAATGGGTAACCCCAGGAAGGATAACAGGGCCGGTGGAGCGGATAAATGCAAGGGACCAGCAGAGCCTTGAGGTCTGATGCTACTATGCAGGCCGGAGCAGATTCCAGTTCCACTGAGACTATGGCATCTTTGGGGCTGAAGTCTAGAAATTAATTTGATCTGTTTCAGACCTGACCCAGAAAGCAGACAACTTTAACGGTCGGGTGCTCATCCTCGAGAACACTATGGAAGGATTACAGGGGAAATGAAGGTCTGTAAGCAAATGGACACTTTAACGAGTGCCACAGCCCTAATGGTCAAAGAGAACCAACATCTACGTGCTAGGCTAAAACTCTGAAAAATCAAACAAGATCCACTAATATACAGATCATTGGCTTACCTGAAGGCTGTGAAGGGGACCACCCAGTGATGTTTGTGCAAGACTGGCTCTCTGAAAAATTGATACGGAGGGTGGTGAGAGTGTGTGGGACATTCAAAAGTGTACCAGATTACCCCAAGAGGCCACTCCAAAACTTGGAGGAGCCCAGAACTCTGATGGTGGTGACAGCTGGTGTTGGCATTAGAGATCAGATCCTGCAGTTTGCCAGATGAGCCAGCCTTCTTATGCAGGAAGATCAACAAGTCTACATTCCCCGAGAACAGTTCGCCACGCGGACAAAGACAGAAAAGATTCAACAGTGTTCGAATACCATTACGAGACTCAGGGATTCCACACACCATAATATACCCAGCCTGGCTCCGGATAACTCACTAGGGTAAAGCATATATTTTTTCAGACTGGTGGAAGCTGGTAGATGGGCTGTTCAACAGGAAGCTGAAGCCAAAACCACATTGGAGGTAGGCAACAGCGCTTGAGGACATGGGGACACCTGAAGTAGGGTCTGCTGTTAACGGACTGTAATTGTACCATCTATCCTTGAGCAGTTCATTCTGTTGCCTTTTACCCCATTGACTGAATTATGCCTACTAGCATATTAATAAAAGAGACACTCAAATCATACTATAATGTTTGGTATAAGATGTATTAAGAAAAGCAGTGAATCTTTCATATTGGACATAACCCTTTATTTGGGGCTAATTGGAGTATTATGTTATAGAGGCACAAGTTTTTATTAGACCATAAATACACCATTCAATGCTTTTTCTCATTTTTATGTTTGCTTGCACGTATGTGCAAGAAACATAGTGCCATCATAGGAGTTTTGTAGGTGTGTCACCGTGTCTTCCAATTCAGTCTGTGTGTTTGCAGGCACGGCCACAGTTCACCAATGAATGCTGCAGCTGTCTATGACAGCAGTCGAAAATGCAGTGCCATACAGTTGAAAGGAAGAGCTATGCTTCAGTGAGCAGCGATAAGGTGGTGTTGATTAGCATATTGCCGGAAATCCTGCTTCTCTCGCTTAGCAAAAACTCAGACCCCACTCCAGTCCTACAACCATTCTCCTCATCCTTCCTCAGTAAAACCCCCAAAATAAATAAACTAAAAGAAATCCATTTTTTTACACGTGTTTTCTTTCAGCACGGAGTCAAACATTTTAAATTTAAACAGATCCTCGCCGCTCCACTCCACTGCTACCCAGCTGACAGTCACCCCTCAACCCAAAGGATGAATTAGGAGTCACACTTTACTGCCCCTGTCATTTCAAAGTATGATGAAAAAATGAACTGTAAATTACAGTTCAACCGCTGGACAGTTTTGTAATCGTTGATTAAGTATTAAGAGAAAGTCCTGCACAAGCGATCAATAGAAAGATTGGAACAAACAAAAAGACAAAAACAGGAGGAGATTAAGGAGCTGATGTTATATGTATAATAGACCAGAAACTGACAAACAGCCCCCATGACTCTTTCCCTCCCATCCATCCAGCCCTCTGCCTGGATAAAGGATCCAGTCTTCAGTTGGATAGCCCTAGCAGCACTGCTGGAGGGGTTGAAAGTGAACAAACAAGGTGAAATGTAATAAACTGAATTTGCCGAACTTCTGTGTCTTCTGTCTGTTTTTACACTGTTCCACAGTGATTTTTTTGTTCTCTTACCCTTCCAGTCCATGTATAGTAGTTAGAGTTAGGTTGTAAATTGTATATTGAAGGGTACTGTGTTTTGTGCCTGGCACAGCAGAGTTCCGCAGCTCCGTGGAAGGATTCAAAGTGGACCTCAGACACCACCGATGTCATATTCTTCGGTTTGCCACCACGTTGTGTACTGTAGTGAATTCAGCTGCTCTCATTCTGTGGTACTTGATAGTTCTCTGATGCGGCGAGCTGTACTTGTGGCTTTTTCCTTGGTTAATTCATGTATTGCAACAGTGCCAGAGGCATTCTCTTCAGAGCCTGTCTTTTCTTTTTCCACACCTATGCTTTGTGCAGTGCAACGTTTCTGGCCATGGTCTGAATTTTAGCCTGGTCCTGTAAGGCTACTGTGAACTTGCCATTCTTTTACTTGTCCTTACAGCATCAGCACTGTAGACTCACTGGGACTTACAGTGATTCAACGTTTTGTGCTCAAGTCTCTCCCCCAGTAAAATGTGCACTGTATCAAGGTGCATAGCCTGTGACTGTTTTCTCACCTATTCCTGGTGGTGGGTGGCTTATTTACAATGAGCTCCTGTTAGGATAGTGTGTAATTGCCATCCATTGAGGTGTCCTGCCATCCCAATAGAGCCTGGGTGGGATCTATAGTGATTCATTGTGTGGTGCTATGGCGCTCCTTTTCAAGAATAACAGTGTTTCTTTTATACCTTTTGCTAAGTGTTTTAGCCAGTACATGAAGTTAGCCTTGCCTGTAATAAATGACCTAATTGCCAGTGACTGTTCGCTTCTGATTTGGTCTGTGTTATATCTGAGTAAACTGTACTCATCAGCAGCTTGTCCAATTGTTCTGACAAAGGTTTTGCTAATGTAGATAGTTATAAATATTGTGTAGGGAAACTGACACCTTTTAAAATGTATGGTGATTTATTTTTCCTGTGGAGAACTATAATTCTGGATTGATTAAGAAAGTATATTGTTTAGTGATCCTGTATGTAATAATATGCAAAGTAGTTCATATAGACAGCATACATATTGAAGAAGCTTGGTTTGCATCAAAGAACCAATTAGGTTCCCTGGCACAGCACATTTACACACTACCTAGTGGCTGTTTCAAAATACAGATGTCATGTAAACTACTGACTTTTTATGACAAAGTCGCACTACACACACATAAAAAGAAATAATAAACTGTTCAAACACTATAAAAACATACTGTGAATCACCCTACATACAGGCGCCCCACACCAGCATTTGTGACTATCGTCCCCTCCCTCCACACACACACATAAAATGTCACAAAATCCAAACACAGTGAGAGTGCAGAAAAAGACAACAACAAAAAATTTGCTATAGACTGCTAGCTTGGAAAGAGATGGAATACATTGAAGGTGCTGAGTCCATGCTAAATATTTACAAAGTTTATAGTATGGTGGGTCCAGATCACCTGTTTGTTTCCTCCCATATCACACTTTTGTATTTCCTCTTAGATTTTTTAAGAGAGCAGCAAATCACTTTGCATGCAACTAAAAAAAACAATAAAGAACTAATGTAACAGTCAAAACAGCCACTTTCTCTTTGTTTCATTCTGTGATTACTCAGGAATCTGTGTTACTACTGAGTCCCGATCTACATCTCATTAATCAGCTGAAAACAGGAAGTGAAACACACACACACAGAGTTCGAATTCATGATTACATAAAGGCACTGCAGACTATGGAGGCATGCCACAGCAGATCGAACCAAAATTACACATACAAGTACAGAAGAAATGTAAATAGATCTGACACCTCTCAAAGCATGGTAGACAGCAACTTGATATGTGGCAGACTGTATCATGAGCAGACAATACAAGAGGAGGCACAAATTGTGATTTTAAATAAAACATATATAAATACATAAAACCAGTTAATATGTACAATGAACAGGAAACAAAGACTACAATAGCATATCACATTTCTGTTACGTGACAGACTAACTTGGAGAGCAACCACACACTCATCATGGCAGACAACCAGAACGAAAATAAGCACTAGCATTTGTATCAAAAATAAGTTTATTCAAATACTGAGATAGTGACTAACATCATGAATGAAAATTACCTAAAAAGCTAGGTTTTGGATGTACAGATGCCAGCTACTTTTGTGGCTCTGACAGCCTTTTCTCCACAGGTCAGAGCACAGAGGCTGTGACGCCACGGTATCTGTCAACTTGAATGAATGAATGGCACAAAAGGACTTCTACACTGACAAAAGTTTTATGGGAAAACACAATATTGGTACAAAACAACGATTTCAATGATGCTTCACACAAATTTTCATTACATTCTAAAGCAGACTCGCTCATTTCACAAGCCCAATCTCAATTTAGAAAAAGCCATTTTACATTTCAGCTGTGAGCTGCTGTCTGGTTGATTAGCATATTGCGCAATCCTGCTTCTCGCTTAAGGAAAACTCAGACCCGACTCCAGTCCTACAACCATTCTCCTCATCCTTCCTCAGTAAAACCCCCAAAATAAATAAACTGAAAAGAAATCAATTTCTTTACGTGTTTTCTTTCAGCACCGAGTCAAACATTTTAATTTAAACAGATCCTCACTGGTCCACTCCACTGCTACCCAGCTGACAGTCACCCCTCAACCCAAAGGATGAATTAGGAGTCACACTTTACTGCCCCTGTCATTTCAAAGTATGATGCAAAAAATGAACTGTAAATTACAGTTCAACGCTGGACAGTTTTCTAGTCGTTGATTAAATATTAAAGAAAGTCCTGCACAGGCGATCAATAGAAAGGTTGGAACAAACAAAAGGAAAAAAAACAGGAGGCGATTAAGGAGCTGATGTTATATGTATAATAGACCAGAAACTGACAAACAGCCCTCGTGACTCTTTCCCCTTCCCATCCATCCAGCCCTCTGCCTGGTAAAGGATCCAGTCTTCAGTTGATAGCCCTCAGCAGCACTGCTGGAGGGGTTGGAAAGTGAAGCAAACAAGGTGAAATGTAATAAACTGAATTTGCCGAATTTCTGTGTCTTCTGTCTGTTTTTTACACTGCTCCACAGTGATTTATTTTGTTTCTTTCCTTCCAGTCCATGTATAGTAATTAGAGTTATGTTGTAAATTGTATATTGAAGGGTACTGTGTTTTGTGCCTGGCACAGCAGGGTTCCGCAGCTCCGTGGAAGGGATTCAAAGTGGACCTCGAGACACCACCAACGTCACATTCTCGGTTTGCCACCACGTTGTGTACTGTAGGAAATTCAGCCCTCATTCTGTGGTACTTGGCAGTTCTCTGATGCGCGCTGTACTTGTGGCTTTTTCTTTGGTTAATTCATGTATTGCAACAGTGCCAGAGGCATTCTCTTCAGAGCCTGTCTTTTCTTTTTCCACACCTATGCTTTGTGCAGTGCAATGTTTCTGGCCGTGGTCTGAATTTTAGCCTGGTCCTGTAAGGCTACTGTGAACTTGCCATTCTTTTACTTGTCCTTACAGCATCAGCATTGTAGACTCACTGGGACGTACAGTGATTCAACATTTTGTGCTCAAGTCCCCCAGTAAAATGTGCACTGTATCAAGGTGCATAGCCTGTGACTGTTTTTCCACCTATTCCTGGTGGTGGGTGGCTTATTTACAATGAGTTCCTGTTAGGATAGTGTGTAATTGCCATTCAATGAGGTGTCCTGCCATCCCAATAGGCGTTGGGGTGGGATCTATAGTGATTCATTGTGTGGTGCTATGGCCGCTCCTTTTCAAAAATAACAGTGTTCTTTTTATACCTTTTGCTAAGTGTTTTAGCCAGTACATGAAGTTAGCCTTGCTTGTAATAAATGATCTAATTGCCAGTGACTGTTCGCCTCTGATTTGGTCTGTGTTATATCTGAGTAAACTGTACTTATCAGCAGCTTATCCAATTGTTGACAAAGGTTTTGCTAGTGTAGACAGTTATAAATATTGTGTAAGGAAACTGACACCTTTTAAAAACTTATGGTAAGACTATTTTTCCTGTGGAGAATTATAATTCTGGATTGATTAAGAAAGTATATTGGTTTAGTGATCCTGTATGCAATAATATGCAAAGTAGTTCATATAGACAGCATACGTATTGAAGAAGCTTGGTTTGCATCAAAGAGCCAATTAGGTTCCCTAACACAGCACATTTACACACTACCTAGTGGCTGTTTCGAAAATACAGATTTCATGTAAACTACTGACTTTTTATGACAAAGTCGCAGCACACATAAAAAGAAATAATAAACTGTTCAAACACTATAAAAACATACTGTGAATCACCCTCACACAGGCGCTCCACATCAGCATTTGTGACTATGCGCCCCACACACACACATAAAATGTCACAAAATCCAAACACAGTGAAAGTGCAGAAAAGACAACAACAAAAAATTTGCGATAGACTGCTAGCTGAAAGAGATGGAATACATTGAAGGTGCTGAGTACATGCTAACATTTACAAAGCGCATAGTATGGTGGGTCCAGATCACCTGTTTGTTTCCTCCCATATCACACTTTTGTATTTCCTCTTAAATTTTTTTTCAAGAGAGCAGCAAATCACTTTGGCGCAATTAGAAAAAACAATAAAGAACTATAACAACTGGTTACCCCATTATCAACCCATTTTTGAGTGTTGTAAAGTCATATCAACCCGCTGGTTGATACGACTTTACAGCCTCGCCAAGAAGCTTTTGGCAGCACTCGTGAGATTCCAGAGTAAATAGATTCAAATGACAACAAAATGTTAAGATTTCATTAGTAGGCACGCCCACGCTAGCACATTATGTGATGTCATTCCTTGAATAGCGTGGGCGTGCTCACTAGTAAGGAAATAAGAGCGCGTCATCGCTTCTCTTCTTACTGTTAATTGTTGTATTGAATTGTTTTAGGATCACCAGTTATAAAAATAAAACATTATGTATAGGTAGAAATTGAGTTTTTTACACACCCCTCGTTGTGTGATAATAGTAAAACCTCTCGAGCTTCCCCGGCTCTCGAGGGTTTATATATTATCACACAACTTGTGTAAAAACCCATATCAACTCCATACATATGCATTATTCTCTATAATGTAACAGTCAAAACAGCCACTTTCTCTTTGTTTCATTCTGTGATTACTCAGAATCTGTGTTACTGCTGAGTCCCGATCTACATCTCATTAATCAGTTGAAAAACAGGAAGTGAAACACACACACACAGAGTTCGAATTCATGATTACATAAAGGCACTGCAGACTGTGGAGGCATGCCACAGCAGATTGACCCCCAAATTCACATATACAAGTACAGAAGAAATGTAATAGATCTGACACCTCTCAAAGCGTGGTAGACAGCAACTTGGTATGCAGACTGTATCATGAGCAGACAATACAAGAGGAGGCACAAATGTGTGATTTTAAATAAAACATATAGAAATACATAAACCAGTTAATATGTACAATGAACAGGAAACAAAGACTACAATAGCATATCACATTTCTATTACGTGACAGACTAACTTGGAGAGCAACCACACACTCATCATGCCAGACAACCAGAACGAAAATAAGCACTAGCATTTGTATCAAAAATAAGTTTATTCAAATACTGAGATAGTGACTAACATCATGAATGAAAATTACCTAAAAAGCTAGGTTTTGGATGTACAGATGCCAGTTACTTTTGGCGTGCCTGACAGCCTTTTCTCCACAGGTCAGAGTACAGAGGCTGTGACGTCACGGTATCTGTCAACTTGAATGAATGAATGGTACAAAAGGACTTCTACACTGACAAAAGTTTGTGTGGGAAAACACAATATTGGTACAAAACAACGGTTTCAGTGATGCTTCACAAATTTTCATTACATTCTAAAGCAGACTCACTCATTTCACAAGCCCAATCTCAATTTAGAAAAGCATTTTATATTTCAGCTGTGAGCTGCTGTCTGATTTACAACCTGAAGTTTCAGAATAAGAAGAGAGTGATGGCATGGCTACAGCTTGAGGAAGTCAACCAGCTTAAATACACAGAGAGACAGAGAGGTGTGGAACCCTTAGGCAGGGAGGAGTTTGATAGCAGAGGTATTGCTAAGGAGATAATTGGTTAAATAAATTGGAGTTGCTTTGGGTCCATGTTTTTGTCTTAAAGAGACAGCAGCAGCACAATTCACAACTTGAAAGCAGCATCGTCTCAGAGGATGTGGTGACTGGAGAAGAAGAATCAATACAAAATGAAATTTGGCAGCTTACATACTACTCATGTATGCATCCATTTGATCAGTTTGTTCTAAAGTGACAACAGCTGAGAAGAGATGCACATTAGTCACTGTTTTTCTTTTGTCCCTGCCAGTGAGTTTATTTGCAATATTAATAGTCAACAGCTAAGGCCACATTGACTGGACCGACCACAAGGTGATCCACTGCAGTGTTGAGTCCATTTGTTTGCATTCGTCTCCCAACCACATACCCTCTTTGGCCTATTGGATCTAAATGTATGCCTGATACCCACAACAGAACTTTGTTTTGTGGATTTTAAGTTATCAAAACAGCATGTAAAAGAAAATTAACATGATAAAACAGAATACAAACGTCCAAGCTGAAAGCGAACAGCCTTTTTTGCACTGCTAGTAATACACTTTATATGAACTTTGGGAGCAAAGGAACATTTAGGGTCTCTCTGTCTTGAAAATACTCCTTCAGATGTAAGTGATATACAGTGCGTCACTGTTTCTGAAATGGGATCTGTGGCCAAATGCAGCTACCAGTACAGTTATGAGTGGTACAGAGCTTTTTTGGTACTCAATTTAAAAAGAAAAGTGATGGAACTGACCATTTTCCCTTTAAAAGAAGCAAATGTCAAGAGGAATAAACAGCAGGAATTAAATAATGTATGAAAATATATTTTATTGCAAGGGAGAATTTAAAAAAAAAGTGAGTGAGGCCATGAGTAAATTCTGTTGGCCATACTATGAGTCTTGAGACTTGAGGACCACTGCCGGTACAGGCTGGCTGAGTTATGCCAGGGTGCACTTCATGGTAAATAGAGCCAGCCCTGTAAGCCCCCCTCAAAAAATAAAAACCTGCAACATTTATCCATTGTAATGTGAGGAATACACAATTTCGTTGATCAGGAGACAGCCAATAATGAATTCTACTAACCTACACTGGAATTGTTGTCCATGCTCTCTGGTGTCCACCACACTTGTCTTTCGTTGGTGAAGCATTTCAACTGAGCAACACACCCTCAGAGTTCCTGTTCTGTACACCTCTGGGCTGCAAGTACGTACCTTGCTAATCTTTATCTGAGTTTACTTTCTGTATTAGTCAATTTTCTTTGTAAAGTTTGTTGACAGACTAATTCAATGGCAGTTTCGTTACGATATTGTAGCCTTGTGTGAACAGATACCCCACCCCACTGATTTTGTTAAAACAAGATTTAAAACAAACAAAAAATACAAAAGTCCCTCACAAGCTTAACAATCAGCCTAGGGGTATACTATTAGAATAGAAGAGGACTAGAAAATCCAGAGATACTAGTAGCTTCTTACACTGAGGCCAGTACAATCTGCCATATGGTAGCCGAATCATGGCAATTATGGAGCTGCACACCCTGCTTTATGTTCTCATCATGAAGAATGATTTATTAATTGTGATTTTCAAGACCTGATAGAGATCTCTGTGCGGTGTTTATTATTATAATTCAGTTTGCTGCATACAACATCGTCAAATATCAGAGGGACAGGGATCTTTTCTGAACGTGCACCTTGCCTAAAGTGACAAAAATGTACTTTATTCATAGTTACAGAATCACAATGAATGTGTCAACAAAAGCAAACCCATGTTCCTCAAAACTGCTTTGAGTCAGCAGGTCCTTCTTAAGGAATAAAATGCCCTCATGTCATAAAACAATTAAGACAAAATAAATGCACCTAATAAATGCACACACAAAACACACTCACACACACACACACACACACACACACATTCTGGTTGACCATAAAGGTGCATCAATGGAATAACCTGTGTAGGCAACCTGGATCTATGTAAGCAATATTTCACATAGAATGACTGCAGATTAATAAATGCTGTGATTTGTTTTTCTTTCCATAATTGAAAACACTCTGATGGCTGTTTAACATTGTTATTATCTCATTTTATTGCCAGTCCAGTACGTGGTTGCACTATGCTCCAAATGGATTTTGACATTTGCATTTCCCATTCATGGTCACTCCCAGGGAGGACAGTTGAATTTGTAAGAATCTTTATAAATTGTAACATTTAGATGGTAATTAATAGAAATAATCCATTGCACTATATGCCACCATATAAACCAATGATTCTACTGTGAAACATTCCTATTCTGCATCTGTAACTCCTGCACGTTCAATGCTAATATCAGCAAGCAAACATTCGCATTGACAAATGCTTGTTGGATTGAGGCTCTTTAAGGGGAGTTCTGTTCTCTTTTGGAAAACAAAAACACTATAGGTAGTAGGACAGTAGGCTTGTTTTTCTTAGTATTTAGTATATCTGCTGCTTGCAGTCACTTAAAGAATAAACTTTATTTTAGGAGTTACACATGGCACCAATAGTCCCTTAGGGGATATGTCTTTCCTGGACTGGTATTGTTGGACAATTATTTAATTTTCAAAATAGTCATGTTGCTCATGGGACTCATAGTCGCAGCACAAGTTGATGGGGTTTTTTAGTTTTAGATTGTGGAGACCCCTCCAGTGGTGTATCTCAATATGGTAAATGCACCTCTTTCTTCTGATTAAGAGATTTTGATCCTGGAAATGTATACCTTGTGGACCATTTATCATATGCTATCTTTATGTCATGTAAATTATAAAAGCGTACAAATAAAGTTAAAAAAAAAGGACCAGGTACTGGTGTCATCTGCATCCACGAGTACACTCGATACTATCTCACCAGTCAAGTGATGCTGACTATTAAAGGTGTATCACACCAAATGAAAGTGGGAGAAGTACCTACAGTAAGTTACCTGTACCTTGTTTATTGGAAATGACTTTCCAGGATTTACTGAGTTAATCAAAGAGGGACTAAATCTTGATGTTTCAGCAGCTGTGATGACAAGAGCTCAGGTAAAGAAAATCTCAGATAGTGGAGACTCTTTTCCTTTCGCTGATTTTGATTCGGACTTGTTTGAGCACAGCTCCAAGATCCTGAAGTCCAGGAAAGAAGGACGATGCAATGAAGAAACAGTGGCAACAAAAGACTTATGGACATAAGGGTTAACATATGAAAATGCTGAAACTAAACCGATCACTGATTGCGATTTTCTTTCCGAACAGGCTAACAATGTTTCTCTCAGGGTTATTTTAAGCAGTTGGGCGTAAAACCAAAACAGGGTGAACCTATGTTTAAAAAATGTAATGGGTTACTGTACAGAGTTTAGGTTAAACCTCAGACAAAGGACAAGATAGAAAAAAATTACTTACCACAGTAATCTTATTTTTTCTAATGGAGTCTTACCGTATTCTGACAATATGCAGTTAGCCCTTCCAGTTCAACTGCCCCGGAGATAAAGAGTTAACTCTATGCCATAGCATAGAACGCTGAGCTTGAACTTGGTTTTCAAACCCCTGTCCCTGGTACATTCTATGTAACCATTAGATTCTTATGAGCACTAAGTAGTTATTACTAAGCCTATCTTTTAACAATAGTGATAAATAACCCAAGATGGCTAATAACCAAACAAAGGGCAACAAGAAGACTCAAGTTGAGAAATGCCCAAGAAAAACCATGGCACCAAAGAGGTACTGCACTGAAATTCCTGCTGACAAGCAGGATCTGCCCCTTTAGATTCTGTCAGGGAAGCAGGGAGGAGGATAGAATACAGCAAGACTCCATTAGAAGAAACAAGATTACTGTGGTAAGTCATTTTTCTTCAAACAATATGAAGTCTTTGAAGCTTGTCAAATTAGTTTTGAAGTTATATTTTCTTTGTTATTTTAATTGATACTTGACAATTTGCTATTGGACTGTAAACCAAATACTATCTCATATGGCGGAGGAGAGGGTCCTGTCTTCTCTTTCTTTCCTCATTTCTCATATGAACAATGAATAACTGTATTTTCGGTTAACTGCATTGTACTCCTATGTAATTGTCTGTTTCATGATTGTTGTTTTACCTCGATGTAATGTAACCATCTCATCAATTCAATAAACAGATACAAAAAACAACACAAAGTCTTGCTGTATTCTGACAATATGCAGACTACCATGCAGTGCCCTTTGAGGGCACAGAACCTATTTAGGAAATAGGCTGCAGTACTGTTGTGCCAAACCTGGCATCACTCTAGGCCTGAGTGTCCAGGCAGTAGTGCTTGGTAAATGTGTGAACAGTTTTCCAGGTAGCTGCTCTGCAGATTTCAAGCAGGTGAATGTCTCTGGCAGCACAATGGAGGCAGCTGTTCCCCTGGCAGAGTGGCCCTGAGACCTACAGGTGGTTTCTTTCCCCAGTTTGCTATAGAAACTGGATGCAAGATACAATCCACCTAACAATGGTCCTCTTGGTGGTTGGCTTACCTTTGCCCACTTCTCCGTAAGTGAGGAACAACTGGTACAGTCATTCCTATAGGCCTTTGTCTGATCTATGTAGTAGCTAATGGCCCTTTACATCCAGGCTATGCAACCTATCCCTGAACAGGAGTGCCAGTAAATAAGATAAGTAAAAAAAAGTCACAGACTGGTTCAAATGAAAATCTGAGAGCACTTTTGGGAGAAATTTCCTGTTTGTACTAAGGATGACCTTGTCCTTATGGAATGCTATGTAGTCAGGTTCCACTGACAAGGCCTGTAGCTCACTAATCCTCCTGGCAGAGGTTATAGCTGCCAAAAATATAGTTTTCCATGTCAAATACTTAAGCTCAGCTGAAGACATGGGTTCAAGAGGGTTAAATTAGCTGAGCTATGCAGATACTGCAGTCCCAAGATGGGGTAGGCTCCTATGAGGGGAATGTAAGTGAGCAACCCTTTAAAAAACTTCTGAAGACTGAATGGGATGCTAGGAAGGTCCCTTCCTGCAGAGAGATAAGCAGACACAGCTGCCAGATGCACCTTTAGGGCAGAGGGTCAAGACCTAAGGAATGCAGATGAACCAAAGAGTCCAACATAGTTGCCAGTCCTGCTGTTGTGGATCTATTTCCTTCTGTGCACATCAGATGGAAAATCTCTTTCACTTGGAAGTATAAGTCTTTCTGGTGGCTGGTTTTCTGGAAACCTTCAGAATATCCATGACCCCTTGAGAGAGATGCAGCCTGCATACTCTAAGTCCTCAAAAACCAGGCCTGCATTCTGAGGGATTTGAGGCTGGAGTACAGGATCCTCCCTGAGAGGTGGTCAGGAGATTGTGCCTCTGGAGGAGGCAATTGGACTGGTTGCTGTCAGAGACAGCAGCATGGGGTACCGTGGCTGTCTGGCCCAATCTGGAGCAATCAGAATCATTGATGACGACTGGCTCCTGAGTTTGACCAGCATTCTGAAGATAATAATAAACTATTTCTGTAGCCTTTCAAAACCAGTGCTTTACAGAGTTTAAAAAGACATCAAACATTTCAAATCTCAATCACCAAAATCTTGACCCCATAGATATGTTTTCAGGGCCTTTTAAATCTCTCCACGGTTGTGCACTCCCATAACTGACAGGGTAGAAGATTCCAGAGGGTAGGGGCACATTCATAAATACATGGGCCCCAGAGGATTTCAAGCACACCTCGGATCTCTAGCAACCCTCATCAGGTGAGCAGAGCGATCACCCAGGGCAGTAAGAAACTAGGAGCTCTTTCAGGTAGTCCGGTCAAGTCCATGTAGGGCTTTAAAGTCAGAAGATTGACTTTAAAGGTGATCCACCACTGTACTGGCAGCCAGTGCAGTCCACGCCACCAGCGAGATATGACAGGACCGAGAAGTACCAGTCAAAAGCCGGGCTGCTGTGTTCTGCGCCAGCTGCAGGTGGTGGATTTCCACCCCAGGTAGCCCTAGGTAGAGGAATTACAATAGTCCAAGTGCGAGGACACAAAGGCATGGACCAGCGTGGGAAGATCGCCGTACAGAACAAGGTGCCTAATCCTGGAGATATTCCTCAGATGGTAGAATGAAGATTGATGACGGCAGAGACACCTGCAATGCAGAGTCAGCCCTTGTCAGAAATTACCCCAGGTTACGCACCTGTTGAGATGTCGGGAGTGATACACCCCCAAGATAAAGCCTGGAGGGTGAATAAACCCTGCCCCCATCCGACGACCGGATCCACAACCAGCACCTCTGTCTTTTCCAAGTTCAACTTCAGCCAACTCGAGTCTATCCACCCTGGATTTCTTTGAGGCAGTTATTGAAGACTGAGAGAGCTCCATCCTGGTCAGGTGCAAAGAAAGGTAGAGCTGGGTATCATCAGCATAGCAGTGAAACCTCAGCCCATACCTTCTTACAATGTCTCCAAGGGGCAGCATGTACACTGTGAACAACATGGGGACAACACGGAGCCCTGAGGAACCCCACAAGACAGAGACTGGGTCGAGGAATAAACCCTGGATACCACTCTGAGTTCTTCCAGTGAGGTAAGATGTAAACCACCTGAGGACTACACCGATAGTCCACAGATGAACCTCGGGTGCTCAAGTAGAACCCCATGATCCACAGTGTCAAAAGCTGATGAGAGATCTAGAAGAACCAGGATGGAATGGTTCTTCCAGTCTCTAGCCATCAGATCATCGAGAACCCGAACGAGTGCTGTCTCAGTACCGCGCTTCTTTCAAAACCGGACTGGAGGGGTTCATAGATGATATAGATGGTCAAATGGTTCTCCAGCTGTACGGCCACTACCTTTCAGTCACCTTCCTAAAAGGAAAGGTTTGAGATTGGTCTGTAGTTTGTATGGCAGTCAGGGTCCAAAGAAGCTTTCTTCAAGAGGGGTGTTACCACCGCTTCCTTCAGGGAGCCAGGAAACTCACCTGTTTCCAAGAAGCACCAGACTATCCATGCTAGGACTGGACCGATGGAATCAATACAACCCAAAATCAGGGAAGATGGTCCAGGATCCAAACTACAGCACGTAGGACACGCACCCTGGACAATTTGCATAATATCCATGAACTCCGGTCGGTCGAAGGTACTCCAGGAAAGCTGAAGAGCAGCAGCCGTGCGCTGATCCACAGCAACACCTTAGAGTGTGCTGGATGGAGCGCCACCCTAATGTCAGCTACCTTAGTTGCAAAGAATCGAGCAAGTTCATTGCACTCTATTTGTGAAAAGGCCTTCGAACTTGTAGGCAGGCTGGTTGCACAGTCTGTCTACAGTACGAAAGAGCTGAGCTGGTCGATTCTGAGCAGCCACAATTTCCGGACAGGAACTCTGCCTTCTTAAGGGTGATTGCAGATTAATAGGCTTGATAATGCTCCATCAATCTAAGGTGGTCAGCAACAAGGAGGATCTCCGCCAGCAGTGCTCTAACCTTCATCCTAGTCGCTGCATCTCCCTCAAGGTCCCATCAAACCATGGGGACCGAGGGTAAGAGAGACAGGGCGAACATGGACAGGAGCAACGACATCCAGGGCCACTGAGATAGCCGTGTCATAGGCTACCACGAGGGCTTCTAGGTCACTGTTTGCCACTGGAAGGGTCGATAGGTCAAGTACCGCCGCCAGGCCTTCAGAGCCAACATCTCGTAAAGGGCGATACTGACCATCTCCACAGGGGTAGGCCTGCGAAGGGGTGCTAAAATTAAACCCCACGGTGTAGTGTTCAGACCATCCAACTGGTTCCACTCCTAAATCAGAGGCCTCGATCCCAGAAGAAAGACTAAGTCAAGGGAGTGACCATGTTTATGGGTAGCAGTGGTAACTATCTGTGTGAGGCCCAGAGATGACATCAGCTAGAGGAAGTGTTGTCCGAACTGACAGAATTCGTCTGTCGACCCAGGCATTGAAGTCACCCAGAACCATCAGTCTGGGTGACTCAAATGCCATGTTGATGAAGAAGTCTGCCACTTGCTGAAGGAACTGCTTCTCATCTCCGGTGGACGGCAGATGATGGCGATCAGACAACCTACACCTGCTACCACGGTACACTCGAATGACTCAGTCTCCTCAACTGGTACACTCGTGAGGTTGAGTTTGGTCTTAAAACAGACCACAACTCCCCCCATGATCCAATCTCAGGCGATGAATCACGAGTACCCAGCTGTAGTTAAAGCCTCCAAAATGGGGCCAGAATTCTCATCCAGCCAGGTCTCAGTGATGCAATCCAGATCCATAGTTTCTACAAGATCTGCAATAATTGCAGTCTTGTTTTAATGGACCTGGTATTGCATAACACAGCCGAGTTGGATGAATCTGCAGGGCCGTCTGAGCCACCTGCCCACCAATATTGGTGGTGCTCTTGGTATGGAAACTAGACATGGCGAACCATGTTTTAGGTTCCATTTCGCCCAAGGGTGTCTCCTGGATCTCACGACCCTGATGTGGTGGCCCTGCTCATTCACCCTCCACTGTTCGCTTCCCCACCCCTCCTCCCTTATGAGTGATACCTAGTGCCCTACAGTGCTGGTAAGTTGTAAACTGCGATGGGAGGAATAAAGGGATGGAGAGGTGAGAGCTGAGGGTGAATAGCGCACAACCGTGAAGGCAGGCCTCCAACACATTCTAACAATCAGATTATCAAGCAACTTCGCTAGCTAACCCACAAACCATAATAACCCCAATTAACCCTCCCCAAACAAAAAATACTAACTTCTAAAATATAAACAGTTCAATGTCTTAGGCAGAAATGGATCTACAGTCACAGATGGATAATAGAACACTGATATTATAAATACAATTCAGATATAAAACAAACCAAATATAGAAAACAAATGTCTTCAGATATAAGTCTTCAGCTCCCGGGTCCTCTCGCTGCCTCAGGAGCTTAACAACATACAGACACTCTCACTGTCTGTTAGAAAATAATACTAAAATATAACAGTTTCAGTCCCCAGGCCCTCTCACGCCCTGGGGAACTAGTAAAAGATACAGGCACTCTCACTGCCTGTCAAATAATGATAAGTCAAGCAAAATAATAAAAAGTTGAAGTCTGACCATGTGGTGATAGGCAAAGAAACTTAAGCAAGTATCTTCAACTTGCAGTCCATAATGACATGATAGCAAAATCCCCAGCCTATCTCTCACATAGGCAGGGCAAATTCATATCAGTCAACATAGAAAGAAGTTAAAACACTCTCACTGCTGTTGAATCTTTGGGGAATGAGAGACGTAGGGCATCCACTACAACCAGTACTCCTTCCATACTTCAGGATTTATTCCTACTTCCAGTAACAGGAGCTCCCAGACCGGAAATAATTACTTACCCCAGCCATCCTCGAGGAGTTGCCGAAAGATCCGACCATAGCCAGCTCAGATCGAGCAGACTTTTCAGCCCACTCACCCAAGCCAAGGAATCTCAGGTACTCAGTGTCCGTCCCTCTGAGGGCACTGGACTCAGTTCCTCCCCATGGCCGGCAACCCCAGCAAACATCCCTGGGTTCAGGTCAGGCCTAAACCCGTCAGCTTGACATTCCATGGAATGCTGGCAATTTGGACCTGAAATCAGGAGCCACACAGTTCCCTCTGATCTGAATAGGAGACAGAAGACGGAGGCAGTCCTAAACCAAGAGCCAACAATACCCTTCAAACCAGATCCTTAGGCTGGTCACACTCCACAGGATCGAGTGCACCGCTGTTCTAAGCAGCAGATCACAAATCTCCACAGTTCCTGCTTCTAGCGGACAACCGACACCACCCTCTCTCTCCCAAGAGCCAGGTACCAGGCCAAGCGCAGATAAGAGGGAAAAATGCATCTTCTCAGACCCTGAGCTTGAAGCACAACAAAAGATTCAGTAGCAGCAACAGAATGTTAACAAACTTATCCTTTGAAGCTATCTGTAATCGCTTATGCACTCTCCCTTACCCGATGCAAAGAACTATAGCTTAGTACCTCACTTGTTTACCCTAACTGCCTAAGCTCTAAAACTAATACTAAACTACAAAACAAATAAAAACTAAATAAAATAAAAACAAATCTAAAAGTAATAAAGCGTGCAGACAGCTAGCCCAGCGTGGCCGCCATCTTTGAAAAAAAGATCAGGGAAATGGGGGGAAAGGCATATAGAAACTTGCCCATCCAATCCCAGATCAATGCATCCAGAGGCACAGGACCCAGCACTGGGGCCTACAACAGAACTGGGGCAACTGGTGATTGTCTGGGGCTGCAAACAGATCTGTCTCTGGTGTGCTCCATCTCCTGAACACTGCATGCAGTATTCCCTTGTTCAGAGACCACTTGTGGTGATTGTGATTTATTCTGCTGAGGGCATCTGCCAGAACATTGTCCTTGCCTGGCAAGTACACAGCTGAAAGGGAAATCTGAAGGGAGTATGCCAAACTCCAGATCTTCATTGCTTCCATGCACAGGGCAGAGGACCGTGTCCCCCTGCTTGTTGATGTAGTACATGGTGGTGGTGGTGTTGTCTGGTCTTACCTGAACCACCTTGCCTTTGCACCAAGCAGTTGCACCTGCTTTAAAATATTTATTTTAAGTTTTAGTTTCGCCACTGTCCCATAACCCCTGTGACCACTTCCAGGTCGCGATAACCTTTAAAACACTGCCCTGCTGCGAGCGGGCTTTTCTATCTCTCATAAACTGAAATAATTGACCAGGTGTAGCAGCAGTGAGAGGTGTTACACAGTGTGGTCTTAGGGCCATTCAGTAAATTCTTGCTGCACTGATATCTTAGTGAAGCATCTGAGCCCTGCAGGAAGCAGGAAGAGAAGTCTCTAGTTGTTGTGCTACAGGCTTGAGCCTATATGTAAGTGGACTGATTATTTTACTCAAACCAGGGTCAGGCTGAATCTTGTGCCACTGTCACGTATGAATGGCAGTCGCACCTGCTTTTAAAACATTTATTTTAAGTTTTAGTTTCGGCGACTATCCCGTGACCCCGTGAACACTTCTGGGTCGATAAATGAAAAATTACGTACCTACCGTAATTATGATCTTTCTGTGTATCTTCACCATTCATCACATTTGGGATCATGGCCGGAGGTCACAAGTCCCGGGGAGCTTTTTTTTTTATAGATGGAGCCGACACGCTCTCGGCGCGCCACCGAGGCTGACGATTACGTGGCATCTTGTAGGTTGCCGCTAGGGCCGCCAACCCGCCTGCCTGCCAGTTCTGAGTCATTAGAGATGTGAGAAAAGGGGTTTGGGAGGGCGGGACAGGAAAGTCCAAGGGACAGAGAAAGGAAAGATATAAAACCAAAAGGAGAAATAAACGACTGAGAGGACAGAGTAAGAAGAAAACTCGAGATGCTAAGGAGATTGAAAGGCCCAATCTCTGGAAACAGAAAAGGGAGGAAGTTAGGAGGATAGGGATTTAAAAGCATAACATTTTAACATGAGGCGGGGAAACACCAGCCACATGCTGGATTCTCTCCTGTCTCTAGATTGTAAAGGAACTGCAAGGAGTAGCTAAGCAGCTTAATCACCAGAATTCAAGGCACAGAATCACTGGCAAAAGAAAACCCTTTAAGGCAGAAAACGGATATTCTAAAGAGGACAGGGTACAGAGATTCTCCCTCCCAGGGAAAATGACATTTTAAGTAGAGATAGATCTCCTTTAAAACATGTCCAGCAGACAAGGAAAACTGAGGATTGAAAGAGGAAAAGAAAGAGGCGAGGATGGAGGGCAACTCTCACTCCCACCCCATAGGAGTGGAGCCAGAGCACTAAAAGGAGTACCACCCCATCCTGACCACTCTTCCTCCAGAAATACCCCACCATGTGCCCTAGATTACCCCTGACAGAGAAAAGGGGGCAAGGAAAGGCACAGAGGAAGGGGATCCAGAGACCGAGGCTCCAGGGGATGGTGGTGGTTGTGATGAATGCTGAAGATACACAGAAAGATCATAATTATGGGTATGTAATTTTCATATTTTATCTGTCAATCTTCACCATTCATCACATTTGGGTGAGTGCCAAGCCCCTCAAGGGGTTTGAAAACCCTAAGGACAGAGTCCCTTAGCTCTCAGAGGGTGACACACTAAGAGGGAGAACCTTCTGGGCCTGGAGAGACCCGAGTGGGAGAGTGAGACGGGACCCCCAGAGGGGAAGGAAGTGCCCCGACAGACGCTGCCTCACCCTGTGGGAAAAAGATAGGTTCTCTGTGCACGGAGTTAACCACCCCATGCCGGGCCAAGGGTGACAACCAGGAAAGATGCAGCCATGCTGTCCGCCTTAGTGCAGATCGCTGTCCCTCACGACCCTGGTAGCTACCTCACTGGCGCATACGATGCCCTTGCTTGGTGCCTTGCTAGCTCCAGGCCACGCGCAGAGAGTGCAATGGCTTGTCTGGTTTGCTCTGTCAGGCAATGAGGCTAAGAGCTGACCTAGCCTGGACCACAAGAACCTGTCATAGGCTGCATAGTGGGCCTGATGTGCGAAATAGGAAGCAGCAACCATGCCGAGTAGAAAGTCCTCCACCCCAGAAGTCAAAACCGAGGAGTCATGATCTGGGGTCCAGTCATGGTGAAGGGCGCAAGCCCATCTGGAGTGTCCAGTTGCATCAATCCTGACTGAGAATGAGGCATGGAACCTGGAGACTCTGGGGGCATACTGCTGGCAGAGATCCCTGGGGCAGGAACTCTGGAAAAGGTTTCTGCCAGGAACGCAATGATGCCTCCCTAAAGGAACAGGCCAGGGAGCACCACAAGGGTGTCCTCACTGAAATTGCCCAAAAGGCATGCACAGAGTGCTCTGGATTGCTCCGAGTGACAGGAGAGAAATGCAGGTCCTCCAACATCCTCACGAGGAATCGCTGATACTCCAAAGATCAGCAGCCAGGAGATGTGGACAGAAGGCCCTCTCCCCAGAAGAGGGGATGAAGAGTTGAGGACCTCAACTGTTCAGAGGATGGCTGCTTGGGGAGGTTGAAAACCTGTCTGTCCATTGCCCTGACATAAGTGGGGAAGGAGCAGCCACAGCTCTGAACTGCTCCTAGAAGAGAGGCCCGCTAGGACCAAGGATGCCTGGGAGCACAGGCAAATGTGGCAGAGGGATGGGGACAGAGCTGAGAAGAGAAGTCGGCTGACTTCTGCCTGGGTTAGGGGGGACCAGGAGTGCCAGAAGATGAAGGTGCCCCAGAAGACTCCACAGCCGACAGCTGAACAGCCATTTCAGAACTGCCTTGGCTGCGCCCAGAAGAATACCCCATGTGAGGCGACTGGGCCGTGATAGGTCCATAAAGATGGTCCCCTACCTCAAAAGAATGGGGCCTCTCAAAGAAAGCGAAGAGGAAGAGCGGAGATCCGTGACTGCGGCTTCTTCCAGAGTCCGGTGGGCCCCTGAAAAGGCCTCCATGCAGACCCCATGCCCTTGACCCTCAGAATCCGAGGAGTGCTCCTCCTCGAGATGACCAGCCTAGGTAACTGACAGTCCTGGTCAGCACCTGAAGGAGCTACCCAAGGCACAGCACCCTCCGTCTCATAGGTGCTCTGATCGGCCTCAAAGTTGGGCGATCCAGGCACACCACATGAAGGGGTACCACTGCTGAGGGGTCAGTGAACCCTCCAAAGTCAGGTTGCAGTGCAATGGTGGCATGCATCATTGTCTGTTGGTCAGTGCCCTGACCCCAGTCTCAGTAGTCACCAACCGCCTCCTCAGAGGGGGCTGACTCTGGTCTGTCAAGACACTACAAGGCTACCCACACTAGCAGCTAGTTCCAAGGAGCCAGACTGCTCCTCTGACTCAGAGTTGACCCAGCTCGAAGAGGTGGAGGCCGAGGCCCTGTGCCAAACCATAGGTGGGTGTCTTTCACCATCCCTACCAAACAGGGTGCTAGAAATGGAGACCACACTGAGCTGGTACCAGTGCCTCCGCAGCACCGCGAACAGCGCCAAAGAGGACATGGCTCCAGCCCGAACAGCAGCCTCAGAGGCAAAACCTGCCATGGCACGGAAATCTTGTCCCCATGGCGCCACGAGTGGCGCCAGGGGTAGAAACAGTGCCAACGGCTCTGACGGCGCTGAAGTCAGAAACCCCACGGCGCTGTCCCACTCCATGGCATCACCTAATGGTGCTGAGAGCAGGGACGGCACCGAGGACTGCTCCAACAGCACTGTCTGAACTCCAATGGTGCCATACCCATGTCTGGCATCGGAACGGCTCCAGAGCTGGACACGGCATCAGGCTAAACCTCAGCACCACAGACAGTGCTGAGGCAAGGAGAAGAAAGATGGTGCTGTAGAGCCTCCCACAGTACCGCTAGCACTATCAGCCCCGCGAACGGTGATGACAGCAGCCACGATGGCGAGTGATGGACCGGCGCCGACATCAACTCCTCTTAGGCCCACGGTGCTGCAAGCGGCACAGAGGCCCAAACGGTGCCGACCAATGACGCCGAGGACAGCGCCAACCTGGGCCTTGCTAAACATGGGTCTGACATCAGGGAACCTTACCCTGAAGGGGTGATTGCCATGGCAGTGCCTCCACCCACCCCTGAAGGGAATGGACTGGGTCTCCACCACCACGGGAGAAGCCTCGGCCATGGCTAAGGCACTAGAAGCCGAGGCTCCCTCCTCCTCCTCCAGTCCGTACAGAACCGGGAGGGAACCAGAGGAAGGCCGAGTAGTGTGGCTTGGACCGACAAGTGCTAATTCCAAACCCCTAAAATGGCGGAGCTCACCCACTTTCCACACACACACTGTTCGGCGACCCAGTGGTCCATGGAGAAGCAGGCATCGGGATGAATCCATGTCGCGGAGAGGCCAAGACATGAAAGGCAACGGTCGTGCTGGTCGGTGACGGAAAATTTTCAGCCGCAAAGGCAGCGCCGCATGGGGCTGACCCATCTTCAAAGTCTTCTTGCCCTCCGACCTAGACATGACCTATGGAAATGATACAAAAACAAGACTCGATTGCTATAATAAAGAAAATATATGGAAAGATCTTACCGGGCGGCGTCAAGTGGCTATCAGAATTGGCAGGAGGATCCGACGGACTTAGTGACAAAAATCTGTTGAAAAGTTCTCGAAAATGAACTGTGAAGCAGGTAGGCCTCAATTTGCTTGAAGAAGGCATCCCACGAGGTGACCTCGATGGCGGAGATGAAGAATTGGTAGGCAGGTGGAGTCGACGGCCACCATCTGGCCAACCCGCAAGCGCCACGTAGTATATCAGCCTCGATGGGTGGCGCCGAGACGGTCGGCTCCACCTACAAAAATGAAAGCTCCCTGGTACAAATGTGATGAATGGTGAAGACTGACACAGATAAGATCCTTTAAAACACTGCCCTGCTGCAAGCAGGCATGTGAGAGACACATCGTGTTAGGTGTGGTAGGAATGTACGCTGCACAAAGGTAAACAAATAAAGCCATTTGCAGGGTGTAATATTAGGAAAAGTGATTCTCCTGTCATAAGAAATGCCAGTTAAATCTATCTGGGAACTGGACTATGTTACTTAAATATTAAAAATGACACAATACATAGCACCAAGTATTGGGGAATTTGTAGTTAAATGTAATACTTGTCTCATGTATGACATCATTCCACAGCCTACAGGAAATGATTTGTTTATATGCATAAATCGTTTACAAAATGCTGACATGAGCAAAGAAATAGCCATTTTCAGTATTAGACTAAAGGCACTGGAGGACAGTTAGGCAGATTTAAGTAAAAGATGTAAGGAAGCTAATATGACAAACAATATGTCAACTATACCAACATCAGACCCTAATGGTGAGAGCTTCCAAAAATCAGTATTAGCTGGCTGCCCTTGATGGTACCTATAAAGACACCTGATACACTACTGCCCTTACAGGCTAATTTGTATACACAGTTGGCTAAGAAAAGGATTAGGGAAGAGGAAGCAGACCCTAACCCTGCTAATCGACTGGTATTTGGTTCAAGCCTCTAAAACCTCACACAGGGTAGGAGGGACGTGCCTTCTCCATAACCACTCAAAATAGATTCAACCTCTTACAGCAAGACAAGAAAGTGTCAAACAATGATTCCCTTTTATTACAGGAAACAGTATCTCCACAAACTTCAAAGGAGGTTGAGCAGACTGCGATACTACCAGAGAACATAGATTTATTACGTACACAGGGTGTATGCAACACTAATGATATTAGGGATAATATTGAGATTATGATCACAGATACTCCTCAACAAAATGAGATTAATAAAGAAATATATATTCTAGGGGCCAGATATTCAAACTACGCCCCAAATGTATGCTGCAATAGCAGGAGCAAGCACAAGTCAATTGCACACATGTGCAACAGGCACTAATATTCAAACATGGAGCAAAGTCAAATTGCGCGGCAACCAGCGCTGAATGTCACACAACCTGCATGCCATAAGCGAATCAGGAAGGGGAAGCTGAGACATGTGATGCGCCATAGCTGACAACAAGGCCAGCCCAGCTGAGCAGTCTAGAGGTGCCATAGCGCAAGCAGAGAGCCCCCAGCAGCAGAGCAATGGAACTGCACAACCAGGGAGGTAGGCAGGGGCCCACCACCCATGCCACAGACGGGCACAGGAACACACTACAGAACTAACAACACATCCCCACACCCAAGCACAGCATCACTGGTGGAGGGACGGAATATCCACTGGCCCATGGGGACAAGCCAACAAAGCACAGCTGGGCCATGGCGCCCAGCACACCCACTGGCAAGCAGAGACTGCCACAGAAAGGGACGGACAAGTGTACAACAGCCCCCTGTGCACAGCACACCCTGCACTGGAACCCCAAGACACCACCCATGAGCAGTGACTGTGACCGCACTGCCGGAATCACCATGCCCCCACCCCGGCACAATGCAACCTGTGTACCACAGAACCATACAAGCCAGACCCACCAGGAGCTCACAGCGGTATGTGGCAGCACACGGCCAGACCGGCTGAAAGCCACCACCACACCAGGGACACCCCCATGCACACACAATCCCAGGACAACACCACACCAGATGCCATGCACACCACTGCAACTGAGCACCTATAGCCAGCTGCAAATCAGAGACCACCACAGTATTCATAACAAAATATATATATTTCTAATCACTATAACAACAACAACAATAGGAACAACCATAACTATATACAAATATATACAATACAGGGGTGGAGGTACGGGTACAAGGTAGGGGTGGGTGTGGGGCAGGGTGAAGAACTTGGTGAGGGAAGGCAGGGTGTGAGGAAGGGTAAAGGGTAGGTGTGGGCAGCACTGCCCCCAGGCTGCACATCAGCAGGCTGCCTCTGTCCCCGTGGCCTCCTCCGGCGCCGGACACCCTCCGGTTCATCTCCTCAGAATGCAGGGACTCCTTGGACAGCTCAGCAGGTGGTGGATGGCCTGCTCAATCCTGCGCAGGACCCAGACACCTAGGGCAAGGAACAGAATCAATGGCTGTGACTGTCCACAGCCCTGAAACCCACCCAATATGCATGGCATACAGCCAAGTGCCCGCGCTCGCTGTGATGGACTGCACCCACTCACAGTGATCGTGCACAAGCCAAGCCCAACCAGGCAGCAACAGCCATGTGTGCCACTGCACACACACCCCACCCATGCCCAGCACAGCACAACCAAGGCAGTACAGTGACATGGCTACGCAGGGAAGTTAGTGCCACAGCCATGTGCCCAGTGCATGCATGGACCACCAGTGACGCGATTCACAGACATGCAGTGCCACTCGACAGTGCTGACTGTCACATCGCCACGTGCATGGCAGTGTTGTCCATGGATGGTGGCCATGCCCTTCCCCAGCACGCAATAGCATCTCATGATGTAATGACACTCACCTCATCAAGCCGCTGCTGCTGCTGCTGTGGGCCCACACCGCTGCCACTCGGCCAGCCACCTCTGGCACCCCTCTGTGCCTCATCCCGGCCTTCTCCACTCCTCCACGCCTGTAGGAAACAAACGTTGAGAAACACATTAGTGAGATCCCAAAGCAGACAGCCCCCTGCCCACACAGCCAGACCCATACATCACACACCTGCAAACACTGTCACAGCCAACCATGGACTAACCTCCCCATGCTCTGGCCACACACACAGTGTTACCCTGCAGACAATACAGGTGCATAGACGGCTCACTCAGCTGGCCTAGGCACAATGCCCCTCCTGGCACGTGACCTGAGGCATGCCAGCAGTGCCTGCTCCCTCCTGCGAGGTCACTGTACGTGCCTGCATTGTTCGGTGTTCTGCGCCACCCAGTGGCCTGCTCCAGATCGGTGGCCACCTGCTGCCACACATGGGTGCGGGCCATGTCTAGGGGTTCCTCCCAAACAGTGGCCCATAGTGAGGCTCCACCACAGCCACTAGGTTGGCCACCTCCAAGGCACTCCACTGAGGAGCTCTCCATGTGCCATGTCTACAGGTTGATAGTAGGCAATATGGGCCCACAGTGCAGCAACCCCATGTGGAAATGTTGCACAATACAACTCCATCTGTCTCTATCGTGCTGTTCATACAGTGCTGTCGGTCCCTATCGCTGCTGTTAACAAACAGCACGATAGAGCTGCAGACATGCCATAATACAGCAATCAAGGGGCAAAGGTCGGGCACAAGGTCATGGGTCTCTGGTGCAAGGCCACGCACAGTGCCATCGGATGTCTACATGTCCAGCGTGATCGGTCACCTGCATGCCAGTGCCACAGTGGACTATTGCGCAGTTGTGCCACAGCACCATGTGGTGACCAGTGCTGTAGTGCCACTGGCACAATGGTGGCCGTGTCGTGAATTGCCGATCACGCACAGCATGTCATCAGCTTGACAGATGCCTGCGTAAGCTACCTGGGCATGTGCAGTGTGGTGTACTACACAGTCACAGAACTGCGCCATTGGCTCAGCCCGGCTCAACCGTACTGCACAAAGCGCAACAGTGCGATATTCAGCCGTCATATGCAAATCATCTGATCAGCCATTCAATGGCACAGCGGCGCGATTTGCATCTCATTAAAGTTGCTACACCCTAATTTGCATGCATTGCGCTATAAATGTGCGACATTGATCTGCAGTGGCCATATTCGTTACTGCAGGTGATAGGTGGGTTGCATGCTGTGTGATGTTCTGGACTATGGTCATAGGATATTGCTGTATACTGCACAGTCACAGGTGTCCACTTCCACCCATACAGACTGTGACATGGCCGAGCAAGGACTGGGTGAGGAGGATGATGGTGGGTGGAAGAGGAGGCCCAACTTCAAAGCTGAAACAGAGGCACTCTAGGAGGCCTACCTGGAGGAAGAGCCACTACTCAGTGGACGGCGGACACCTCAGGCCCATGCTACTGCATGGGAGGGGTGAAGCCGAAACCTGACAAGAAGCCACCAGCGCCCATGCAGGAATGTAAGAAGAAGATGGGGACCGACAGGAGGAGGTGAAGGAGAAGGTGGCAGCCCTCAGGGCAGCACGCGCTGCCACAGGTGGGGCCAGCCAGAGGTGGTGCAGCTGATCCCGGCGGAGGACCGCCTTGCTGCATCCATGCAGTGCAGTGCCATCGAGGGCGCTCCAGGAGGTGGCTTCCAGACAGGTGGTAGCCCATCACTGCATGGTATGACATGGTCGGTGGGGGGAAGGTGGATCCCATGCACCAACATGTTTTCACTTTCTGTTACAGATCCTGTGCATCTGCAGGGACAGTGGTGGAGGGCCCGCCCACTGTGGGACATCCAGCCGGAGTTGGAGGAGGGTCCATCCACCTGCTGGTAGCGCGCGGCATTGCACCAGTGTGCACGCCTGGCTGCCATCTCCGATGTCGGTGAGTCAGGTGTGGGGTGCCCTTCCTGTCTCAGCTGCCTGAGATGCAAGCATGCCAGCACCCTGTGGCTGTGGCATGAACCTGCACCATTGATGATGCAATGACCACTATGGGCAGTGACACGTGTGTCACATAATGGACACACAGCAGGACAGCTCGCGCCTATGGACCTAGCTATCCTGGTGGTGCCAGCACGCCAGCACAGTCCCAGGCTGTGCCTGTCAGCACCGTGGGTCAGCACCGTGGCTATGCAGGTCACTGGCACTGTTGCGACACAGCAGTGGAACGACTGGTCCCTTGGGCACAGCAGGTGGAGGGGCAGCAGCAGTCACCCACCAGGTCTGGGGGCAGGGTTCAGCGGTGGCATATGTACACCACCTGTTGACTTGCCCATACCTGGTCCTGGTGAACAGCGCCCACCCTCAAGGGGTGTTGAGCATCAGGCCTTCCATACCCTGAGGACAGGTTGCGATGTGGCAGGCGACCCGTTTGACGAGGAACACCCGCCTGCTGTGGGCATCAGTACAGGCAGCAGATGCGGGTTGCAACGTCCGTGGAGGCACTGTGTGTGGCTGTGGAGCGGCACAGCAGGGCCAACGAATGATCCTTGTAGGGATTGTCCAAATGCGGATGGATGTGACCGCCGCCATTGACAGGCAGACCCAGGCATTGGTCGCTGTTGTGGCCAGGGCACACACAGTCAGGTGCCCCGGTGCCGCTGCATGCCATGCAGCACGCCATCCACTCCCCATTCCCGCATCGGCGACACCCAGCCTGTCGACGCCGGGTTCTGCTGTGGGCATCCCGAGCACCCCTGGTGCAGCTATGTTCAGCATGCTGCAGACCCCTGTGTGGACAAGGTCATGCTCGCACAGTGGGACCCCTGGTGGTCCATCGGTGCCACCCATGTGGCCCATGCTCAGCCTGCCAGTGCTGCTGGGTCTCGGTGGAGCCGCCCACGCATCCGAGGTGGCCGTGGCACAGTGCCACATGACTGACCTGTCTCCCAGTGCGGGCCCTGTCTGGTGCTGCCCTGTGTGCAATGTGTGTCATGGTGGGCAGTGCACCAGTGGGTGCCCTGCCCAACACGCCGACTACGTGTCCACCTGCACACCCACCAGATTGCTGTCCACAGGCACTGTGCATGATGATGCCTGCATTTCACTGTACACCAAGGTGCAAGGGTGCCCAGCATCTGACACACGACATGGACAGTACAGGTGGTGGAGGTGGCCTGTGGATCTGTGTGTTTGACATGTCTGTTTCTGCTCTGCTGTGCACCTGCCCCTGTGCACTTTGTGCCTGGGTGTGGTGTGTGTCTGTCCATGTAGCGTAACTATTCACCCTCCCTGGTTGTGTGTTTGTGCACCTGTACCCTTCCACTCCCCTTGCCATGCACCCCTGGTGTGTTACCCTGTGTGTATGTGGGTTGCGCCTGGACAGTGTTGGTTGCACATGGTCCCATGACTTACCTGTGTTGTGTGAAGTGCTCCTCTGTGATGGTGTCCGGTGCAGCTGGGCCAGCGGATCAGTCGGGGTCACGCCGTCCAAGGGGTGCTGCTCATCCCCATCATCACCGCGCCACCAGCATCCCCATCGCTGTCCCCTCCTCGACCTGTACGGCTATCCACAGTCTTTGCCACGTGTGCAGGATACAACAGGCCAGGAATATCCCACAGGCCTTTGAGGGGCTGTACTGTAGGGCACCGCCAGAGGTGTCTAGGCATCGGAAGAATGCCTTCAGCATCCCAAACACCTGCTCAATGATGTTGCGTGGTGGTGGCATGTGCCCCATTGAAGCGTTGCTGGCGATGGGGTCATGGGGGCCTGTAGGGTGTGAGCAGCCAGGGACGGAGTGGGTATCCACTGTCACCTGTGTGGAGATAGTGGAGATTAGTGTCATGTTCAGGACCATATTGCCCCTAGCCCTGTATGCCACTACCATGGCACCCTGTGGCTTGCCCACCCTTGCCCCAACTTTTCCGTCCCTACATGCATACTCACCCACTAGATGTCCTGTGGGGATGTCCCCACCTCCAATCGATGGCACAGTGCAGACTGGTACCATATGAATGAATCATGTGGTCCACCAGGTGTGTGGGCAGACATTGATGATGCGTCCACTGGCATCACACACCACCCGGCAGTTGACACTGGAGAACCCCTTCCGTTGCGATATGCGGTCCCATCAGGCCAGGTGGCGGCGAACAGCCACATGGTGCAGTTCATCGCCCCAGCACGCCAGGCATACGTGCTACCCTGTGGAACTCCTGGCGTTTGCTGTACGCCTGCCATGGTGCTGGGGAAATGGATGCTCCGTAGCATGTGGCAGCAGTGTGCTGAGGAATTGGGTGAGGATGCGTGACGTGGCCAACTGTGTTATGCCTGTGGTGTCCCCTGTTGGCCTCTGGAAGGTACCCGTGGCGAGCAAGCACATGCAGGCTGTTACCTTTGTCTCCACTGACTGAGCGTGACTCCATTGTGAGGTTGCCTGCATCACATCACTGCACAGCTCACAGAGCCGCCTCAGTATTGCCCTGTTCTGGTGGTACCGCCCACAATCTCGTACATCCGAATACAGCTCAAAGCTGATGCGGCACGGTATTGTCTGTTGGGGCGCATCACGACGGGCCCTTCCACAGCCACGCCCCCTGCAGCATGCCTTCACCCCCTCACTACAGCTTCCATGTGGAAGGTGGCACTGTCCATCTCCTGGCTTGTGTCCCCCCAACTGTTGTTGTTCTGTTCCCCCACTGTCCTGACTGCTACCTCCACTGCACCAGGTACACCTACTGGCCTCCGAACTCAGCCCCACACACCTTCAGCTGCCACTATTCTGTCTTGCCTACCCTGGCCTGCACTGGCTGCTGCTGTGGCCTGCTGTCTGTTGCTGCCTCATGAGCATTCCCTGTTGAGTTCTTGCGCTCTTCCTTGAGCCTTTTTATTTTGCCTTCATCTCCGTGGCGCAACTTCCGCTGATCCACTGTTGCGCATTGCGTAAGCTTTGAATATCGCATTGCACACTTTATGCATGGATCCACCTCTTCAGTTGCGCATGCCTTCATTTGCATTGCGCTGTTGCTCAGCATGTTTTCAGTGGCGCAACTGCCTCCCGCTGAATATCGCAGAATGGGCGATTGGACTTGCGCTTGGCGCAACCCTATTGTGCATAGCGCAACCCTTTTGAATATCCCACCCTAGGTGACTATCATCAAAAATCTAGATTGATTAATATGCAACCCTGACAAACTGAATTGAACAGTATCCTCCTTTAGCGGGCAAAGATCTCAGACATTACCTGTATGCTAGAGCCTATATTAAAAAATTCTGAACCATCCTCATTTGTTATAGTGCATGCTGGGACTTAAGATCTGATTCTGCTAGCAAAATCAAGCAGGAATATGTGTCCTTAGTAAACAAGTTAATAGAAATGGACTGTAATATTGTTATTTCAGAAATCTTACCACTCCGAGAGCCTCTGAATACACAAATGCTAAGATCAAATATATAAATGAGTGCTACGAAATGGTGTCTTAGGCAACACATTTCATGTATAATAAGTTGGGAAGAATTTGAACATAATAATGAATTGTTCTGTTGGGAGTGGTTGCACCCAAGTAAAAGAGACAGCACACTCCTTGGACATAAAATGCAAGCAGAAATAGATTTTCAAACTAAGGACACTGGGGTGACGCCTGCTGTAGCAGCATCAATAGAAACAGCCTCTAAACGGGACCCAACAACCAGGAACAAAATCATTTAAGAAAATCTTATTCTGATTTGTCAGTGCTACTAATTAATGCCCGTAGTCTAATTAATAAAATGGAGAATTACTAACAATTCTTTTTGAACACTCTATAAACATATGTGGTGTTACTGAAACATGGCATACCAGCCATGCATGGGGTATGGATATATCAGGCTACACCAGCATAATGAAGCATAGGAAAATAAAAGGGATGGCAGTGTTGCTTTATATTGTGCTAACCATCTACTTGGAAATCAAATCTACAGCAAGAATCATGAGAATAGTGACAATGAACTCCTCTGGGCAACATTAGAACTAAATATCATCCTTTAATTATTGACTTGGGATATAGATCTCCCAGTCTGGATGAAGACCAAAATAGTAGTTTTCTGACAGAACTAGAAGATGTGGAGATAAATGGTCAGTACATTCTTAATGGGGATTTTAACCTCACCGAATAAACTGGGAAAATGGAGGGCATCAGTCACCTTAATAATAAATTTATTGACATAATAACCAAAATTACCTAATCCAGAATGTGAAAATTGCTACAAGAGGTGAAAATATACTGAATTTAATTTTACAAACTTTCATGAAAATAATGATGAACCAAAACTCCTCCTGCCTCTTGGGGAGTGATCATGATATGGTCCTTATCAATACTGTATTATTAAAGTTCAGCCCAACAGACTACATAGGGTAAATCTAATTTTAGGGATTTCTATAGAGCCAACTATCAAGTAAATAAAGCAATATCTACAATGCTGGAATTGGCAGGAAGAATTAATAGACCATGGACTGAATCAAATTTGGAACAAGATAAAACTTACAGTCCAGCACTGTATAAAACATTGGGTTCCTGAACGCAAAATGCAGTAGGCAGTATAGCGCAGTGGTCTAAGGCTCTGAGCTGCAAATCTGGTGACATCCAACAGACCAGACCTGGGTTTGAATCCCACAGCTTCCACTTGCATACTGTGTGACCCTGAGCAAGTCACTTAACCTCCTTGTGCTCCCAGGTCGCTCCTGTAAAAAGCTTCAGCTTAGTGTGCTATACCTGGTTAAACAACTAAATAAATAAAAAAAATGTATGAATATAACAAAAGGATCCTACCATGGTGGAATAATACCATAAAAAGTGTTTTAATAAAAAGGAGGTTATACTTTAAATATAAGCATAAACAAACACTACATGCAAAAGAAACGATAGGAAAATGGCCCAAAATGCAAACTTCAAATCTCTAAAGCCAAGAAAAACATGGAACTTAAACTCACTACACAGGTTTCAGACAATAAAAGCAGTTATTCGATTATGTGGGCAGTCTAAGAGGCAAGAAAACTAACATACTAATTGCCAGCAGACTAGGCCTTACAGTCTATCGAGTCTGCTCGAACCTTAGATCCCTAGTTGGGTGCCGAGGCCCCCTTGTGTTCCAGAAACCCCTGTCATCCATCCCTACCACCCTGGGCCAGGCCATCATCTGGTACATCCGCTTTCTGTGTCTGTCCCACCCTCTCTTGAAGCCCTCCACTATGGATCTCTGAACCAGCTCGCCTCGCCATGCAGCGATTCCAAGGGTCCACCACCCTCTCAGTGAAAACCTCCTCCTCTTTTCCCCTCACCCTTCCACCTTCCAACTTCAAACCATGCCTCTGGTGATACCTTCCTGCTTTAGTCTAAAGATCCCTCCATGTTTACCCTATTTATTCCCTTGAGGTATTTGAAGACCTCAATCATGTCTTCCTGTCTCCTCTCTCCTCCTCCAATGAAAACAGGCAGAGCTCCTCATGTCTGTCCTCAAACTGAAGCTGGTCTTCTACTAGAAAACAATGAGCCTATAGTTAAAGAAGCAGAGACTACGGAAAAGTTCAACGAATACTTCCTAAGAGTATTTCAGCTATAGAGACTATTCACTGCTTAAAGGTATATAATAATAACATACCATTACTGATTAATGCAGCTGATGTAGTTGATGTTATGTCTAATATAAATGGAATGGTGCTCCTGGCCCTGATGGCATAGCACCTATATTCTTCAAGGAAGTGGCAGCCAAATTATCTGGCTCATTGGCAGTGTTATTTAATACATCATTATCAGATGGTAAGATTCGGATGAATGGAAGATAGCTGCTATAACCCCTATATATAAGGGTGGAATTAAAATGATGTCCAGAGTTATAGACCAATTAGTTTGACCTCTGTTGTAGGTAAACTACTTGAAAATGAATCCAGATACATATAACAAAACACCTGGGAGATAAGGAGCTCCTTGACAGTACTCAACATGGTTTCATTACTGGTAGATCATGCCTCACTAACCAGCTGCAATTTTTGAACCTGTGAGTGCCGCATTAGATAAGGGCCTACCAGTGGATGTAATTTACCTAGATTATGCAAAAGCTTTCAACACCATGTCCCACAAGATATTGGTTGAGCATCTAATCAAGCTTCAAATACATCCAAGCATTATAAATTGATAATATATTGGTTGGAAAACAGGAGAGACTGTGTGTTTCTATAACAGGCTTCAAATCTTCTTTTGGCACAATTACAAGTAGTGTACCCTAAGGCTCAGTGTTAGGCCCGACCCTGTTTAATATTATTATAGCCTCTATGCAGTCACCAGGTTATGTATGGCTAACTAAATATGCTGATGATTATAAAATAGGAGGAATTATTAAAACTACCAGTCATCTTATCAGATGCAATCAGCATTACATTTCTTGAAAGCCTGGGCCAAAGAAAACAAAATGCAGTTTAATGTATCTAAATGCAAAGTAATGCGCTTGGGAAAAGAAACGATGCCATCAATATAAGCTTAATAATCTGGTCCAAAATAAAACAGAATGTGAAAAGGACCTGGGCATACTGGTTTCCCAAAAATTAGCATTTCAGGGTTTTAAATAATTGATTAGCAGTTTTTTTCTTGGGACAATATTAACTGTACAGAAAGCATTTACAGTATATAGGTTTTCTAGAAGTGTTATGTTTATTAAACACAGTAAGGTAAGTGATATGCATTTTCACAATGTTTTAGAATGTTTATGAGCAAAACGCTAATCAATTTTTAGAGTTAAATAAAACCCTGCATTTAAAGAACATACCAGCAGTATAGTTAACAAATGCAACAGATTAACGGATATACAGTATATTAGAAATATAAAAGTAGAGAACTGGAGTTTTTGATGCCATTGCACACCAGTCTCATCAGACCAAATATGGAATATTGTGCACCTTTTGGGCTCCTCAAACTATTGGGGCAAAAGATCAATTGAAGGAATACAAAGAAAATTTACAAACAGGATTAGAAATAATAAGGATTTGGATTACTTTGACAGATTACATAATCTAGGATTATACTTCATAAATTACAGGCAAATAAGAGGAGATTTATGTCTGACCTATAAAGCAATACATAATGATGCCTTATTTGAAACAATTGGCTTAACTAAACAAACTAACGCTAATAATACAAGATCTTATAAATACTAAATAAATAGAAATTAACAAGACTGGAAAACAAAGTTCCTGGTTTACACAGAGAATAGCCAGTCCTTGGAATAATCTACCATCCAAAATTGTTATGAGTGAAAATGTTAATTTTAAAACAGACTAGATAAACATATGGAAAATCAGAGATACTACTTCCAGCAGTAAAATTGGTGGAGAGTTCAAAATAGGTTCGCGCCTAGAACTCATACCCCACTTTCTACGATTCTGAGAATGACTGAAAAGCTAGAAACACTGCCCTGAGCTCCAACAGGTTGATGTGAAGCAATGACTCCTGATGAGACAACATCCCATGAGCAGTGTGGTCCCCAGGTGAGCCCCCCATCCCAGGAGTGAAGCATCTGTGGTCAGAAATACTGTAGAGACTGTTGGAGGAAAGGAACACCTTTCCTGAGATTGTCCTTGTCCAGCCACCACTGTATTGCATGTACCAAGGTGGAAATCACTGGATAGGGTTTGATAGGGATCTCTTTCTGGGACCAGAAGGATCTGAGGTGAAACTGAATGTCCCTTATCTGAAACCTGGTTCCTGGGACGACTGCTGTGGAGGCTGCCATGTGTCCCAAAAGCTGAAAAAATGTCTTGTTGACAGATACCTGCAAGCTTAAAGGAACTTGCCAGATGGATGACATTGTACACCCTTTCTATTGGCAGGACAGCCTTTGCCTGAACCATGTCCCGCTCTGCTCCTATGAACACTAGGTTCTGGACAGGTTCCAGTACTGATTTTCTTGGGTTTACCAGAAATCCTAAGGATCTGAGGGTATTCTGCACCAGAGCCAGGGCTTTCCTCACCTGCTGAGGGGACTGTCCCATGACCAACCAGCCATCCAGGTAGGGAAACACAGACACTTTCTGTCTCCTCGGTAGGCCACCACCACTACTGCCAGGCACTTTGTGAATGTTCTGGGGGCAGAGGTCAGGCAAAAGGGCATTACCCTGAACAGATAGTGGCCTGAGGGTAACTCAAACCTTAGATACTTTCTGTGGGAGTGTCAGATAGGTATGTGGAAATATGCATCTTTGAGGTCCAAGGAGGCTAACCAATCTCCTTGTCTGAGAGTGGGAAGGATTTGGGTTAAAGTCACCATCTTGAATTTGCGCTTTGTCAGGTGCCTGTTGAGATACCTCAGATCTAGGATGGGCTCACTCCCCAGTCTTCTTTAGGGTAAGGACGTATCTTGAGTATAACCCTTTTCCTTTGTGAAGGATGGGGACAGGTTCCACTGCTTTTGCTCTATAAGTGTGGAAACCTCTGCCTCCAGCAGAGTTGCCTCTGAACCACTGGCAGGTTTGAAACACTTTACTCTGGTTCTTGGGAACCATTTGACATTCAGAGCAAGTCCCTGGCTCACTACTTCCAGGACCCACTTGTCTGTGGTAATGGATTTCCAGGCCTGAAGTAGTGATCCAGCCTATTGACACATCAGAGAGTCTGTTTGGCAGGAGTCTTGGGCTGGGAGGTGGATGCAGCTCTGCTCACACCTCTCCTGCCTCTGCCCCTGAAAAAAACTCTCTGTTGCTGGTAAGCTGGGGATTCCTGTGCCTGGTAGAAAGGCTTTGATAAGGCCTGCCTCTGCCTGGCCTAGATTGCTGCTTTTGTATGGTTGCAGCCTTTTCTTTTGTAGCTGCACTTTTGTAAGTGGTCTTATACTGTCCATTTTTTTCATGTATGACTGGTTGCTCCCTAAACAGAGAATTCTGGACAACAGGAAAATCCATGGCCTTTGACTGAGTATCCTGAAAAGGCTGGTACACCTGAGCCAGAAGAATCTTCTCAGGAAATCGAAGTAGCCAAGACTCTAGAGGATACATCATTAGAGTCCACTGCAGCATGAAATTGCACTTGGATGCCTCAGTGCCATCCTTAACTATCTGCTCCAGATCCTTGGCCAGCTGGGTGGAGCAGTCTTGGCCAAGTCCAGTACAGATTCCAATCTTGACTTTTGGTATCTGGCTACATATGCCATGTAGGAAGCTTGCCTGATACCCAGAGAAGAGGCCAAATATTGCTTCTGGCTATGGTGTCAATCCTCTGAGAGTCCTTCTCAGGAGGATGAGAAGCTAGAGGAATGCCAGCTTTGTCACAGTCAGCAGCCTGGACAACTCCCTACGTGACTACAGTAGTTATAGAGGAATTCTGTGCCACTGCCTGAGAGCATGTACCATCTATCATCTTTTTTTTTTTTTTTACCTTTGTTTTACCAGGTGAGACACACTAAGCTGAAAGCTTGTTTACAGGTGCAACCTGGGAGCAGAAGGAAGTTAAGTGACTTGCTCAGGGTCACACAGTATGCAAGTGGGGGTTATGGGATTCAAACCCAGGTCTCCAGGTTTGCACAGAAGTGGCATCTGCAAAATTTTATTAGTCTGCTTTTTATGGACTTATGGAGAGATATTGACAGTATTTTGGAGTCAGGGACATCCATCATCTTGATGAAATCAAGCTCCTTCTTCTCCTCAGCTGCCTCCAAAGTAGGGAGCTGTAGGTTTCAGCAACCTTTTATAAAAGGAATAATAGGAGGATGACTCCCAAGGCTCTCTGGGAAGGGAGACAGAGTTTGGCCTATCCGGGAAATATCAGGCTCAATGGGTTCCCCAAGCCTTCCTCTTCTTCCCACATGAGTTTATAGTAAGTCTCCAGATCATATGAACTGTTGGGAAAAGAACCAGTAGACGACCGAACTGAGGGACGTGTTAGTACTCTGTCTCGGTTCGCCTGGTTCTGACTGTAAAGACTATACAATCCTAATCGCTTTAGCTAATCTAACCGCGTGGTTGGAGCCGGAACCCAGGGCTCCAAACTGGCAGATTTTCACTTCTTTTGCTGGTACTGAAGCCTCGTATCTGCTTTCTTTTGGTTGAGGAGGTACCACCCTGGTCAGAAGGCACCTCCTCCTGTTCTTCTGCACCCTCAAGAGCCGAGCCAGCCATCTAGGTCAGTGGATTTTTCGCCATTCTTTCCTTCAGCCTGGCTAAATGTTTATCCAGCGTGGCCTTAGGAAAGTTTTCGCAATCTGGCAATCTGTTTTCAGGTGGTCAAACCCCAGACAATGAATACACAAGGTGGGGATCCGCCTTTGGCAAATACTTCCCACACCTCTGTGTAGTGCTGAAACCCAGTGGGTCCGGTCTTTTTCTTGGGTTTCTCAGACATAATGCACTGAAGCCAAAGCTACCATTTGAGAGGCGGTCAGGCCAGAGTAACCAAGTTTTCAGTTCAATGGTCGATGTAAAAAAATGATAAAAACTTTTTTTTTTAAACTGAAAACCGCGGATCCCAAATAAACACTTAAACTTTCAGAATTTACCTCAAGAAATAACCAAATTGGTCCTCTCTTAGTTACCGGACAGAAAAAGGACCAGAGACTTAGCAAATGGAGATTCGATCTAATTAGCAATAAGACAACAGGTGTGGATTATTGGGATTTACTCACACCTTGTGGTGTGTCACGAGGCGCAGCCCAGTGACTTAACCACACAAGAAGTGGTAAATCACCCAATAACTCACACCCTGAATGCCTTATTGCAATTATACAATGGACCCATGTGTAAAATAAATGTAAACGTGTTTAATTATGCTTTTATAAATGCCATTCCTCAGCCATGGGTTATACAGGATTTACCCACGGTCATGTGACATGTTTTGACCAATGAGATTACAGGATTTTCACACACCATTGTATAATCTAGTCTAACCTGTCCCATAGACAGAGGTTTGAAGAACCGAAAACAAAAGCGTTGAATAACTGATGAAAACACATGACTCTGAATCGAAGTGAGGAGAAATCTCCGAGCGACTTCACAGGCAGGCAGAGTAAAGAATCTGACGGTTACACAGAATGTACCAGGGACAGGGTTTGAAAACAGAGCTTGAGTTTAACAGTCTATGCTATGGTATAGAGTTACCTCATCTCCGGGGCAGTTGAACTGGAAGGGCTAAATGCATATTGTCAGAATACAGCAAGACTTCATGTTGTTTGAACAACTGGTACCAAAACTATATATCTGAGTTGTTACAGATAACACATGATAGTCCTATGGCTGGTCACTTGGGGAGGATTGCACCTTGCCAGACTGCTATACAGATTTTACTGGCCTGAAATTCATGAAGATATTGCTACCTATTGCAGTTCCTGTGCTGAGTGTTAGAAAGTAGTCCCAGTGACTAAAAAGACAAGGTGCTTCACCCTTGATAGAGGTGCCTTTTGAGAGAATTGCAATGGATTTGGTTGGCCCTTAGATGAAAGTAAAAAGGTAATCAATTCATTTTGGTAGCATGTGACTATGCTACTCGATACCCAGAGGCAGTTCCAATGCCCCAAAAGTAGCAGCAGAGCTTGCCAAATTGTCAGCAGGGTGGGCATACCAAAAGAGATTATTACTGACAAGGAGTAATTTTGGTGCTGCATTACTGAAGGAGCTGTACCAACTACTAGGTATTACTGCCATAAGAACCTCCTTATCTCACACAGACGGTCTTGTTGAGCATTATAATCAAACCCTAGGAAAAATTACTCACCTTAGTAATTGTGTTTCTTTTAATGGAGTCTTGCTGTATTCTGACATATGCAGTTAACCCCAGCACTTGAACTGCCCCAGAGAGGAAAGAGTTAACTTCCACGCAGGAAGCATAGAACGTTGAGCTCGTGCTTGGTTTCAAACCTCTGTCTGCAGTGCTTCAAAGTGTAACCATCAGATTATGAGCTACTAATAACTGACTATACCTCATAGTGAAATTATAAAAGAACATAAGCCAACAGGCAACAGATTGGGTCCCCTAAAAGACTCAAGTCGAGAACCCAAGATAAATAACCAGGTAGTAAACTAAATATAACTATAAAAGACAACATAACAATAACCCACACCTTGTGAGGGAATTTTATATATGCTTTATATATCCTAAAGCTATATTTGCTATGCTTGCTTTGAAAGCCATGCTGTAACAAAGTAATAATGAATGTAGTAGAAATTTCTGAGTTCATGTTTCTTTTTAAGGGTAATAGAATTTGTACTGAGGTTACTTGAGGTACATTTGTGAAAACAGAAAGCTAGATAAAACTGAGCAGAACTGGTTGTACCAGCCTGAATAACAGGCTTGGACAAAATATAAAAATAAGAGCATGCCTGGGCAAAATATAAAAGATAACAGCAACGTAGTGGCATTGAAGGCAAGCTGTACGTTGCTATGGTGTGAGGAAACTCATTGTCTCTCTCAGGTCAGCTTGACCCAGGCATATGTAACAAGCAGTAATGGGAAAGAAATAAATTGCAGTGGAAAAGTACCTCATACATATCAACATTTCTTTTATTTTCTTTTACATTGCTGAAAACTTGTTATGCTGTTTTATGATTGGCTCATACTGAAATGTTGGTATTTTTCAAAATAAGAAGTGCAAAATCTAGCTTATAAAAGCTGCTGTAAACTTTAATCAGGACAATCTCCTTTGTAAAGTCCCATGCATGTGTAAGATTGGATCAAATAAAGCACGTTAAGACAAACCCAGTGTGGTTTTGCCCCGTGATGACGGGAGTGGTTGCCTTCAGGTAATACAGTGAGAGAATTTGCAATCACAGTTTTGCATAGTCAGCAGGATGAGTTCTTGGTCCGTGTCACCTCGTGATCGGGTTGTTTCCCTTGGACAAAGGAGGACATTTTGTGGAACCCCATCCAGGCGTGATGGCCTAGGGGCCAGCGACACTCATCATCACTGTAAGTACATAGTATACCTTGGAGTGAGTGTGCACTACAAAGAACAGGCCTAGATAAAATGGGAAACAAGGGAACAAAAATAATCTAGGTCCAGAGTTAGTATTATCTGGACCAGCAAAATGTATGGTTGATAAGTTTGGCCAGAATTCGGTCTCTGAAATAGGATAATGGCATAAGTTGACCAGGGAATATTTCCCTTATAGGTACTTTTAGTATAGATGTACTAAAGGAAGCAAGAATAGCATTGGAAGAAAAAAAAGAGCAAACAAAAAGGGTGCAAGGTAGACTGGTCAAGGTTTAAAATATGGGAAAGAGAGGCAAAAGGCGATATGAAAATCAAGTAAAGGGATTAATGGTAAAGCAAGAGGAGGAAGAAACTGAATGCTGTAGGAGGGTGTTTCACCATCGATACCCCCACCATATCGGCCCATTCCACCAACTGTTCAGCCGGAACCACAGGCAGGGATGGTGCCAAAGGGCCACCAATACAGGGAGTAGTGCAGCCTGAACAACAAGCTGTCCCAGCTGTGCAGGCTGCCCTTCCTGCTCAGCAAGTACAGGTGGCCCAACCAGCCCAAGTAGTACAACCAGCCCAAGCAGTACAACCAGCGAGGTCATACAACAGGCTGCCCTACCAACCCAGGTCCCACCAATTCAAAAACAGCCTGTTCAACCTCCTGTGACTCCTATGCGGAGGTTGCAGTCAGAACCTCTAATGGTCCCCACCCTGTTCAGTTGGACACTGACTCGGATGAGGAGATAGAAATAGAGGGATGGAAGAAACTGGTTAAAGCAGTGGATCTATGTCACTGGTGGGAAAGGTACAGGGCCAGGAAATGGAAAGGCTTGGGTGTTTAGGCAACTAATGCAAGGGCTAAGGGCCCAAAACAGGCAGGGGAAAAAAAACTAAAACAGCAGTTGCCTTTAATACGCTATCCCAACCCACACCCTGAGGCAGGGAGACTGGCTACCGAGACCAGCCTGCAGTCCCTAAATACATTAAAGTGGACGCCATGGAACCCTGAGGAGTTGAGAGAGGCCCTGAAAGATATACCAAAGCCTCAAAATAACATAAAAGAATATATCAAGGAGTTAACAAACTTAATCAAAATGTATGAACTATCTACGACTGAGGTTGGAGAATGTTTAGATGAACATTAAAGGGCATGTGGAGGAAGTAAAGAAAGCCTGGGACCCAGAGAAATCAAGGGCAGAAATTATGCCACAATTTAATGCTGTGTGCATAAAACTATGGAAAGCATACAGAAATGTGACAGACTGGCCTCGCATCCGAATACGAGACAAAAGATGAGGAATCAGTACGCAATTACAAGAAAAAATTGCAGGGGTCTTTAGGCAATTTTCCGGTATTGGACCGGATAATCCCGCATACCAGCATCAGTTGGGTATGGCTTTTGCGCTGGACTGAGGAGCCAATTAAATTGGGAGTTACCACAGTGTGCATTGGATGGAGACAATGAAAATGGTTGACCTAGTGCCGAATGCTAAACATGCTGAGAGACAGCAAAAGGAGATACAAAGGAAAAAAAGAAAAGCTAGAAAAGGCTCAGCTAATGTATTTTGAAAGAGACAATAAGCAGCCCCAACAGGGAGGTGGAAATGCCAACAAAAGAAGACAGAGAGGACGAAATAATGGAGGTTATCCACAGGAGGAGGGGAAAGGCAAAATCGAAGGAACGGCAGGACAAAGACCCGGACCGGAGGGGTATCATCTGCCTTGCTTGTGAAAAACAGGGACACATAGCAAAATTGTAAAGGCAAACCAGTGGCAGCGTAATCAAAATTCCAATGCCCTCTTGCCTCCGCCACCACCCCTCCTGCTCCACAACAGTGGCAGCCAAATCAGCAGCAAGAATGGAGTGAAATCCTGAATCCTCAGTTCTGGACTAATAATGTTGGCTTTGCCAATGACAGCTAAAGGTTAGAAAACACTCTCCCCTTTTCACAAATGCTATGTGCTTCAACAACGCCAGAAGGTAGTCCAGTAATAGACTTAATAATTATGAACACCAAGTTGACCTTCTTAATAGACACAGGTGCCTCAATGTCAGTAATTCAAAAGCAAGTTAAATGCACCCTTATCCAGTCGATGGGTGACAACAATAGGGGCATCAGGAGTACCACAAAGAGAGCAATTGACAATCTCATTACCAGTTCGTTGTGGAAAAATGAAATTACAACATATTTTCCTCAGTAGCAGACCTGTCCTGTAAATTTATTGGAAGGAATCTCCTGTCAAAGGTAAATGCACAAATTACTTGTACCTCAGAGGGGTCAATATAGAAGCACCAGGAATAGGCTTGTACCCATGTATAGCTGAAAGAACAGGAATTGGCTGTATAGCTGGGAACTGACAAAACAAGGGAAATGTGTTGGTTACAAGAGTGGGCAAAAGAAATAACACATCGTAGGTTGCAGTTACAAACAAATTTGCATTGCACTACACACTATGCAAAAGGGGGTGGACATGGATTATGAGTGCAAAGAGGGGAAAACAGCCGTAGAGCAGACTATCTGGGTGTCAGAAATACATGTTACAAAAATTGTTGTGCAGCCTCAGTCAGAATAAATGCAGAGCAATTGAAAGTATTCCAAGTGCCAGGGTCATATCCCCACATTTCTTTTGGCCAGAGCCCCCTTGAGTGGAAGAAATTGGGGTCATGGGTAGCAAAAATGGTACAGTTGCGTAATTGGAAACGGTAGGAAGCAAGCTAATATCAAAGGCTGGAAATTAGAAAATATAATCAACAAAAAAGTTCAGGTACGAGTGGATAAAAGAGAAGTGACTGTGTGAAAGGTTTGTGAAAAATAGGCATGCAGGAGAGTGTAAGTTGAATAAATGAGTTACCAGCAAAGCTATGGGCAAAATCAAAGTATAATGTGGATTACTAAAAATGCACAACCTGTTATGGTCAAGCCAAAGTCCTCTTACAGACCAAATAGGCATCAATATCCGCTGGGTAAAGAGGCAGAGGAGGGATAGCCCAGTGCATGCAGCATTAGTGGAGAGGGGAGTAACGTCCCTGCCCATATGCAACGTAAATACACCAATTTACCAGTGAAAAGCCAAATGAAAGTTACCGCTTTGTGCAGGACCTGAGAGCGGTAAATGAAGCAGTACATGTGCGACCCGTAGTGCCAAACCCAATTACAGTATTGTCATCCATTCCACATAACAGCTGTTATTTCACAGTCATTGATTTAGCAAATGCGTTTATAGTATCCCCGTAAAACCCAGTAGCCAGGAATGGTTTGCATTCACTTACAAAGGGAAAAGTGGACCTGGACTCGCATGCCCCAAGGCTATGCTGAGTCTCCAGCAATATTCTCAGCTCAAATGAGAGAGAATCTATCCACGTTTGTGCCCCATTGGGCAGTACCCTAATACAGTATGTGGATGATTTATTGCTTGCTAGCCCCAGTAAGGAAGCAAATAAACAGGATACAAAAGCTTGATTACTTTTCTTGGCTAAAATGGGCATAAAGTGTCTAGAAAAAATTGCAATTGTGTAAAGAGCAAGTAAAATATTTGGGTCATGTGTTGTCTGGCGGTGGTAAAAGTTAGACCCTGAAAAAAAACATAGCAGCATGGCCACGCCCAGTTACAAAGCAGCAAATAATGTCTTTTGGGTATGGTGGGCTATTGCAGAGCTTGGATCATGAATTATGCTATGTTGGCACAACCCTCCATAAAGCCATATATGGCACAAAATGCAAATAAATGAGGAAATCAGGTGGACACCTGGTCTAGAGACCAGTTTGCAAAACTTAAAATGTATTAATCACAAGTCCTGTTTGGGACTACCAAATTATGAAAAGGGTTTCAATTTGTTCGTAAATGGTAAGGAGGTTACATGTCAACTGTATTGACACAGGAGCATGGAGGGGCAGAGGCCCAAGCATATTACTCAAAGCGTTTGGACTCAGTGGTATGTGAAATGGTGTCTTGCTTGCAGTCAGTGGCAGCGGCTACTGAAGCGGTGTTGGCATGCGTAATTTGGTAGAATTCTGTGCTTTGACAGTGCATGTGCCTCATTCTGTACATTCTATTCTGCTACAAGCTCACACAGCTCATTTAACGCCTGCACAATTGCTTCAGTATCAAAATGTGTTACTAACCATGTCTAACATAACTTTAAAAGGTGCACCATTTTAAACCAGCGACGTTGCTCCCCACCCGGAGGAGGGGGGAGCATGACTGGGGCAAGTAATTGACTTAGACTGTAAGCCTCGATCATATCACTGGACGCACCTATACAAAACGCAGACTTAAAATTATTTGTTGACGGCTCAGCACAAAGAGACAAAAAGAATCCCCTTGGTAGGTTATGCAGTGTGTACTCAAACTACGTCATAAAAGGAGCAAAGTTACCCCCACGAATGTCAGCTCAAGCTACTAAACTTATGATCTGGACGAGAGCTTGTATAATAGCCGAGGGTAAAACAGTTAACATATACACAAATAGTCAATATGCATTTGGGGTAGCTCATAATTTTGGCACTCTATGAAAACACAGAGGGTTTTTAACAGCAGCTGAAAACCCATTGTGCATGCAAATTTGGTAAAAAATCTTTGTTAGCAATCCAAAAGCCAAAAAGTTAGCAATTGTAAATGTCAAGCCCATACTTCTAACCAAAATTTTGTCTCTGCAGAAAATGCGACTAATGCAGCTGCAAAAAGCAGCTGTTTCTGGGAGTATTCCAAAATTTCAAATGTCTTTGACTATAACTAACCAACTTAATTTATTCTCAATAAAAAATGTTGCAACTTTACAACAGTCGGCCAGTGTAAAAAAAACGTAACTGGCAAACAAACTGTAAATTTAATGCTAGCACTAAGGTGTGGACAAACCCGATGGCAGGCTCTGCCTGCCCTCGCTAGTATTTCCTTTTGCAAAATTGGCCCATGGGGCCAATCATGTTCTCAAAAAGTGGAGTGGTCTTACCTTGTAAATAAACATTGGTATGTTGTTGGCTTTACCGTATATGCTAAAAATTTTTGTAAAAAGTGTGTAATATGTATGCAAAATAATGTTGGCAGAGGACCCAAGTAACCCCTCTGCCCATCCTTTTCCTACAGGACCTTTTAAACATTTAATAATGAATTTTATTGAGCTAAACCCTGTAAAGGGTATAAATATTGCTTAGTAATTATAGACATGTTTTCAAAGTGGGTAAAAGCATTCCAGCACGAAAACCACGGCCTGTACAGTAGCAAAGGCCCTAATTAGAAAAATCATACCAAGGTGGGGATTCCCACCGGCCTCCAGCAATAATGGCTCGATTTTGCAAATAAAGTCATCAAAACCTTGTGTGAGGCACTGCAAGTAAATTTACAAATGCACTGTGCCTACCACCCACAATCGGGAGGGGCAGTAAAAGGGCAAATCAGACATTAAAGCTAAAATTGACCAGAATTATGGCAAATACTGGCCTTAGTTGAGTAAAAGCACTACCAATAGCCCTAATGAGTATGAGGGGAGAGCTGGCCCTGGAGTTTATCACTCATAAAATTTTAATGGGAAGGCCTCTCAAAATGACAAATGTCCCCTTCCCACAAACCGATAACATTGCACGGTTTAAATAATAAAATAATTGCCTATTGTTTATCTCTTAATGCTGTTTTAAAATCTCTATCCTAGAGTAAAAGCTGTACTTCCAGTTCCCTTGGATGGACCCTTGCATAGAATACAGCCAGAGACTTCGTGGTTGTCAAGGACTTAAAAAAAAGTGAGTAGCCCCAAAGTGGCGAGGACCATTTCAATGCTCCTGACTACCGCCACTGCCATAAAAATTGTGGAGAAAAATGTAAATTCAAGCATCTCATTGTCAGTTGTGACAGCCTCTACAGTCGATACCGTTGCACAGTAAACTGAGCAACCATAAAATTGTTATCGTTCTGTTTTCGTTCGGACTATCGCTATTATTTTGCTATGGGGCTCTAAATACGAGGGAGGCAACTGCTCGCCAGAGCACAGAGCCATTGCACATTACAAACACTTGGTGGACTTTAATAAACTTACATGCTAATAATGCTAATGTCTCTAATTGCTATGTATGCACTAGCTCTCCTTCTCAGCAGCCGTAGGGCTCCACCTAAACCCAAGCCTGTAAATAGCACTGAGGCCAGCAAAATTCTCAGTGCCATCAGGAAAAAACATCACTAATGCCCCAAATTATGCTACAAACAAAATAAAAACCTAACTGTGTTTGGGCATAATTTTACTGCATAGTACAGCCCACCAAATAATACAAATGTGCAACCCCGTTGTATCTAAATGTTAGACAACAAAATATCAGCCAGGCTTTGCCTGTGTAATAAACAATTAACCGTGAGTTTAGCGCCACTGAAATGGTCCACGCCAATATTGTAGGCACTACAACAGCACCACCAAGTCCGAGTCCACCATAACCAACTGCTCAAGCAAATGCCCACACAATACATCCTAATTTCACTGCAGGGCAGTCTGTCAGGTCTATACTGAGTATGTGGAAATAGGCTTATTTTTCATACCTATGAGGTGGACGGAATGCTGCTATCTAGCCACACTCCACCCTGCGGCCCATGTATATAAATACAATGCATCTGCTATACATCAGCGTGTAAACTATATAAATCAAATTCAAAAAGGGAGGTGCCGACGAAATAAACGTGTCCCAGTGGGAAAAAATTTGAGGCAAAAATCTTCCCATAGTGGGTGTTGTTCAAAACATGCATTACATTGACCAGTTAAGCTATGAGTTAAAACGTTAATTAATAATACCTTAAAATCAACTGACTTGCTGACAGCTAAAATTAAAGCACTTAAAATCGTAGCTTTGCAAAATAGAGCCGCACTTAATTACGTATTAACCTCGCAAGGGGTATGCGCCATTGTAGGAAAAAATGCTGCACCTATATACCAAATAATTCCCAAAACTTGAGCAAGTAATTGAAAAATACAAACGCTACAGCAACGTGTTCTAAGTGAGCATGCACCTGTATTGCAGGGCTGGGACCCCTGGTCATAGTTCTCAAGCATATTTGGTGACTGGGGCACTACCCTCCTCCAATGGGTGACAGTAATCGTGGTGGTAATACTGGCATTATGGCTCTAATTGTGTTGCTCAAATTCTCTTGCAACAATTGTGTAGCACCTTGTCGCCACATGCAATCACCCAGCTGCACCCTTACTACACCCGAGGACCAAGACCCTAGCAAATTAGCCAGGTGTTCCGTTCTGTAATATACCAAATGTGACTAAAGTATAATAGTTAACAAGTTAATACAAAGTATCAAAAGGGGAGAGTGTGAGGAATTTTATATGCTTCTTTTATATATCCTAAAGCTATATTTGCTATGCTTGCTTTGAAAGCCATGCTGTAACAAAGTAATAATGAATGTAGTAGAAATTTCTGAGTTCATGTTTTCTTTTAAGGGTAATAGAATTTGTACTGAGGTTACTTGAGGTACATTTGTGAAAACAGAAAGCTAAATAAAACTGAGCAGAACTGGTTGTACCAGCCTAAATAACAGGCTTGGACAAAATATAAAAATAAGAGCATGCCTGGGCAAAATATAAAAGATAACAGCACGAGGTGGCATTGAAGGCAAGCTGTATGTTGCTATGGTGGTGAGTGAAACTCATTGTCTCTCCAGGTCAGCTTGACCCAGGCATATGTAACAAGCAGTAATGGGAAAGAAATAAATTGCAGTGGAAAAGTTACCTCATACATATCAACATTCTTTTTTTTTCTTTTACATTGCTAAAACTTGTTATGCTGTTTTATAATTGGCTCATATTGAAATGTTGGTATTTTTCAAAATAAGAAGTGCAAAATCTAGCTTATAAAAAGCTGCTGTAAACTTTAATCAAGGACAATCTCCTTTGTAAAGTCCCACATGCATGTGTAAAATTGATCAAATAAAGCGGCGTTAAGACAAAACCCAGTGGTGTGGTTTTTGCCCCGTGACGACGGGAGTGGTTGCTCAGGTAATACTTACAGTGAGAGAATTTGCAATCACACCTCCTCTAGAAAGGAGGTGCCAAGTACACCCTGAGGTGCAACACTGTACCTGCCAGCCCACTTCCCAAAAACTGGTTCTGAGAGGGGAGGCAGGGAGAGGTCAGAATACAGCAAGACTCCTTTAGAAGAAACTCAGTTACTAAGGTAATTTTTCTTCAAACAACATGAAGTCTTGCTGTATTCTGACATATGCAGACTACCAAGCAGTACCTCCATGGAGGGGGACGAACCTATTTTGGGAATAGGCTCTGCAGTACTGTTGTTCTCAAACCGAGCATCACTCCTAGCCTTGATATTCAGAGAGTAATGCTTGGTGAAAGTATGGACAGTTTTCAAGTGGCTGCTTTGCATATCTCTAGTAAAGGTATATCCCTGGCAGCAGCCAGAGAAGCAGCTGTACCCCTAGTCAAATGAGCCCTCGGGTCTGAGGGAGGTGTTTTGCCTAGCTTGTCAGAGCAGAATTGTATACAAAAGACAATCCACCTGGCAATAGTTCTCTTAGCAGCAGGCCTACCTTTCCCCACTTCGCCATAAGTGAGAAACAATTGGAGACATTCATTCCTATGTGCCTTAGTATGCTCAATGTAGTAACTAAGTGCCCCTCTTAACATCAAACTATGTAATCTTCTTTCTCCTGAAAAGAATGATCAGTGAAAACACAGGAAGAGACGTGGACTGGTTCAGATGAAAATCTGAGGCCACTTTGGGTAAGAATCTCCTATTGGTTCTGAGGACCACCTTATCTCTATGGAATGAGATAAAATCTGGCTCCACTGACAGGGCTTGCAATTCACTATACACCTGGCAGAAGTGATAGCTACCAGGAACACAGTTTTCCAGGTCAAATACTTGCGTTCAGCTGAAGCCAGAGGCTCGAAAGGGGTTGCATGAGCTGAGCAATGCAAACATTAAGATCCCAAGCAGGGTAGGGTCCCTAAAGGGAGGGTTGGTATGAACCAAACCTTTAAAGAACTTACAGGAGACAAGGTGAGATGCCAGAGGAAGCCTTCCTGCTGACAGAAATGCAGATACAGCTACTAAATGAACTTTTAAAGTGGCTGGCCTGAGGCCTAAGCCATTAAGATGGACTATGTAATCCAGAACTGTAGCCAGATCGGTAAAATATCATTATGGGAACACTAAATGCTGAATCTCTTCCATTTGGAATTATAAGTCTTTCTGGTGGCAGGTTTCAAGAGGCTTTGAGAATATCCAGCACCCCTGAGACAGGTGCAGACCTGCATATTCTAACTCTTCAAGAACCGGGCCTTGAGGTTGAGAGACTGAAGGTTGGGTGCCAGATTCTTCCCTGAGAGGAGGTTAGCAGATTGTGCCTCTTGGAGAGATAGGGAAGATGGACTGCTTGGGACAACAACAGAGGATACCAAGGCTGTCTAGCCAGTCTGGAGCAATCAGGATCACCCTGCATGGTTGCGACCTGATCTTGACCAGGACCCTGAATAACAGGGAAAAGGGAGGAAAGGCATAAAGGAATTTGCCCCTCAATCCAGAATCAGAGCATCCAGGGAACTGTGCCCAGGACTGGAGACCTGCAACAGAAAAGAGGAAGTTGATGATTGTCTGGGGCTGCAAAGAGATCTCTTTGGAGTACCCCACCTGGAGAAGATTACTTTCAATATGAAGAGGTCTAGGGCCCATTCGTGGTGGCCCTGAGATATCCTGCTCAGGGCATCTGCTAGCACATTGTCCTTCGCTGGTAGATGGACTGCTACCAGGGATGCTTGCAGGCATAAGCCAGAGATCATGGCTTCTGTGCACAAGGTCATAGACCAAGTGCCTCCCTGATTGTTGATGTACAACTTGGTGGTGGTGTTGTCTATCCTGACCTGAACCACTTTGTTCCTCACTGAGTCTGAGAAAGCTTGGAGGGCCAGGAATACTGCCCTGAGTTCCAGAGGATTGATATGGATTAGAGACTCCTGAGGAGACCAAACGTCTTGTGCTGTATGGGCTCCCAGGTGGGCTCCCAACCCAGGAGGGAGGCATCTGTAGTTAGTACCACTGAATGAGTCTAACTGATGATTGGGACCTTTGTCTGAGATTGTCCTGATCCAACCACCATTGGAGAGCTTGGACCAGAGTCTGAGTCACTGGAATCAATTTGGTTAAAGGATCTTTTCTGGGACCAAAAGGACCTCAGGTGGAACTGAATGTCCTCATTTGAAATCTGGCTCCTTGTACCACTACAGTGGAAGCTGCCATTTGGCCCAGGAGCTGAGGGAATGTCTTGCTGGTCGAGACACCAGAAGACGGAAAGAAGAAGCAAGATTTGTAAGGCCTTCACCCTTGCTAAGGGAGAAAAGCCTTTGCCTGCACAGTATCCAACTCTACCCCTATGAAGGTGAGGAGTTGCACTGGTTCAAGAAAAGATTTTGGCAGATTGAGAAGAAAACCTAGAGAAGTGAGCAGCTTTTGAGTAACTTGTAGGTCTGACTTGATTTGGTCTGAGACTGCCCCACAATGAGCCAGTCATCCAGGTATGGGAATATGGAGATCCCCTGCCTCCTGAGGAAGGTCACTACTACTGCTAGGCACTTTGTGAACACCTTGAAGCTGATGTTAGGTCAAAGAGCATTGCTCTGAACTGATAATGGCCTGAAGGCAACTTGAATCTGAGGTACTTTCTGTGGGAGCACCTGATTGGGATGTGAAAGCAGGCATCCTTGAGGTCCAGGGAAGCTAGCCAATCCTGGCCTATAGAGAGGAAGAATTCCTCCCAGAATCAACCATTTGAATTTTGGTTTTAAGATGTGCTTGTTTAGATATCTTGGGTCTAGGATGGGCCGCCCTCCCTGTCTTTTTGGGGTAAGGAAATATCTGGAATACAGACCTTGCCCCTGTGTGGAGTAGGAACTCTCTATACAGCCCTGAGGGTTAGCAAAGAGGAACCTCTGCTTCTAAAACAGTGGTCTCAGAAAGGTTTGCAGATGGAAAGAATTTGGCCCTCACTTTTGGGAACTTTGCAAAACTGAGGGCAACCCTGGGCTTACTACTCCAGGACCCACTTGTCTGAGGTAACAGACTTCCAGGCCTGGAAGTAGTAAGCCAGCCTGCCTCCTACTGGAATTGGGGAGTCGACCGGCTGACACATCAGGGTGACTGCTTGGCAGAAGCCTTGGACTGACAGGAGGATGCAACCTGCTCATCCCTCCAACCTCTCCCTCTGAAGAACCCCTCTGTGGAAAGGAAGAGGAAGCCTGCGCTTGGTAGAAAGGCCTGTGAAAAGGCCTGCCCCTGCCCCTGGACTGCTGCTTCTGAGGAGTTATCTGCCTTTCCTTGGCCTGTGCACTCCTGCAGGTGGTCTGGTACTGTCCTTTTTTTTATGTAATTCTCTGTCTGCTCTCAAACAGAGAATTACCCACCACAGGGAAATCCATGGCTCTTAGCCAGGGTGTCCTGTGAGAGGCTAGTACATCTGAGCCAAGCAAACCTCCTAAGAGATACAGATGTAGCCATGACTCGTGATGTCACATTCATTCGAGTCCACAGCAGCATGGAATTACATTTTGGATGCCTCAATCCCATCAGCAGCCACCTCCTCCAGCTCCTTGGCTAGCTGGGGAAGCCTGTTTAGCCAGCTCCAGAACAGTATCCCATCTAGACTTCTGGTACATGGCTGAGTAGGCCATATAATTAGCCTGCCTGAGTCCCAAGGATGATGCCAAGTACTGTTTTTGGCCATAGCATCAACCTTCCTAGAGTCTTTATCGGGGTGAAGCCAGGGGTATGTTAGTCTTGTCACAGGCTGCAGCCTGAACTACCCCAACATTGCTGCATTGGTGGAACAAAAACTCTGTACCTGAGCCTGAAAGTATATACCTCCTGTCCATTCTTTTATCCACGGGAGGTAATGAATTTGGAGTTTGCAGATTTTTTGTGTGTTTCTCAAGGATTTATGGATGGAATAGACAACCTCTTGAACTCTGGGATGTCCATCATCTCCACAAAGTCAGGCCCTTTGTTCATCAACAGCTTCAACCAAGGAAGCTGGAGGGTATCAGCCACCTTCTTGTAGAACAAGTAGTGAGATGGGGACTCAGAAAGCCTGGGGGGAAACGTTAGAAGGCCTGCCTAGGAAGATGTCCAGTTCAATGGGCTCATCCAGACCTTCATCACCATTATCATCATCATCTCCTTCCTCCCCTCCGGTTCATGAAATTCATCCAGAACATATTCCGAACCAGAGAACCGATCGAACCGAGCGCCAACGAGAGGCACCAGATTGACAGAACCGGACGGAGCGATTCTACAATACTTATCACCCTGGCTATTTCTTCGCAGTTGCATTATGCGGTTCTGGATCTGAACCGTCGATTTCCTTTGTGTTTCGATGGAACCGACTCCTCAGGTTCGGATCTCTCTTGCCTGAGGAGTATCGCCAGGTCAGTGGGCACTCCCTCAGGTTTGGAGGAACCGAACCGGCTGGCCATCCAGATTAGCGGACTTCTTGGCCTCCTTTTCCTGAGCCTACCCAACCTCTTTTATAGGGTGGCCTTTGGGAAATTTTTACAAATTTGGCAGTCTGAATTGAGGTGGTCAAACCCAGACAACAACACAATGGTGTGAGGGTCTGCCTTAGCAAAGGCATCCCCACACTCACCACAGTGTTGAAACCCAGTGTGCTCGGTTTTCTTCTTGGTTTCTCAGACATGGCCAGACTACAAAAACTTACCCTTTACAGCTTGATTGCCAGATAAGACACTCCTATCAGTTACCAACTGAGTTACGGGTCGTGGAAAAAAAACGGTAAAATGACGGTTTTTGAAAGCTTATAGGAACTGGTACTTCACACTACACAGAATGAATAAAAGAAACCTCAAACAATCGGTTCCAAACTGGACCAATCCACAGGTTTTACAATTTCCACAGAATATTTTATTTTAACAATACAGTCCACTACCTACTACCACTTACTGTACCGCAGACAGGGATATGAAGCTGAAAAAGAACAAATCGGTTGAATAAACCGATGGATTCTTAACTGAACTAACCATAGTGAAGGAGCAATCTCCGGAGGACTGAACAGTTAGGCGGAGTAAAGAATCTGATGTTTACACTTTGAAGCACTGCAGACAGAGGTTTGAAACCGAGCTCGAGCTCAATGTTCTATGCTTCCTGCATAGAGTTAACTCTTCTCTCCAGGGCAGTTCAAGTGCCGGGGCTAACTGCATATGTCTAAATACAGCAAGACTTCATGTTGTTTGAAAATGCATGTTAAAAGGTTTGTAAAGGGGAAGGAAAGACTGGGACCAATACTTACCTTACCTGCTTTTGCTTACAGAGAAGTGCCACAGGCATCAACAGGTTTTCACCATTTGAAATGCAGTATAGTAGACAACCTAGAGGGCCACTAGATGTATAAAAGAAACATGGAAGATAACCCCATCAGAAAAACAAGTTACTCACCTGTAACAGTAGTTCTAGGAGTGGTATATGTTGTTCATCCACACTATTTGGCATATACTTTCCCTTTAAATATCTTGCGGAAAGTCTTCAAGCTGGCTTCTCCCACCCACCCGAGGTGGTATAACCCTCGGCTCTGCTCCCATGACGCCAGATCTTACCCGCTGGAAGCAGAGGTGAGGGCCAAAGCTGGGGAGGTCTGGTGGGTTCATGTGGATGAACAACATATATCACCTAGAAAGTGTGGTTACGTAAGAACTCACTGTAAACAGTAGATCTTCGAGAAATGTCTCTTGCAGTAGGTCATTACTCTGGGAGGTTCCAGCAAGGCGCTGTTACATGGCAGCTTCTTCTAGCAGTCTTTCACCAGGGACCCACCACCCATGACATCACTTCCTTGCTCTCTGTATAAATGTGGGAGGTCCCTGGTATCTTCTGTTCCCTGCCGGATTCAGCTCAGAAAGGCGAGGACCGAGGGAAACCAAGGTACCAGTGAGTCCCAACCCCAAGTCCTTAGATCAGGATTTCCCTGTTAGCAAAGGCAGGGGACGGAGGGCGGGATAGACCCACTTGCAAGAGGCATTCCTCAAAGATCTACTGTTACGGTGTGTTCTTACGTAACCGCACTATCTTCTACAGAATGGTCTTTGCAGTAGGTCATGACTTCTGGGAGAGCTCCCAGCAGTTATGTCCAGGAGGGAGGATAGTTATGACAGGATGCCCTGTAGGACGGCGCAGCTGAAGGCCATTCTGCATCGTGAAGCAACATCCAGATTGTAATGCCTGGTAAAGGTAAGGATGTAAATCAGCTGAGTAGAGCTGCACAGAGGGATGGGTGCTCTGAGACAAAATCAGCACATAAAGAAAGGCAGTCTCGCACACCACAGGGTAGCCCGTGTTTGGGTGAAATGTGCGTGAGGAGTTTTTCTGTATCTTTTTGTATTTTGTACTCATGTGTACCTCATTGTTATTTTTAGCAAGTAAAATAAGTTAATCCACTATTTTGCGTGTGGAGAATTTATTTCTGTGTCCCTGTGGCGTGCCAAGACTCCTTTCTTTATAAAGGTTTGGATGGTAGACCAGGTGGCTGCATTGCAAATATCAGTAATGGAGGCACCCTTGAAACAAGCACGCTGTAGCCACTATGGCCCTAGTGGAATGGGCTTGACATGGCCCGGTAAGGGTTTGTTGTATTTTGTAACAAAATGTAATGAAATGGGCTAGCTGGCAAGATAGGGTGTGTTTGCAACTGGAAGGCCCTCATGACCTGGGGCAAAGGTGAGAAACAGTTGTGAGGTTTTTGAAAGGACTTCATCACATCCCACGTCACTATACTGATCGAACATCCATCATATACAAAATATGTTCACCCAGATTGGAGTACTCAGGGTAAAAGACCGGTAACTCCAAGGACTGATTCAAGGTTTGTTTTGAAACCACCTTAGGCAGGAAGGAAGGGTTAGTGCGGCACAACTCTGTCCATATGAAATATAAGATAAGGTTCTCTGCACATAAGGCATAAAGCTTGAAATTCATCGAGTGGAAGTGATGGCCATAATTTCCAGGAAAGAAAACACAGGGCACAAATGGAAACCAGTTCAAAGGGTCTACTGTTAATTTTTCAGTCATGAAATTCAGATCCCATGCAGGAATGGGACACCGAATAGGAGGCTTCAGATGTAATATGCCTTTCAAAAACATCTTGGCTAGATGGTGTTGATTAAAAGCCGCCATCCAACGGTTCGGAAGGCAGAGATGGTGGCCAAGCGGACTTTATAGAAGAATAGCGGAGGCCCTCCGAGGACAAGGAGGCCAAATAGTCCAAGACCTTCGTAACAGGGCAAGAGTAAAGGTCCAGCAATTGAGAAGCAGACCAAATGGAGAAACGCTTCCATTTAGAATTGTAAGTATCTCTGATAGCCTGCTTCCGAGCAGCAAGCAGAATATCAGCCACCTGAGAAGACACTTGTAGTCTGTTTATGAGGACATTTTCAGGAGCTAGGCATGAAGACGTAGGGGTCTTCAGACTGAGATGCAGAAGAGAGCCTTGGCAGTGTGTCAAGAGGTCTGGCCTGAGCGGCAATGGAACAGGTTCACAATCGACAGCTGTTACAGTAGTGGGAACCATGCTTGTCAAGGCCACATGGGAGCTATGAGAATCATCTTGGCAGGCTCCATCTGTAATTTCATTAATGTGTGGGAAGGAGAGGGATTGGGGGCAAGGCATATAAAAGCATCCTGTCCAAGGTTGGGACAGGGCATCTATAGATTTTCCCTTTTGTTTGGGATAATGGAGAAGTATTTGGGGAGCCTGTAGTTGTCTGGAGAGGCAAACAGATCTATCTGAGGCTTGCCCCAGAGATGGAAGAGATTTTGCAGAACTGAGTCGAGCAACGCCCACTGTGATCTGAGGACTGGCGACCCAAGAGGTCCGCTAACTGGTTGTGATGGCCGGGAGATGAAACATCCGTGAGCGCCAGTTGTTTTTGGTCACTTCATGCCACAGCTGGATCACTCCCTGAAAAGGGAGTGAGAGCATATCCCACCTTGTTTGTTGAGGTAATAGACTACCATCATGTTGTCTGACTGAACCAGTAGGTGATCTGGGGTCAGATGAGGACTAAAAGTTTGCAGCGCCAGAAGGACCACTTTCATTTCCCAAACATTGATATGGTATCAAATGTGATTCAGAGCCCACGTGCTCTGAGTCTGGTATGGTCAGAGATGGGTACCCCATCCTTCTAGAGAGGCATCTGTTGTCAGGACCTGTTAGGAGGGGAGGCATGGAAGGGCATGCCCCAGCAGAGATTGGAGCGAGCGTCCACCATGTGAGCGCAGACTTGAGGGCTGAAGTCATCCTGATGGGGTCTTTGAATTGCCTGTTTACTGGCACCACTGATCTTGTACAACCCATTGGATTGGATGCATCCAAAGGCGGTGAACTCCACAGTTGGACTGGCCGTGGCCATGTGTCCGAGGAGGCCAACATGAGTCGAGCAGTGACTATCTTTGTGACTAAATCTGTGAGGCCAGGCCGATTAGGGCATCCTGGTGAGCAGGGGGTAGATAGGCCTTGGTGACAGTCGTGTCCAGTATAGCCCTATATACTGGAGCGATTGGGTCAAATGAGGACTGGACTTGGCAGTTTACCATAATCCCAAGATCATGGAACAACTGAAGGCTCTCTGAAAGGAGGATAGCAGATGTTCCTTGGTGTCTGCTTTTATTAGCCAATCGTCCAAATAGAGGAAGATGAAGTGACCCTTTTTTCAATGCCCCTGCAACCATGGCTAGGCATTTGGTAAAACCCATGGGGCTGAAGAAAGACCAAAGGGCAGAGCCGAAATTGGCAATTGTTGCCCAGCAGGTGGAAACGAGGTGTTGCTGATGGGCTGGATGATTAGGAATATGAAGATATGAGTCTTCTATATCCAAAGTGCACATCCAATCTCCTCGTTGTAGGAGGGGCATGATGGATGTTAAGGTAACCATCCGAAAATGTTTGTACTGGATGTACTGATTTAGGTTTCTGAAATCCAGTATTGGTCTGAGGTCTCCAGTTTTCTTGGGTACCAGAAAGAAACGGGAGTAGCAACCCTGTTGTTGAGACAACAGAACTGGAACAATGGCCTGTTTGGTAAGTAAGGCAGTAGGTTCCTCCTGGAGTATAGGAAGGTGTTCCTGAGGATACTGAAGCTTCCGAGGAGGAAGTGAAGGTAGTATTGAAATTAGTTCCAGTGTATGGCCAGTGTGAATAATCTGAGTACCCATGCATCTGTCATTATTTGTTGCCAAGCCTCCAAATGAAGGGCATAATGACCCCCAACCACCTCTGAGACCTGGGCGAGGAGGTGAGGGGAAAGCCCTAGGAAGTCATTGAGAGCTGGAGCTGCCGCCCCCAGATGGACGGCATGGGAGAGACATGTGGCAGGTTAATTGCCTCTTGTGTTTTGACCGATCCCCGAAAATAACCCCGTGAGAGGACTTGTTACCTCTCTATTGTAGTAAGAGTACTGGTTCCGTGGCATATGGTACATACCCTGGACCGTCTCGAGGGTACGCCAGAGGCCTGGAGGTCATCCAAAATGATTTGGGTACCAGGACCAGACAGCTTTGTCGCACTGAAAGGTGCATTGACCACTTTGTGCTGAAACATCTGGTGCCAAGTCAGATACTCTAAGCCAGTCATGGTAGCGCAAGGCGATGCCAGTGGCAGACAGACACATAGAAGTATCAACCACATCGTAGCCTGACCTGAGAAGGTGGTGTGAGAAATGAAGTAATGGTTGACATGGTTAGTAGTAATTGCTCTTTCCTGGAAAGAGGTAATTTGTTAAGGAGGTCCATGGCCGAGGCACTTAGGTACGCTGGTATTTAACCATGTGGCCCACATAATTTAGGATTCTTATGTTCATGGTGCCAGAGGCAAAGACCTTCTTGCTCAGATAATCAAGTCTTCTGGATTCTTTATCTGGAGGTAAAGAAAGGAAAATTACGTACCTACGTAATTCTTGATCTTCTCTTGTATCTTCACCCATTCATTACTTCCTGGTGTGGCTGGAGGCGCGCACCGCCACGGAGCTTTTTTTTTTTTTTTTTAAAGTTGCCCATCGGCCCCGCCTCGAGGACGTCAGCTCATGCGGCGAGGGGTGGCCGTTAGTAGCGATCAGACTCTCCTCCAACTCAGTTCTGTGAGCCGGAGAGGCAAAATGAAAGCAGAAAATATAGATAGCGAGGCAAGATAGCCGAGGGATAGCAAAGCAAGGAAGAATGAACTGAAAAGGAATAAGCCGATGGAGGAAGGACAGAGGAGATAAGAAATCCTAGCCTAGGAGTGCAGGGCCTCCTTACCTGGGCGACTCTAGGAGGAGAGATGAGTAGGAAATGAGAAAATAGAAGAAGAAGAAGAAGAAGAAAGAGAAGAGAGATGGGATGTTGAAGGGACCAGAATGCCCAACGAGCATAGTTAGCTTGTAGCTGAAGGCTCGACTAAAGGGGAAGCAAGAATCCCGAGATAGAGCTGAAGAGAAGGTTCACCGAACCCGCTAGACAGACTCAGGAGGGCATAGTCCTCATCTTCAACATGCCATTGTTCTTGACACTCCACTGGCCCTGGCCATGAAGGCCTTTAACTGGAGGGCAGCCGAGGAGGGAAGAATAAAACCAGCAGCATGAGAGCGCTGCTCAGGGGTTTAGAAATGGAAAATGTAAGCCTTCAGGTATGCCCAAGATAGAAACGGACTCAGACTGACTGGCTAAGGCCGCCAAGGCTTAGGCTGGCTAAGATTGGATATGGTCAGCAGAGCTCTACTGTAAAATTGTCCAGGAGGACACTTAAAGGGAGAAACCACTTAGCAAACCACAGCAGAAGGATAGCCTCACCTTCTCATTTGCCTTCTTGTTTGATTTCTCCTATTCTTTTTTTTTTTTTTTACAGATAACTAACTAGATGCATGACCCAGATACCAAGATGCCTATAGCAGTCGGAGAGAGTTCCCAGCATTTTTTTTTTTTTTTTTGAGAAGAGAAAGGAACAGACGACTGCTCCTCTGCTCTGCAAGGCAAGAATAGAGGGGGATTAGATTTCAGGGCAACTACCTGAACACGGGATTGCAGGATCAAAACTGAATAGCCTGAGCCAGGCCAAACAACCCCAGAGGTATCTTGCCATAAGAATAGCAAGAGATAGTTGTGCAGTCTGATCGCCAATGCAATCCGCGAGATGGCCCATGAATCTTAGAGTAAATAATTTTTGTGGATTTTAAACCCCCCAAGAAGATTTTTTTTTTTTTTTTTTTTTTTTGGGAAATGAAGCAATTTTCCTATATTTTATATAATGCAGAGAGGAAGGAGAGGGAGGTGGAGAAGCCACAGGAAGAGGCCACTGAGGGATGGTGGGGGGAGGAAGTAATGAATGTGAAGATACAAGAGAAGATCAAGAATTACGCAGAAATGTAATTTTCCTATCTTCCCTGTCAATCTTCACCATTCATTACTCCTGGGTGAGTATCCAGCTCTTTCCCAGGAGGGGAAGAGGCCATACCCTGAGGGAACAAGACCCCCAGCCTTCTGCTGGTGAGAAACAGAAGGAGAAGACCCTGGCTTATTCAGAAAGCCTAAGTGGAGAAGAGCTAGGAGGTGCCTCCCGAGGACGAGGAGACGGAGGGCCTGTAAAAGTCTCCAGCTCTGGATGAGAAAAGACGGGTCCCCGGAAGGCGGAGCGAATCACCCCACGCCGGGCCAGGGTGACAACCTGAGAGAGACGGCTTGCCGTCCGCCTGATGCAGATCGCTGTCCCGCAAGCCTGGAAGCCACCTCATTACGCTATAAGATGCCCTTGCTTGGTGTCTTGCCAGCTCCAGGCCTACCGCGGAGGGCAACGGCTTGTCTGGTTTGCTCCGTGTCAGGCATAGATGCCAGCAGCTGGGACATCATCGACCACAGATGCCGGTTGTAGGCAGCGTGGTGAGCCTGATGTGATGCAATACATGCACTCGCACGCGAAGAAGAGAACACTCTTCGCCCCCAACGGTCGAACTGGAGAGAGTCCGAATCCTGGGTGGTCGTGCGCCAGGCAACGCGCCAGAAGGAGTATCCAGGTATACCAAACCTGAGGACGGGTTGGGAAGGGAACCTAGAGACTCAGAGGGGCACAATACCTCGCTGGCAGTCCGCCGGGCTGGGAAGAAGCGGCAGGGAACTGCCAGGACCGGATAGACGCCTCTGGAAGGGATAGGCCAGGAAGGTACCACTAGATGCTGGGCACTGAATTCACCAAGGAATTCACGCCACCGCTCGGGTATTGTCTCTCCGAACGTAGGAAATCAAGATCCTCACCATCCTCGAGGAAACGCTGATATTCTGTGAAATCAGCATCGGAGGACAGATGAGCAGGGGTTCCTCTCCTCAGAGGAGGGAGACGAGGATGATGGGGAACTGGAATGTCCAGAGGATTCCTGCGGCGGTGGGAGAGTCGAAAGACCCGCTCATGCATGTATCTAACATATGAGGGAAGGCGCGAGAACCTCGAACTGCTCCCAGGATAACGGACCCGTGGGACCGACATGGCCTGGGAGCGGGGTGGTGAAGGCAGAGAGATGGAGAGGGCACCTCCGAGGAGGCAACTGCTCTCTGCGAGGGCTCTGGAATCCGGGAAGGAGCCTAGTAGGAGGGATCCCGGATATCAAACCAGGCCGCAGAACGGAACTCTGGGGAAGCGGAGCCTGAAGAGCCCTGGGGAGAAACTCCCTGTGACGACGCCGACTGCATGGATCCAGAAGGGCAGTCCGCACAAACGCCGCCAGAGGACACCCTAGAACCTTGGGAGGGGCGGGCTCTGCGCCGCGCTCCTGGCCACCCCCTGAGGTGGCCAAAGAAGACCGAGCAGCAGGACGCCTGCCCTCAACCCTCGGATTCCGAGAGGGCCTCCTCCCCACTGCAACGCCCCTGTCCCCAGAGGAGGTAACAGCACCTGGGGTAGCTGTCACCGACCTCCAGAGGGAGCCCTCCGTCACCCCCACGCCTGCCCCCCGGACCCTGCCACCCCCAGCCGAGGAACCCCAGGAGACGACGGAAGGGGACAGAGGGAGGGCTGCCATGCTCGCTTGGTACCTCTAGCCACCGAGGACCCAGATTCAAGAATGGGATGCCAGGATGGGTCCACATCTGAGTCATCGTCCTCCGAGGAGGACGAGACCAGCAGGACCTCGATGCTGGCCACCCCAGGGGTCCCTCGAGGCCACGGGTCACAACGGCCCCGTACCGAGTGCGACGCCGCCGCCCCCAGCACGCCGGGCAGCATGAGGGGCTCAACCTGACACCCCCAGCGGCTCCGCAGACCCGCACCGCCTGGAGGAGGGGGACGCTCGCCGCCGCCGGGCGCGCGAGGCGAGCGGTACCGGGCGGTGTCGCCAGGGCTCATCGGCACTGGCGAACGGCGCCATAAAACGCACCGCTTAACGGCGCTGCTTGATCACCGGCGCCAACGGCGCCGATCCAAAGCGGCGCCGCTGAACGGGCGCTTACTTCGATCACCGCACTGCTGAAGGCGCCGATTCGAACGGCGCTGGCGGCGCTGCCGATCACCGCACCGTGAACGGCGCCGATCTAAAACGGCGCTGGCGAGGCGACGCTGAGGGTCCACCCGAGCCGGGCCCAGCCAAGGGCCTCGACATGGGGGAGCCTGCACCAAGAGGTGATCAAGCCGAGGGCGTGGTTGCGCGCGCCCCCGGAGGGGGCTACGACGCCCCTCTAACACCGCTGAAGGGGCCTCCCTCGGCAAGAAGGGAAGAGAGACCCTCCTCCTCGGATCGAGCAGGGCCCGGAGGGGACCCGGGAAAGGCCTGGCGATCTCGCCTAGATTCCCGCTGTAGCTGACGCCGTCTCTCAAAGTCGGCGCGGGTTTCGCCGAGTTTAGCCGCTGGATTTCGAGGACGCCGACACGGGTCCATCGAGAAACAAGCGTCGCAGACAACCATATTATGGTTGGGTCCCAGGCAACGAAGACAGACGCTATGCCGTCCGAGACGGAGAAATGCCGCCGCAGAGCACCGACGCATAGGGGCACGCCTGCCTTAGAAGAACGCTTCACCCAGAACCGACATAACGCCAAATAAACAAGATTAAACATAGTCGAAAATACACCAAGCCGCATAAGGAAAGAAAAAGGAACAGTCTTACCGTGAGGCGCCGAGTGTAGAAAAGGAGTCGATACGCTTTCGTTAGCTACCGCAACAGGTGCTGCCTCGACAGGCGGAGAAACAGAACTGAGTTGGAGGAGGAGTCGGTCACATTAACGGCCACCGCATGACGATGACGTCACTCTGAGGGCGGGCCTTAGGCAACTTTAAAAAAAAAAAAAAAAAAAAGCTCGTGACGGTGCGCCATCTCGCTTACACCCAGGAAGTAATGAATGGTGAAGATTGACAAGGGAAGATCTCATATGTTTAGCTTTTTAGTGCGGTCATGAGCAGCTGCAATGACCACTGAGTCTGCCGCAGGAATAGTGGACAAAATGGATGGTCCAAGAGAGTTTGGTACAGCCAGTCAGCCTTACTAGGGATGGTTGTTATGGTCAAAGCTAACACCAGACATCAGAAATGGCATTTTGATAAGTAGGTATTAATGGAGGAATGACCAGGACAGGTTCCTCAGGAGCTCAAGGTAGTCCACCATGTTTCATCGCTGTTTATCCTGCTCTGTAGTGGAGAACCCCATAACTTTCTGTATCTGTATCTGTATCATCATATCATTGAAAGAGGGGTCATCTGAGGGGAAACAGCCGAGGGACTGGCAGGTCCTCAGCCAGAGGAAACCATGGAGTATGGAGAATCCGGTCCAGAAATTCTGTATTCAGAAATTCTCTTCATAAATATCCTCCAGGAGGTCCCCACCAGGTCAGATTCATCCAACAGGTAACCCTCCAAAAGAGGGGGTGGGGAGACCAAGGGGAACATCCTGGTTGGTATGGAGCTTCTTGGGCAGAGGAGAGAGGAACAATGGGAAAGATGAGCCAGCGCCTGGCAGGAGACTGGCTATATCCTTTGAATTGCAGTACTGTGTGTACAATGCATTCGATATTGGGCAGCTGTAAAGGTGGATATCCACTGGCCAAGGCTGGCTATTTGAAATAATAGGTGTCAGAGAGGGTATGGGGTAGTGGAGGTATCCGGACGAAGCACCAGAAAAATATAGTCCTGGGTCTCTGAAGGTCAGCCACACCCTGTAGGAAGGCACCTGAGAAGGTGGAGGGTGTTAAGCATGGCAAAAGATGTTGGTTTGCTTTTGGAACTCCTGTCATCGACGATGAGGCAGGAGAAGAATGAGCACAGTATGGGAGAAAAGACGCGACGGGAAAGGGGCTCCATCGATGGAGCAGCCGCTGCTTGGCTGCATAACATACAGTGGTCATCGATGAAGAGAAAGAAACCTTCGTTGATGGTGGAACAGCTGAACGACTGTTTTCATTGCCTGTGCAAGCTCCATCGATGAGAGAGAAGTGCTCCGCTGAAGAGGAAGGCAAAATGAATGCTCTGTCGATGGGAGACGCACTTTGTCGACAGTGGACAGGCTTGCAGAAGTAACCATTGACGCCAAGATCATGGCAGGAGTGAGAGGAGGGTTTCTCCTTCTCCCTTTATGCCTAGAATGAGACCCTGAAGTTGGGGAACCCTTGAATGAACCCCTGGGTCTCATCAAACAGGAAAACCTGTTGTTCCATCAACAAGTTCTTGATCTCCAGCAACCGTGCCAATGAGTTGCTTGGTTAAATTCTTTACAAAAGCACAGGATGTGGTGTCATGTGTGGGTCCCAGACACCTAGCACAATATAAATGGTTATCAAGTTTGAAAATCTTCCTGCCACAACAGCAGGAACGAAATAAAGCTTGCTTGCTTGGAGGTGTTTTTCTAGACATTCGCTTTGTTCAAGTTTCATTGATGACTGCTACACAGAAGATTGAGTTAGCTGCTATGCGAGCTGATGATGATGGGAAATGAACAGAGGATACCAGACCACCACATATACAGAGAGCAAGGAAGTGATGTCATGAGGGCGGTCCCTGGTGAAAGACTGATAGAAGAAGCTGCCATGTGACAGCATCCTCTGCTGGAACCTCCCAGAAGTAATTACCACTGCAAGAGACCATTCCATAGAAGATCTACTGTTACAGGTGAGTAACCTGTTTTCAGGATCATGGATATGTTGTTCTATCCACACTGCTTGGCAGACTCTAGCAGTTTTCTGGGAGGAGGGAGGCAAGGTGCACACCCCTGCATTTCAGGAATAGAGACTGGAGAACTGAGGCTCCAAACCAGCATCCCAGCGTGACTCGAGGTCGATGTGGTCATGGGTAATGAAGGTGTTTGCTGTCTTCCAGGTAGCCCTGCAGATATCCTGGATAGGGACGTCCCTAGAAGCAGCCACCAACACAACGGAATGGCGGGTACAGTGAGCCCTTAGCCCTACATGTGGCTCATTAACCAACCTATAGCAGAGATCAATGCAAGATGTAATCCATCTCGCCAATCGTCCGCTTCGCTGCAGGTCTGCCAGGTGCAGCTTCAGCGTAGGTGACAAACAGCTGGCAAATCTCTCCCGAACTTCAGCCCCGCTTCCTTATAATAAGAGAGTACTCGCCTCAGGTCCAGAGTATGGAGCCTGTACTCAGCCTCCGAGATGTAGTCCGGTAGAACACAGGCAGAGTTAGCACCTGGTTAAGGTGAAACTCCAACATCACCTTCGGAAGGAACTTCAGGTTGGGGCGCAGGACAACCTTGTCCTTGTGGAAGACTAGGTAAGGAGACTCCACTGAGAGTGCCTGAGCTCCCCAGTCCTTCTGGCTGACATGATAGCCACCAGGAAGGTGGTCTTCCATGACAGATGTGACATCTCACACCTGTGCATCGGTTCGAATGGCTTGCCCATGAGTTTTGCCAAACCAGCAGCAGATCCCATGGAGGTGGAGGTTCACGACCGGAGGGGATATGGGTTGAAGCCTCTAAAAGCTCCAGACCACCGCCTCCGTGCCACCATCTGCTGACTGGCCCACACCCGTAAGTGGAGATGGCTGCCAGTTGCACCTTAAGGGTAGTCGCCTGGAGACCTCCTTTGCAGAGGGACCAAAGATAGTCGAGGATACTTGCCACAGGGCAGGAACCAGGGTCTAGACCCATTTCTGACACCAAATGGAAAACCTTTCCATTTGAAGGCATAGCACCTCCTGGTCGACTCCTTCCTAGATGCCTCAACTACGCTTGAGGACATTGTTGGAAAGACCCAAAGCCTGGAACTCTAGCCACTCAGGTACCAGGCTGTCAGGTGCAGAGATTGAAGGTGTATGGATGGAATGCCTTCCCGATTGACTGATATCAGGTTCAGACATGCTGGAAAACGCTTTTGGGAGCCTGTCGCTGAGGCTGAGGAGATCTGGATACCAGAACTGGCATGGCCAATCTGGGGCAACCAGGATCACCTTCACATTGTACCTCCTCACCTTGAGAAGCACCTTGTGGATCAAGGGAAATGGAGGGAAGGCGATAAGAGGCCTGGGGTCCGTGGCTAGAGAAGGCATCCTCCTGCAGCGAGCCCTGCTGAGTTGGGTGGGCATGAAACAGCCTCAGCTTTGTGATTCTCCCTGAAGGCAAACAGGTCCAACTGAGGGGTGCCCCACAGGGAGAACAGGCTGCAAACTACCTCTGGGTGAAGAGACCACTCATGGGACACCACGCCTACACAGCTGAGGGCATCCAGCCAGTTGGTTCGAGGCTCCTGCCACATGGATGACTATGAGATCTGCCTCCTATCGGCTCACGAGGGTCCAGATGCGAGTGCTTCTCTGCACAGAAGCCAGGAGTGCATGCCGCCCCTGTTTGTTGAGGTAGTGCATAGTCATGGTATTGTCCGTATGAACCTGGACCACTTGACCCCACACCGCAGAAACAGAGCTAATACAATCAGTGCCAGCTGGACTGCTCAGAACTCCAGCAGGTTGATGTGGCATCAGGACTCTCAGGGTTCCAGAGCCTATGGATCCTGTGGTTCCCCATTTGGGCTTCCCAGCCTGTGAGACAGGCACTGATCATGATGATGATTGTCGGCTCGGGAGGACAAATGGAATCCTCCTCGCAGATGTTCTGGGATGGTCCACCATTGGAGGGTGTCCCAAAGCCTCTGGGTTACGGTGACCAGCTGGTTGAAATGATCTAGATGCTGGGACCACTGGCTGGCCAGGCCCCACTGAATGGGACACATTCACCACTGGGCACAACAGACCATGGTGGTGCAGGCTGCCATGTAACCCAGGAGATGCTGGAAGTCCCGGACAGGGTGCAATGCCCAACCAGAAATGATTGGGCAAAGGAGGAGAGAACCTCCACCCTGTCCGCCGGAGCCGGCTTGGCTCGGCAAGAGTCAAGCTCTGCCCTGATGAAGCAGATCACCTGTGAGGGCATGAGTTCTGACTTAGGCCATTGATTAGGAGGCTATGCTCGAGACAGGTCTTGAGGGCCAGGTCCCTGGACCTCTCCACCTCCAACCTGGAGGGACCCACGATAAGCCAGTCATAGAGGTAAAGGTACACCCTGACCCCTCAATGCCGAAGATGGGCTGCCACCACAGCAATGCATTTGGTGAAGACCCAGGGGTTGATGACATGCCGAATGGCATGGCTTGGAACTCATAGAGGGTTCCCTCCGCTCAGAAGTGGAGGAAACTTCGGTTTGATGGACAGATCAAGACGTGGAAGAACGCATCCTGAAGATCCACGGAATAGAACCAGATGTTTTGCTTGAGGGATGGTATGATCTGGGACAGAGTTACATCCAAAGGTACACGACCTGAGATACTGGTTCAGGTCATGCAAATTCGAATGGAACACCAGCCCCCATCCATTTCGGGACCAGGAATACCTTGAAATGAACCCTGGGTTGACTGGGGAATCTGTCACTTGGGACACTACCTCCTGAGGAGGAGTTAGCTATGTCGCCTCAGAGCCGACCGAGTGTGGACTGATACCTTTCCTGTCGTGGGTGCGGACTTGGCTTGGTGGGTACTGCTTGAATTCTAGAGGCAGACCCTGACCAACCACCTCCAAGACCCACCTGTCCATAGTAACAGCAGACCAGCTGGAAAGGAAGTGGCAGAGCCGGCCCCCATGGGAAGATCCAGAGTAGTCATGATGGGTATGGGGCTGGTCTCCCATCCCATTACTGGAGCAGGCTTGGAAGAGGAGGATCCAGAAGCAAGACCGCCGACCCTTCCCACCCGGTTTGGCGTGACTCAGCATCTGACTTGGGCTGAGGGCACCAAGATTGAGCCTGGTGCTGTTCCCCAGATTGAAACTGGAGCTGCTTGCGCAGGGACAGAAGAGTGAAATGGCTTCTTCTTCTGCTTCTTGGAACCTTGGGATTCCTTTTGGGCAGAGGTAGTGGAGTCCAATGGTATTAGACTTCTCGACACGTTCAAGGTGACCATCCACTCTTGGACCGAACAGGTCGGTACCAGGAATAGGACATCTGCCAACTTGTGATGGTATCGGCCATGAAAGTCAAGACCCCAGCCAAGCCCTGCGCGCACATAGCAACCGTAGCTGGAACAGAATGGGCACAGGAATCCTGATGCCCAAGGTCGCTTGAGCTGCTGTCTGGCAACAGCGGCCCTGGCCCAGGACCTGCTTGACCATGGTCTGAAGGTCTGTGGGAAGGTGGGGAGCACCTCATCTAAGGAGCCCAACAGGGCATAAGAGAAGTGTGCTATGATAACAGCCGAGCTCGCTTGACAGAGACTGAGTGATGAGGCAGCATAGACTTTGGGTGGAATAATCCAACTTTTGGATTCTTTGTCTGGTGGTCTATCAGAGTCTTCTGAGTTCCCAACCCACCTGAACACAGACTTGGTCACTATTCCCTCAGCCGGGGATGCTGTGTAAATCCCAAAAGGGAGCCAGTAGGTATGTGTGTACTTGTGGGCCATCCTGGCGGATGGTGCGGACTGGAGGCTGGGTGCCAGTTCCTCCAGTTCTGGGAGCGAAAGTTCTTTAAATTTGATGGACTGCATCTGACTAAGGAGGAGTCAGTGCATTGGGGCAGAAGTCTGACGTCTTTGCAGAATATTTAAACTAGCAATGGGAGAGGTGCAGCACCCCATACGTCAAATGGGAAGAACACCCTCCCTCTCAGCTAGTGGTCAAACAGGAGTTCAACATGTTTGTAGTTGATTTGCATCACCAGGTAAGGAAAAGTCCAGCTCCCACATGATGCACAGGGACACGCCAGACTCGCCCAACAACTAACACACCAAAATCTGGACAAAGGAAAATCATGTACACAAATGCTCGCAGTCAGGAAACAAGATCCCAGACCTGCAGGCAATAATGACAGAGGCTAAACTGGACATAGTAGCCATTAGCTATACATGGTTTACCAGTAATCACACTTGGAGACTTCAGTGCCTGGCTATATACTGTTCAGAAGAGACCTAGTGCAAAAGGGGTTTGAGGGCCCTTTATGTCAATGAAAATATCAAAGCTACAGAAATTCAGAATACACATAAGGAGCCAGAAGAACTGTGGGTCACCCTGGAAACAGGAAATGGGACAGCCATACAAACTGGGGTTGTCTACAGATATACAAAACATGACAGCTAAAGTGGAGATTCTGATAATGGGAGACTTCAACATGTCAGATACAGATTGGTCAATACCAGCAGGAACATCTGCCAGAACTAGACACATGGTGGATTCCTGCAAGGGAGGGACTCAAACAACTAGTACAACTCACAAGAGACAGGGCTATCCTAGATCTAGTACTGACTAACAGGGAAAGGATCACAGATCTCCAGGTAGAAGGTCACCTGGGGCCAGTGACCATCACATGGTATGGTTCAATTTGGCCACTAGAACTAAATCCCATTCCAAGGCAAAATATGGGACTTCAGAGGAGCTGACTTTAATAAGATGGCCAACAGAGTTAAACTAGCCCTTGGAAAAGAAATACAGGTGGAGGGGTACAGGCAAAGTGGACAAGCATTAAAGATGCAATACTTGAAGCAACATCCCATTGTGTTTGAGAGAAAAGGAAGTCAAAAGAAGAAAACCACTTTGGTTTTCAAAACCAGTAGCAGAAAAGGTCAGAGCCAAAAGGCTGGCCTTCAGGAAATATAAGGAACGCAACAGGATGAAGATAGGAGGTATACCAAACTTCCCCAAGGGAAGCAGGGAAGGCAGGCAAAGGCCCAAACCAAGGAAACACTAACGCAAACAGTAAAGAAGGTGACAAGACTTCTATAGATACATTAGTGAAAGGAGAAAGTCCAGAGGGGTATTGCTAAGATCAAAGGGGATAAGGGGCATGTGAGGAGGAGGACCATGTAAAAGCATCTATCCTAAATAGATATTTCTGCTCAGTATTTACTAAAGAGAAGGTAGGGCAGGGCCCACAGCTCAGCACCATGGACACAGGGGGTAGGGAGGTGTACACTAGTCCCTTCACAAAAGAAAGGGTCCTACAAAGCTTGATAAGCTCAGGGTGGACAAGGCAATGGGACCTGATGGCATACATCCCAGGGTACTAAAGGAGCTAAGGGTGGAACTAGCAGAGCTATTATCAGAACTGTTTAGTGAGTCTCTGAGCACAGGAGAGGTCCCAGAAGACTGGAGAAGGGCTTTGTGATCCCGCTCCACAAGAGTGGTAGCAGGGAGGAGGCAGGGAACTACAGACCAGTCAGTCTTACCTCAGTAGTGGGTAAGATTATGGAGGCACCCTTAAGGAAAGAATAGTGCAACACCTGGAATCCATAGGGCACAGGATCCAAGACAGCGTGGGTTTACAAGGAAGGTCCAGTCAAACTAATCTCATAGATTTTTTGACTGGGTAACAAGAGTGGTAGACCAAGGGGAGCAGTTGATGTTGCCTAACTTAACTTCAGCAAAGCTTTATACTGTTCCACATAGAAGATTGATTAATAAGCTGGGTAGGCTCGGGTGGTCTGAAGTTGGTCAACTGGGTGGCAAACTGGTTGACGGGCAGAAAACAGTGTGGTGGTAAATGGTATACAGTCAGAAGAGATTCAAGTCACAAGTGGGGTACCTCAGGGATCAGTCATGGGGCCAGTCCTCTTCATTATCTTCATCAGTGACGCTGCAGATGGACTGAGGGTAAGGTTTATCTGTTTGCAGATAACACCGAGATCTGCAACAGAGTAGATGATCCAGATGGGGTGGGCAGAATGAGAAGAGATCTGGATAAACTAGCAAAATGGTCAGAAGAGTGGCAACGGAGTTTAACGCAAAGAAGTGCAAGATAATGCACATAGGGAAGAGAAACCTGAAGTCACCTATAGGCTGGGAGGGCGTTGCTGGGAGTCACCAGGGAAGAAAGAGACTTGGGCCATCATCACCAATGACCTGAAATCATCCAAGCAGACCACTAAAGGAGTAGGTAAGACTAGAGGGATGTTGGGGTGTATTAGTAGGGGAGGTAATAATCCTCTTTACAAGACACTGGTTAGCTTCATCTGGAGTACTGCATGCAGTACTGGAGGCCACACCTTCACAAGGACATTAGCCACATTGAGGCAGTCCAGAGAAGGGCAACCAAAATGGTGCAGGGACTGCATCAGAAAACATATGAGGACAGATTAACGGAGCTCAATTGCATACTAACATACTAAATGCCAGCAGAATAGGCCTCAATGGTCTTCGTGTTCAGCCTGCTTGGTCAGCTCCCACCCTGGGAGCTGACCTTGCTGCCCCGGGCTCCCTCTCTGGCTTCTCCCTCCCAGTCCCGAATATTCTCGCTGCACTGGTTTTTGCTTCCAGAACCCTTCCCCTGTACCTGTCCCACCCCTTTGAACCCTCCACCGTCTCTGCCTCCACCAGCCCCTGGGCAGCGATTCCATGGCCCCACCACCCTCTCAGTGTAGTAGCACCTCCTCCTTTCTCCCTGAATCTCCCTCCAGCTTCCACCCATGCCCTCTAGTTGCCCCTTCTTCCTTTGAGAACTCTGACTACTCCTCTCCTTAGAGCAAGAAGGAGAGAAGTGATATGATCAAAACATTCAAACACCTTAAGGGCATTAACAAGGTGAAAGAGTCTAACATGTTTCAATATAAGAAAATAGCAGGACAAGAGGACACAGCATGAGATTAGAGGAGGCTGATTAAGGGTAATGTGAGGAAGTTATTTTCACAGAAAGGGTGGTGGGTGTATGAAACGGCCTACCTCAGGAAGTGGTGGATATGAATACAGTGCAGGGCTTCAAACAGGCATGGATAGGCATAAGGGAGCAATACAGATGAGTATGAATAGATAGTCCATTGACAGAGCAAAGGCTGATGTCACATTCATAAGGCAGAAAATAAATGGGCAGACTGGATGGGCCTTAGGTCCTTATCTGCTGTTAACATCTATGTTTCTATGTGCTGCCAGAGCCCAGGGCTAGGCCAACAATGGCTTCAGCTACTGGGCAGGCCTCTTCTGAGGATGTCAGTTAGAGGGTATTCTACCGTTTCTCAATGGGCTCCAGTTTCATCCCCATAGATTCTGAGATGAGACAGAGGATGCCCAAGAAGGAAGTGGGCCCTCTTCAGCAGATGGACTCATGGCATCGTTGTCCCAGGAACGGGATGCCAGATCAGATCTGTGGAGTCCGGATGCAGCAGTCTGCCGCTAGAGTTATCTGCGAACCTGCCACATGTTGGGGAGTCAAGGTGACAGACAGCCTATGCGGAAGCCTGAAGCAGGCTGAGACTCCTTAGAGAAGCCCCCAAGGAAGGCTGTTTCAGCGTGGCTCCACTGGAATAGGTGGAGAGACTGGCTTCGCCGAGTTGGGGAGTGATGTCGTCGGCTCCAAAATGGAGGGGATGACAACTGACTCCAGAATGATCTACTCGGCCTGGAAGGAGATAGCCAGGTAATGGCTGGGGTGGAAGGGACCACCACTGGCCCAGCCAGAACAAGCTGCTGCCACAGCATGTCCTCATAGTTCCAATGCAACTTGCGTCCATAGCCTCCGTCATCCGAGGATGAATGGCAGTGGTGCTGCTTATGCGACTTTCTCAGCCTTTCGGTCAAGGGATGTCCCAGACCTAGATGTCGACTGTAGGGGGCACCGGTGGGGATGCTTGGGAGAAGTCGAGGAGAACCCGGTTCCTCCAGGTCAGGGATGACCACAACCTGGGGCTTCCCAGCTGACTGGGTCGCCTTCATCAGCAAGGTCCGACAGGACCGAGTACTGAATAAGGAGTTGTCGGCCTCCCCAGTCAATGACTGGTCAAGGATGATCTCAACCGGATCATCGCCCAGCATTTGGGCCGGCTGACCTAATTGGGGGACCATGAGGTCGGCCCGAGGCCACAACTTTGACCAAAGTCGAAAGAGGAGACTCCTAGGACAGATCTATCTCTGTCCCAAGAGCTTACATCAACGAGACGTTATTTCTCTCGGTTCCTTCAATTCCTTTTGCGGATCTGGAGATATGAGAGCCAGGGCCTTCCCCACAAGTGGAAAGGATTGGACCAGCTCCTTGAAGGAACCAGAAAACAGTAGCCCAGTTTTAAAGGAACAAAACCAAGGGCAAAGACAAAATCTCAGTGTGCGAGCCGCCTCTCTTCAAATCCTACATCTGTTCCAATTGTTCATGGACCCCTGCGGCTGCAGAGATCACATGGTGGGCATCCTCTCGATTTGACCAATGGGTGCCATTTTTCTGGACATCAGAGCTAGAGATACGCGAGGCGCATCATCCATAAAATTCGGATTAAAAGAGTGACATAGGTTGCAGGCCTGAGTGTCATGATCGAGACCCAGGCAGTATACGCATGTGGCATGCGGGTCAGTCCTAGACATTTTTTGCCCGCAGGGACACCGCAGAACCTGGGCAAGAACTTGTCCTCCATCATGGTCATTAGAACAAAGAAGTCTGGAGAGATTCTGTGAATCTTGATCAGTAAAACAGAGTTTTGGAGTGCCAGGGCCTACTACACACGGAAGCGAGGAGGAGGGAACCTGTATGTTCCAGCGGAAAGGAAGATCTGGCATCGTGGAGTGGAACTATGGTTATACCACCCAGGTGGGTGGAGGAGTCAGCTTGAAGACCTTCCAGCAAAATATTTAAAGGGATAGGACATGCCAAATAGTGTGGATAGAACAACATATCCACGATCTTAGAACAATCTATTACACCTTATATGTGTGCCCTGAGAAGAAGCTGGCAAAATATGTTGAAATCACCCATAGTAATCAGGAAGAGGCCCAAACCAGCAGAAGGTGTATTATGACCATGGGGTAAAAGAAAAATGTTTTGAGCCAGGTGAAAAGGTCTTGCTACTGTTACCCACTACAAAAACAAACTGTTAATGAAGTGGCAAGGACCTTATAAAATGCTTAGACGTACTGGCACAGTTAACTAAGAGATTGAGACCTCGATAGGAAACATCCTACTAAGATATACCATGCTAGCTGGCCCAGTAGCACTGAGGGTTGAGGCGCTGGACACCACACCTCGCGCCACGCCAGTAACCCGGGTTCAGGAGTGAGCCCGGCTGCCGGTGGTCGGCAGGGGTGGGAAGGGATCAAGCATCTGGAGGGCTGCTCTCTTCCCGGGAGGGCCTGGGGATGCACTCACTCATGGAGGGACCTCTGGCGGCGGCTGGGGTAGCCAAACATAGGCGCAGCTTATGCTTGGGACGGAGCCACAGCATTATGTTGCCTTGCTGGCCGGGCTCTGTGGGGGACAGCCACCAGCAAGCGAAAACCCCTGCTCGACGGGCCCCAGAGATCTCCTCTCATCCCCAATGCCGGGCCAGGCCACACCAGGGATCCACGGCCGACTTCCTAGAGGGATGGACCCTCTAATTTCTGATACAGCCGAAGGAGGGCAGGCCCTGCTCTGGGGGTGATCCCGAGCACTGGGAAGTCCTCAAAGGAAGGGTGAACCAGTGTGGATGGTCACGCGGGAGTAGAAGGGGTAGGATTGTGTGGGCACCTCCGAGGGATGCCCCTGAGATTTGGTGCAAAAATAGAGTTCGGGAGATATACCGTGTTAACCTCCTCAAGAATGGGTTGAAAACACCAAAAGCTGTTTTACTAGAAACTGATAAAGAACATATTGATGTAGCCTATAATAGACTGGAAAAACTGTTACTGCTGATGCTGTAAAGATGAATGTTTTTAACCTCCGAACAAACCGTAGAAATCTGTAACTTGATAAAGACATTTAACAGTACTTTTACCACATTACCAGGCCGAGCAAAAGGGGCTGAGCACATAACAGTGACAAGGAAGGCTCACCTATTAGACAAAAACATATAGATTACCAGAAACATAGAAGTTGATGGCAGATAAGGACCGCAAGGTCCATCCAGTCTTGTCCATTTCTTTTTCTACCTTATGAATGTGCCATAGACCTTTACTCTGTCAATGGCCTATCTATTCATACTCATCTGTATTGCTCCCTTATGCCTATCCCATGCTTGTTTGAAGTACTGCACTGTATTCATATCCGCCACTTCCTGAGGTAGGCGCCCATGCATCCACCACCCTTTCTGTGAAAAGAACCTCTCACATTACCCTTAATCGGCCTCCCTCTAATCTCATGCTGTGTCCTCTTGTCCTGTTATTTTTCTTATATTCAAACACGCTCAGACTCTTTCACCTTGTTAATGCCCTTAAGGTGTTTGAATGTTTCGCTCATATCACTTCTCTCCTTCCTTTGCTCTACGATATACATATTGAGCTCTGTTAATCTATCCTCATATATTTTCTGATGTGGTCCCTGCACCATTTTGGCTGCCCTTCTCTGAACTGCTCCATTTTGTTAATGTTCTTAGAAGGTGTGGCCCCAGTACTGCATGCAGTACTCAGATGGGCCTAACCAGTGTCTTGTAAAGAGGGATTAATACCTCTCTCTTACAACTTGTGATACACTAATGCACCCCAACATCCCCTAGCTTTATTTACTGCTTTAGTGGTCTGTTGATGATTTCAGGTCATCTGTGATGATGCCCAAGTCTCTTTCTTCCTTGTGATTGCCAGCAACTCCCCTCCCAACCTGTAGGTGACTTCAGGGTTCTCTTCCCTATGTGCATGATCTTGCACTTATTTGCATTAAATTCCTGTTGCCACTCTTTTCGATCATTTTGCCAGTTTATCCAGATTTCTTCTCATTCTGCCCACCCCATCTGGATCATCTACTCTGTTGCAGATCTTGTGTATTCTGCAAACAGACAACTTTTACCTCCAGTCCATCTGCAATGTCACTGATGAAGAAATTGAAGAGGACTGGCCCCGGACTGATCCCTGAGGTACCCCACTTGTGACTTGCATCTCTTCTGACTGTATACCGCTTACCACCACACTCTGTTTTCTGCCTTTCAACCAGTTTGTCACCCAGTTGACCAACTTCTGGCCCAACTCGAGCCTACCCAGCTTATTAATCAATCTTCTATGTGGAACAGTATTGAAAGCTTTGCTAAAGTCAAGGTAGGCGACATCAACTGCTCCCCTTAGTCCACCACTCTGGTTACTCAGTCAAAGATATCTATGAGATTAGTTTGACAAGACCTTTCTGTTGTAAACCCATGCTGTCTTGGATCCTGTGCTCCTATGGTTTCCAGGTGTTGCACCCATCATTTCCTTAAGGAGTTTCTCCATAACTTTGCCCACTACTGAGGTAAGACTTACTGGTCTGTAGTTCCCTGCCTCCTCCCTGCTACCACTCTTGTGGAGCGGGATCACATGAGCCCTTCTCCAGTCTTCTGGGTCCTCTCCTGTGCTCAGAGACTCACTAAACAGTTCTGATAATGGCTCTGCTAGTTCCACCCTTAATTTAGCTCCTTTAGTACCCTGGGATGCATGCCATTAGGTCCCATTGCCTCGTCCCACCCTGGAGCTTAGCGAGCTCTTGTAGGACCCTTTCTTTGTGAAGAGACTAGTGCACACCTCCTCCCTGTATCTAGGGTGCTGAGCTGTGGGTCTGCCCTACCTTCTCCTCAGTAAATATTGAGCAGAAGTATCTATTCAGGATAGATGTTTTTCCTTGGTTTTCCTCCTCACACTCCCCTTATCCCTCTGATCTTAGCAATACCCCTACAGACTTTCTCCTTTCACTAGTGTATCTATAGAAAGTCTTGTCATCTTCTTTACTGTTCGTGCTAGTGTTTCCTCGGTTTGGGCCTTTGTCTGCCTTACTGCCTTTCCCTGCTTCCTTAGGGAAGTTTGTATGCCTCCCTATCTTCATCCCGCTGCATTCCTCAGATATTTCTTGAAGGCCAGCCTTTTGGCTCTGACCTTTTCTGCTACTGGTTTTGAGGACCAAAGTGGTTTCCTTCTTCTTTGCTCTTGCTTTTCTCTCCGACACAATGGAATGTTGCTTCAAGCATTGCATCCTAAATGTTTGCCCACTCTGCCTGTACCCCTCACCTGTATTTCTTCTTGCCAAGGCTAGCTTAACTCTGCTGGCCATCTTATCAAAGTCAGCACCTCTGAAGTCCCATATTTTTGCCTTGGAATGGGATGATTTAGTTCTAGTGGCCAAATTGAACCATACCATGTGATGGTCACTGGCCCCAGGTGACCTTCTACCTGGAGATCTGTGATCCTTTCCTGTTAGTCAGTACTAGATCTAGGATAGCCCTGTGTCTTGTGGGTTGTTCTACCAGTTGTTTGAGGCCCTCCCTGCATGGAATCCACTATTTGTCTAGTTCTGGCATTGACCAATCTGTATCTGGCATGTTGAAGTCTCCCATTATCAGAACCTCCTTTTAGCTGTCATGTTTTGTATATCTTCTAAAAGTAATGTGTCTATGTCCTTCCCTGGTCTGGAGTCCTGTAGACAACCCCAGTTTGCATAGCTGTCCCATTTCCTGTTTCCAGGGTGAACCACAGTTCTTCTGGCTCCTTATGTGTATTCTGAATTTCTGTAGCTTTGATATTTTCATTGACATAAAGAGCCACTCCACCCCTCTTTTTTTGCACCTCGGTCTCTTCTGAACAGTACATAGCTGAGTACTGAAGTCTCCCAAGTGTGGTTACTGGTGAACCATGTCTTGCCAATGGCTACTATGTCCAGGTTAGTTTCAGTCATTGTTGTCTGCAGGTCTGGGATCTTGTTTCCCAGGCTGCAGCATTTGAGAGCAGTTAAGAGCAGATGTGGTTTAGGAAATACAAAAAGAAAGAATTGGGTATCATAGAAGAGTCAAGAAGTGCTTGGCAGTGATGAAATGAACAGGAACGCACAGGAACTCAGTTTCTGTATCTTTTTGCAGCAGAAGCAGAGTTCCTGTATCTCTTCCGTGACACGGGAACTGAAATTTAAACCAGCAACATAATGACAGCTTCTGGGCCTATGACCTGAAATCAGGGTTTCCATAACAACATTTGACTTGCAACAATAATGCTATTTTCCTAGAAATACTTCAGTATCTCCAACAGAATCTACTAGTGTCTACTAAACAGATAGATGCGCCTTGACACCGCTATCCTTCACGTTGAGGATCTTCATTCTGCATTTCATGTTTGCCAGTGCCAAGTTCCTGTACTTCTTATCTACCACTTGCACCACTGGTGCTTAGTCATCACCAATGGTGACTGTAAACAAAAAGAAGGGTATAAGAATCTGCCTTGATTTTAGGAAACTTAATCAAGTGTCAGAATTTGACAGTTATCCTTTGCCCAGAATAGATGATTTGGTAGACAGACTGGGAGTGCCAAATATATCAGTACCATCTATCTCACCAAGGGTTACTGGCAAATCCCTAGCTAAAGAATCCAGAGACAAAACTACATTTGCCACTCCTATAGGATTCTATCAGTTCACCACCATGCCATTTAGTTTACATGGTGCACCCTCTACATTCCAGCAGCACATGGATGTAATTTTATCCCCTCACATTGGTTATTGTGCTGCTATCTGGATGATGTTGTGGTGTACAGTCCAGACTGGAAAAGCCACCTGAAACACCTACGAGCAGTTATCCAATTGATCAAAAAGGCAGGTCTGACAATTAATCCTACCAAGTGTGCATTGGGCATGCAGGAAACCAGATATTTGGGCTATGTTTTGGGAAATGGAGAAGTCAAGCAGAGGTTTCCAAGATAGAAGCTGTAGCTAACAGCCGTCCCCAAAACCAAGAAACATGTCAGGTCATTTTTAGGGCTGGCTGGTTATTATTGAGATTTGTTCCCAGCTTTGCAGAGTTAGCTACTCCCTCACAGAACTCATGAAAAACAGTACCAATAATGTGAAATGCCTCCCCAAGTGTGATTGAGCTTTTGGGGCCATTAATGTTACATTAAGTTTAGCCCTATTTTAAGAATCCCGGACTTTGAGAAACAATTTCTATTACAGACTGATGCAGAAAGAGCCTTGGTGCAGTTCTGAGTCAAAATATAGATGGAAAAGAAGAAAAATTACTTACCATAGTAATGTTTCTTCTAACGGAGTCTTGCTGTATTCTGACTATATGCAATTAGCTCCAGCACTTTAACTGCTCGGACAGGAAAGGGTTAACTCATGCAGTAGCATAGAATGTTGAGCTTGAGCTCGGTTTTCAAACCTCTGTCTCTGGTACATTCCTATGTAACCGCCAGATTCCTACGAGCACTAAACTAACTAAATAGTTATAGAAATTGTTTAAAGTTTTAGCCATAGGCAAAAATTACTTGGGTTCATAAGACTCAAGTCGAGAACCTAAGAAGAATCTAATGTAGATAGTGACAATAAATAACAAACAGAACACAAAGAAAAGAACCCAACCCAGCCAGGATGGGTGCAAAAGGCACACTTCTGGGTGCAACACTATTCCTGCCAACCCACATCCCAAAAAAACAGGTTCTGAGAGGGGAGGCAGGAGGGAGGTCAGAATACAGCAAGACATTAGAAGAAACAACATTAGGGGTAACCATTGCCTCAGGGCTTGTGCATGGAGGTTCTTTGTCTTGTATCTTTGTTTGTTTTTATTGGGTTCACCACAACATATCCCAGATAGACCATCTTAGGGTAGCTGGTTCATTCCACTGTGGTGTTATACAGATGAGGCACACTGATGTGTCCTGGTAGGACGAAACACATGTCTGTCTTTCTGTTGGCACCCTTGCAAACTGTGTGAGAGGCCTTTTGACACCATGCATTTTTGCTTAAAGTTGAACCAGCATAATATTCTGTGGTGATCTGCATATACAGCCCATGATGCTTTGCATTGTGAGGGTATGTGTGATTTTGTATTTCTTTGAAACTTGGCTTCCGGCCAATGCCCTTTGGTGTAACCATTTTGCTTAAAGTTGAACCTGCATAATATTCTGTGGTGATTTGCATAACAGCCCATGATGCTTTGCATTGTGTGTGTGATTTTGTATTACTATGGTAAGTAATTTTTCTTCACACAACATGGAGTCTTGCTGTATTCTGGCTAAATGCAGGCTACTACAGCCCCCGGAGGAGGGAATCACAGAACCTTACTTTGGGAACAAGCTCTGCAGTACTGCTGTGTTAAACCTAGCATCACTCCTGGTCTTAATGTCCAGAGAGTAATGCTTGGTAAATGTATGAACCGCTTTCAGGTGGCTGCTTTACAGATTTCCACTAGAGGAATATCCTAGCTGCTGCCAAGGAGGCAGCCGTACCCCTGGTTGGGTGAGGCCTCAGGCCTGAGGGGGCTCTTTTCCCAATTTGAGTAACAAAACTGAATGCAAAAACAATCCACCTGGCAATAGTTCTTTAGTGGCAGGTTTACCTTTACCCACTTCTCCATAAGTGAGAATCAACTGGATAAAGTCATTCCTATGGGCCTTAATATTTGTTTATTTTATTTATTTAGTTTTGTTGACCGGTAAGTGCACTAGACAAATTCTGCCTATTTTCAGGCGCGCCCGGGAGAGGATACAGATGAATGCAAACTGACCTTGAACCAGATTAAGCTGTTGGTGGTATTTTTAGTGAATGAGGGAAATTTGGCCAAGACACTGGGGAAATTCCCCACTGGCTGCCTTGTTGCCCAGTAGGAGTTTCACTGACGCCATGCTGCATGATGGCAGCATTTCAGCAACTTCGCTTGAGGTGGAGGACGACTTGAGCAGGATTCCTGAAATGGAGATTGATAATGCTTCACAAGACTCACCCGAGGTAATTTTGAAGCTCCCTTACTGGAAACAGCACCGAAAAGAAAATGAGTGTTCCAGAGGTGGCTGGAGATATTCGGCAAATGGGAGTATAACAACAGAAGGGGTTGTGGAGGTAACAACTTCTCCTCCAGATTTCGATGGTTCTGCCGAACTCCAGGAACAAACGTAAAACAAACAAGCGGAACAAATGTACCGGATTCTGATGCGATAGGGACTACTTTTGCAGACGGACGAGTGTCTCAGATTATGCGACGTGCGTTTTGGACTGAAAGAAAAGGCCCCACAGGACTCTCCGTTGATTGGTCCAAGATATGGCTTTACAAGGTGCAGGATGGCGCAAAACAGACTCGGACGTTGGATTCCCGACCCAGACTGGATTGACTTCATAACGGACTCTCAACGAATAAGCATGCCTCCGATTTAACATCACTGGGCCCAGGTACTAGTGTCACATCTCCTAAAAGCGCTGTACTTACTGAGGGTGGGAGAGTATTTTGGTTTCTCCGAAACCAACTACCTCCTTCTTTGATGCTGCGGGGCTGTAAGGAAAATATTGGAAGGCCATCACAGGCAGGGGTGCAGATTCACAACAGGCCTCCTATGTCGGAGCTCTTTAAAATAAATTAGAACAGGCTCCAAGACGAAATGCTGTTAGGTTTCGCTATAAGGTGGACTTCCAGAACATCCAGACAGGTATTATGTGTTTAAACAGTTGCTAAAATCTTCTATGGGGTTTTCTGCTGCAGATATATATGCCTTAATACACATTTCTGGTGAGGATTCATTTGATGTTAGCTTCCAGTCCCATACCCTGTTAGACAAATTTTGGGATAAGTATACTACTCTTAAAACTACCCCAATATGGACTCCTTTTTGTTATACCCTCACTAGACCCCAAATTCGCTACATTACAATTATGTTTCAGAATGAAGGGTAAATGTTAGCGATATTTACCATTGGTTGCAGTCTAAATGTGACATTTTGAGTTCACCGAGGCCTTATTAGACTCTGAAGGCATATGGACTGGAAGCTGGAAGTTTAAAGTTAAACTTTTCTAGTTAACTCTGAGGTAGTACATCTCCTCAATAGCTTTTTCTGGGAAAAGATAGGGAGTTTGCTTTATAGTGGGCAACCCAGAGCCTGTTACAAGTGTGGAGCGAGAACCCATTTAAGTAGTGTATGTGACATGATGAAATGCCCTTTATGCGGAGCTTTGGTCACTCATTCGATATGTGTACCAACATCTTTCAGTGCAACCTCTATACGAAAAGGGCCCACGCCTTTCACCAGTGTCCCTGGGCCCGAGAAATTGTTCAGAAGGTTGGACCAAGACGAGCTTTTAAAAAGCTCAGGCAAAAAGCATGGGCCTGTTGATAAACTGCCTCTATGCCTTCAACCTCCTTAGTAGCAGAACATCTGGCAAACCCTAAAACAGCAGGGCCTGTTTTAAGGAACCAAGATCTCTGGATAGCCATATTACCTCCAGCCTTCTGCCCCTAGCAAACCTACTACTGACCTTTCAATGCCCCCATTTGAAACCATCAAGAGTAGAAAACTTACTAGGGCATCTATGAAGCAATCCCTCACTCTTGCATACTGAAAACTTTTTCCCCTTCAAGATGACCCTAGGAATCAGACCTTGAATCTGATACTTCTCATGTATCAGAATTGATTACAGATGATGATGAGAGTAAAACGACAGAGCTAGCTAAAGAAAAGAAAGGGAAAAAAGGAAAAGAGAAAGGTCAGTCAGAAAAATAGTCCTTAACTTCCTTTGATTCCCTATGTCTATACTAAAACTGGCCTCCTACAATGTCTGTAGTATGAAAGCATTCCAAAGACATTTACCTATTTTAATGTATTTAGGGTCTTTGAATTTAGATATAATTCTTTTGCAAGAGACTAGGGTAACATCTCTTTTGAAGTGACACAATTACAAAGAAAATGGATTTGGGGCCCTTCCTTCTGGACATTTGGTTCAGATGTTGCAGACGGCTTGGGTATTATTTGGAAATACATCATTCAAAGTATCTCAAGTTATAGACCTTAGACCTGGTAGATTATTAATTTTAGATTTTTCCTCTGAGAGCATTCTTTTCGCCTGATTAACTTGTATGCTCCTCAGACGAAATCATCTCGGATTGAGATTTTGAAGAAATTAAGCCCTATTTACTAACTAGGAAACATATTATTTGGGGAGGAGATTTTAACTGCTCTTTAGATAATCATATGAACAAACTACTTAAAAGAAAAATATATTGTGATTCTAACTTTCTTCACAAACTAATTAAGGATTCATGTCTTAAAGATGTTTATAGAAGCTTACACCGACGGGAGGAGAAACATATTTTAGACATACTTTTCAACCAGATAGACATGTTTTTTGTCTCCGTATCTTTTTCCAAAAATTGCTCAGTTCGCCTACTGAATTTTCAGACCATAATATTTTATTAAGTCATATCTCTTTAGTTCATATACCCCCATTTTTCCCTCTTTACACAGTAGATGGAGGTTGAATACTTCCTTTTAAGATGACAATTATTTCTCTAAACTAGAAAGTTTTTTTCTGCTAAATTCTCCACTATGGGTTTTTTGATAATTACTATGACTGGTGGGTACAATTGAAAATTGAGATAAAATCTTTGTTTATTATGTGGGTAAATTAAAAGTTAACTCAGACTACCTTCAATATTTATTATATAGGAATAAACTGTATAAGTTAATGTCCTTACCACCTAAAGAATGTTCCTTACTTCATTCTCAAATTTTAGCAATTAAAAATCAATGAAGGATTTTCAATATGATAGGGCAAAATCTCTGGATCTAGAATTCAAATATGGGATAAAGCATAGTCCGATGTCTGATCCCTTTCAGGCATGTAAAACCCGCCTTGCTAATACGGTAATGACAGGCCTTGTTAACTCTCAGGGGACTTAGTTACCACCGAGATTGGGATATTATCCATTGTCCAACAACATATTCAAGATTATTTTTCGCCTTCCACCACACTACCTATGGAGGCATTTCCACTTGATAAATTCCCTACTATTCCCAAACTTCCAGAAAATATTTTGCAATTATTAGTACTCCTATTACTCCCCATGAAGTTGCAGAAGTGATAAATATTTGAAGTCTGAACTGCTTCAGGTCTAGACGGTATACCAAATGAGTTTTATAAAATCTGTTCTAAGTACATGGAATTCTTTTGCCTCTAGTATTTAATTCAGTTTTGAATACTCCACCTATTAAAACTTTGTCTACCTCGCTTATGACTTTTATATATAAAGGGTGATAAGAATTTAATATCTAATTGGAGACCGATTAGTTTATTAAACACCGACTATAAAATATTAACCAAGATATTGCATATCAGATTAATAAAGGCTGCAGAAATTTTAATCCACCCAGCACAAACTTGCTCTATACCCACTAGAACTCACAACACAACTTATATTTGGTAAGAGATATTTTTCTATGGTGCCATATAATTCTCCAGGGTCAGCCATTATAGTGGCCTTAGATCAAGCAAGAGCTTTTGATACAGTTTGTCATTCATTTTATATTTTACCTTACTTCATTATGGCATTCCAGAAACATTTGTAAAATGGATAATTAACCTATATAGTCAAGCAGTTACTATTCCACTTGTTAATGGATTAATGGGATCTGAAATTAAAATTAAGAGGGCGACGCAAGGTTGTCCTTAAGCCCCTGCTGTATACTTTTATTTTAGACCCAGTTATCAGGAATATTGTTTCTGACCATCAGATTTTGGGACTTTCCCTCCCTGGATTAGATAAAGCTAAAATCACAGCATTTGCTGATGACGCTCATTTTGCTATTAGCTAATACTTCATCATTACAGAGAGCATTAGAGATTTTTCCTTCTTTGGAAGATTCTCAGGTGGATCTCTAAATATAAGGAAAAGTTTTATACTACCCTACAGACCATCCTTCAGCAGTCACTTCCTATTTTGATATACCGTAACACGCCTTCCTCAAAAATATTAGGGGTGTGGTTTGGAGTTGAGGATATGGTCCTATATAACTGGGAAAAAGATTGGAGATAGGAGAATCCAAGGTAAACATATGGAAAAGTTGGACATTTGGTAAGCTAAAAAGAGTAGCAATTATTAAACAGTTTCTATTGCCCCAATTTACATTCTTAAGTCATGTTTTCCTCCCCTATTTCTATAGAGACTAGGTTATACAGCATCTTCTTTCAAATGCTCTGGGAAATAGACTTAACCCTATAAGGAGGGATTACATGTATCTTCCCAAAAAGGATGGAGGCCTTAACATGATTAATCCTGTCGTTTTTTTCCATGCCAACTTTTTGTTTTCATCATTCTCATTTCTTTGGACTCAACCATCGTTAACTTGGCATTTTTGGGTCCAGTCAATTTGGCACAAATATTTCTTTAAATGGTCTTTATTCCCCCTAAAATTGTTGCATCTGATTCTTTACCTCAGTATGGCCTTGCTACATTTAAAAACTTTATCAATGGAAGATCCCACTGCAGAAATTACTTACATTGTCACTAAAATCTTTTTATGCTTACATTGTATATGAAGTTCAGAAGGTTACACTGCTCTTTCCTCAGTGTACCCCCACTAAAATGATTCTAGCACTACATAAATTAACAGATTATAGACTTCAGTAAAAAACTTGGGATGTAATCTGGATGTCAGCACATGGAAGATTAGGTGTCAGGGGCAATATGAAATACAAACCTCTGGATGAAAGATATTGTTTAAAACCACAATGTGTTAATATTGAAGAAAGTCAACAGCATTTCTTTATAGATTGTTTGGCCAGTCAGGCTTTCTGGTCACAGGCAGCACTTTATTGGAAAATGCCACATCTCACATCATTAACCTATAACACTCTTATTTTGGGAGATTATACAGGGTTTGGAAAAGATATCATAAAAGTACCTTAAATGTTTTCTTTGCTTTGTTGCAGTACTTTCTATGGCAAGCCCGATGTAAATTTGTGTTACAACAGCAACAGATTTCTTTTTCAGTTATAATTGACTCCGCTCATAATGATTTACTTTCTTTATATGCAAATGATAGCAAACATTATTCTACTGACAAACTGTCTGTGTTTTGGAAACATTTCTCTGTATTCTGAAGAATTTTTACTTTATAATGTTTTGAACTATATTGTTCTTCAATTTGCTCTTTTTTTGTGATGTTATGTTTTTCTCAATAAAACTTCCCTACTGTGCTGCTGTTCCAGTGGCCAGAGGGGAGTAAGGGCGTTATGATGTGGTGACTGAGAGAACCATGGCTCAGTCAATGCAGGAGGAGGTGGAGAGAGCGCTGGTGAGCGCTGAGCAGTCAGACCGAGAAAATTGCGGTCTTCCAGCAGAGCAAAGCAGATCTTTAATCGAGAAGGAGGCATCTTCAGAAGAGAGAACGAAGGAGGCAGAGGTATTTTGCAAAAAGAGGGTTCCTTTAAGGCAGCTTTTGTGGAGAACCCCATTCAGACGGGTTGAACGAAAAGAAGACGCTGCCTTTAAAACTGGCAGGGAAGCCGCAACGCGAAGTAATGGCGGACTAGAAACGAGGACTAATCCCAACGCTTAGCGTCCTAACTAGGAGAATTCTACAGTCAGAACAGAAGGAAGTGGATTTGGAGGTCGGAGGACAGAGAAGTGCATCGAGGGGAAATTTTTCAGTTGGCAGATAATGAAGGTCAAGAGGCAGGAGCGAGAGGTAATGGCTTGACTACTAAACCCTCGCGCCTGTAAGTACAAAAACTAAGTTGAATAACTTTCCAACCATTCCTATCTCTAAAGACTCAGGTTTTGTGTTTAACCCAAAGGTGATGGCGGATGATAGAGGTTCCCTGTGATTTTTCAATCAAAACATGGGCAGCAAGATGAAGTGACTGAATTTAGCTTTCAGAATGACAATAAAGCCTTTAAGACTTTACAAAAATGGGATTTGGGAGTTGAGAAAAAGGGTTTATCTGAAAGTTTGGTGGCAGTGGGAGAACATGATAGCTCCTGGACCCGCAAGCTGCTTTATCAGCTGCTGGCTGGACGAGAAAGAACATGGAGTGTGGACACCAGATTCTTCATGGGAGGATGTTTGGGGTTTACAGTCTGCCTCACCTGAATGGAAACCAGGGTGGGGAGGGAGACAGACATCTTGCCTCTGATATTAATGTTGCTAAAGAAAATAACAAAAGGATCAGTTTTCTGTAGTAGTGAATAAAACTAATAATGTGACTGCGTTTAAGGATAGGAGGGTTAGTTTAAATAATACTGAGCAGACAGAAGTTAGTGGAGCTAACCGGAAAACCCCTTTTATCCAGTTTATTTTCGCAGAGTAAGAGGGAGGCTGCTCGAGGAGGAATGCTGTAAGGATCTGGTATAAAGGGGGTTTGAAGGAACAGCCAAACAGATTTTATGTTGGTAGAACGTTAATTAAAGATTCTTTGAAGTTTTCCCAGGGACGATTTGCTTTTATCAATATTTCAGGTGAGGACAATTATGATATTCGCCTGTTCACCTGCTTTACTTGATCTTTTCTGGGAAAGGTACAATCAAGTAAAGTTTTCTGCTTATGGACCGCTTTTTTGTTATTCCTCTGTCTAAACCTTTGATTAAGTTTGTGACGGTGATGTTTAGGAATGAGGGGTTCAGGTAGAAGACATTAAATTTTGCTATCACAAAAGTGTGAAGTGTTAAGTGAACCGGACCCCATCTTAGATTCTGAATTATTTTGGACAGGAGGGTGGAAGTTTAAGGTGAAATTAAAACAAACAACGACAGGTGTTGAACATATTCCTAATTCATTTATGTTAGGGAGATAGGGGGTCTGTTTTATAGTGGGCAGCCCAGGGCCTGCTATAAATGTGGATCCAAAACATTTATCTAATGTTTGTGATCAACCTAAATGTGATAATTGTGGAGAAGTAGGTCATATCACTTTATTTGTTCAAACGCTTTAAAATGTGACTTATGTGAAGAATTAAATCATGCATTTAAAGATTGTCCCTGGCTGCTCAGAATAAACAAGCTTGTGGAGTTTGACCTACTGATCCAACAAGCTCAAAATGCAGGGGTGTCTCAGCAAGAGGTGTCCACTGGGGTTAAAGAGGTATTAGTTCCCCGAGCATGGGTAAACAGAAGGAAGAAGTAAAGGTAGCTGACAAAGTGGTTCGGAAGCAGGAAGCAGGAGAAGGGTACTGAATCTTCTTCCACCGGGTCTGTTATTCTGATACCTTGGAAGGAAGAGTGGGATGGTGTTGGTGAACTTCAGCCTCCGTAGCCCCGCCATCATTAAGGAGATCTAGTAGAACTGCTAAATATCTGGTGCCTGTAGAAATGGAGAGTATTGAATCAAAAACCCGTTTGCTGAATTGTCTTGGTGAGATTCGAGATGGATATGGGGATACTGATTCCCAAGTTTCGGTCCAAGAGGGAGGGAGAGTACAGAAGGATGATTATAAAGGAAAAAAAGAAGAGGAGGAAGAAATGAGAATAGAAAGGTTTGTTCTTCCTCTTGGTAACTAGGCAGATGGATATTACATGGGCTACCTTAAATACCCATAGTCTGTTAAAACTCTGAAAAGGCGCAGTATTTCAAGTAATAGCAGATTTGCATATATCCATTTGTTTTTGCAGGAGACATGGATGTTTGCTAGTAATCAAGCTGGTGCATTTACTAAGGATTGGCCGTGGGGACCCTCATTTTGGTCCTTTGGTGAGGAAAGGGCTGATGGGATAGGAATCTTTTAACTCCTTTAACTTTAAGTTACATAAGTTAATCGAGGTCTGTCCAGGGAAGGTATTAATTATAGAAGGGTGTTGGTTTGAAAAGGATTAGATTAATTAATATTTATGGCCCACAATCTAAAGTTGGGAGGTGCGTGTTTCTCTGACATACAACCTTTTAATAACAACTATCCCGGTTTTTTGGGGGACTTTAATTGTAATATAAAAGGGAACAGAGGTAAGGATAGGCAGGATCCAGGGAAGAAGATCTATTGTGATTCGGTATGTCTAACTAATATTGTGAAAACAGCAGACCTGGTGAGTTGTATGGATAGTAAGGATGGTGGTTTGTCAGGCACCTTTTACAAAGGAGAAAAGTTTTATGATTGATTATTTGTTCATATCTAAAAGAATCTCGCTTCATAGTCCACAGATTATTCCTATGGAATTTTCCAACCATGCTCTGATACTTATTAAGGTTGGGGCACATCAGGTTTTTTAGTCATAAAACTATGGAAATTGAATGCTTCAATCCTCCATGAGACGGTGGTTTCTAATTCCATTCGTTGTATTCTGATGCCAGGTTGTCAGTGGCCTTTTTGTACCAAGATCTTGGGGTTTGGTGGCAGGAAACGAAAAATGATTGCATTTGTTGGTTCAAGAAATATGGGGTTGGGAAGATGAACAAAGATTTTTTGAATATCTTAAACTCAGAAAACAGCTCCAATATATATTGTCCTGTGCAATTCTTCTAGAGGTAATTTTTCAGAGCAGATAGCTGAAATTAAAGGTCTCATGAAGAAGAGTCAGTATGATAGAGCAAAATCACTTCAAGCATTAATACAGTATCATTTAAGAAAATCTGTGTTTGGAGATCCTTTCGAGCTATGTAAATCAATTAAGGAGAAGGAGACATTAGAATTTTTATACCAAGGAGACACCAAGGTTTTCTATTAAGGCATATGGGGAAATTATTACAGCACTTTAGGGATCTTGAACTGAAGGTTGCTCCATCGTCACTTCAGATTAGCCAGTTTTAGGTCCTGGTTAGAAGAAACAGGGACAAAGAAGTCCTGAAGGAATTAGGTCGGCCTTTCGAAATTAAAATTTTGGAAGTCATTAAATCATTAAAACTGAATGTGTCCCCGGTATAGATGGGCTATCAAATGGTTTTATAAAGCCTTTTCATCCAATTAGTGGAATGTCTTTGGTTAGTGTTTAATTTTTTCTCACAAAAGGGTGGTGTTGAATTCCTTTACAGAAGGGCCAGACATATATCTTTAAATCTGGAGATAGAGGTAATTTTAGAAACTGGAGGCCGTTAACACTGTTGAATTCTGATTACAAAATTTTGACTACTCTGATTAATAATAGACTTAAAGAGGTTGTAGAGGGTTGTTTCTACCTATCCAACACAGTGGGATCCCAAACAGAAGAATTCATTCAATATTGTGTTTAATTAGAGACATTATTGAGCAAGTCAGGCAGGAGGGTCAGTCAGGGTGATTGTATCATTGGATCTGGAGAAAGCATTTGATAGGGTGGATCATGATTTTTATTTTCATCCCTAGATTGGTTCGATATTCCTCAGATTATCATACAGCTCATAAAGGGTTTATATAATAATGCGAAAGTCTATCCAGTTTTGAAAGGTACTTTGGGAGATGGTTTTATTATAAAATGTGGAGGCGGCAGGGTGTCCATTAAGCCCGCTTTTGTATAACTCTCTCATTAGAACCCTTAATAAGGGCAGTCTGTGTTTCCCTTGTGGTCGGAATAAGGGTGCCAGGGGCTCAACCCCTGTCTTATACAAGCATTTGCAGATGATATTTGTCTGTTTTTTCTAACCATATGGATTTTCTGGTTTCTATACAGTTTTTAAGGCATATGCAAGTGTAGCTAATGCTAAATTGAATACACATAAATCCAAAGGGTTATTGTTAGGTAACTATCAAAGAGAATTGTTTTTATTTAAATCTGTAGAATTTTCCTAAAACCCTTAAAATTTTAGGAGTAGAGTTTACAATTCAGAATAGCCCATTGGAGGTTTGGTCAGGTGTTTTGGACACAATTTCACAGAAAGTAATGATTTGGAAAAAGTTTAAGTTTTCTAAAATAAAACGGATTCAGATAAAGCAATTTATTTTACCTAGACTGCAGTATATAGCTGTTATTTTTCCATTGCGGTGCAGCTGAAAACAAAATTATATAGCATTTGTTTCCAGATGCTATGGGGAAACAGATTGAATCCGTAAAGAGTGGATGTACATATCTAGACAGAAGACAAGGTGGGTTGGGGATGGTGGACCCTGTGGTATTTTGTTTCTCCCTGTTCTTCTCCTATTCTTTAAAAAAAGTTTGGGGTGTTCTACAGAGTTAGACAGTTTAGTCTTTCAGAATCTGTTGCAAGCATATCTGAGTATGTGGAGACCTCTGGCTCCTAAATGGTCTACGAGATTAAGGATCCTGGGTATTTTAAGCCAGCGGCCCAGAAATTATTCAAATGGAAAGTTTCAAAGACATGATTTTAAGGTGTACAGCAAAGGGTTTGTACAAAGAAATCATGGTACAATTTTTTCATATAGAACCAAATTTTAAAAATTGTTCAAGTAATAATAAAAGTAATGTGTTGGAGCAGCTGAATAATAATAGACTTCCCTTATATGTGGGAAAATTTATGGCTAATTATGTATGGGAAACTAAATGTAAGGGTACAGCCAAACATAAAGCAGTTGAAGAAAGATGTTGTCCTTATCCAGAATGTATTAATCTAGAAGAGACGATAGAGCACTTTTTTTTGCATTGTTCTTTTCCTCTAAATTATGGGTTTTTTAGCTCGGTTTGGGATCTCCTTTGGTTAGCACAAATGGATTATGATCTCCTGGTTATTGGGAATTTTCCACATTATTTGAGTGGTTTTGAAAAAACACATTAAGAGTCTTTTGTTAGTTTGCGGTTTGCTTATGGCAAACTAGAGTTCAATGGGTACTATACCAGAAGCGCCATCATTGGAGGGCTATAGAATTTATGTAACCAATGTGTTGAATAAAATTTATATTGAAGAATGTCAAATATATAACTCGGTAAAGTTAAATTTTGGTGGAGGGGATTTCTTCACTTTATTAAATATAAGTAAAAAAAACAATGGGTATGCATAGAACTGTTTAGAGATTGCTTTAGTTAATTGTGAAGATTAGGAATGTGCAGTATAAGTTTGTTTTGTTTTATTTTATTTTCAGAAATACGAAAGTTTATTGGCTTGATGTCATTTGTTGATAAGTTTGATTTGTATGTGAATATTTTAATAAAGTTACCCTTACTCTTTCGAGAAGTGCCATGGAATCTTTAACATCCACTTGAACTTCCACCAATCCAGGCAGATGGGACCTTGGTTTAACGCCTCATCCGAAAGACGGCACCTCAGAAGTGCAGCACCCTCTCATGCTGCACTACAGTGTCAGTACTGGGATATTAACCCAAGTGCCAGATGTGGGAACTGAACCCACAGCCCTCTGATCTCCCAGCCTCAGAGGTGAGTGTGCTACCTATGAGCCACTGAATGGTGATATGCTCTATATAATAGCTTAATGCCTTCTTCACATCCAGACTGCAATCTTCGCCACCTGAAGAAGAATGGTCAGTGAAAAATACAGCCAAAGACATGAATTGATTCAGATGAAAGTCTGAAACCACTTTGGGAAGAAACTTTCATTCATCCTAAGGACCACCTTATCCCTATGAAAGGAAATGAAGTCAGGTTCCACTGACAGGCCTGTAATTTCCACTGACTCTCTAGGCAGAAGTAATAGCTACCAGAACAGAGTCTTCCAGTCAAGCACTTTAACTCAGTTGAAGATAAGGTTTCAAAGGGGGCTGATGAGCTGTGTAATACAGATACTGTATTCAGGTCCCAAGCAGGAGTAGGTTCCTAAATGGAGGGTTGATATGAACCAGACCCTTGAAAACTTACTGAACACAGGATGAGAGGCTAAGGAAGATCCTTCCTGCAGACAGGAAAGCAGAGGCAGCTGCTAAATGAACTTTAGAGTAGCAGGCCTGAGGCCTAAACTGTTCTGATGAGCCAGATAATCCAGGGCTGTGGCAATGCCCGCTGAATCTGGCTGAATGTTCCTCTGGGAACACCAAATGCTGAATCTCTTCCATTTGGAACTGGAAGTTTTCTGGTGGAAGATTTCCTAGAAACCTTAAGGATATCCAATACCCATTGAGAAAGATGCAGACTTGCATATTCTAGCTCTTCAAGAGCCAAGCCTCGAGTCTGAGAGACTGAAGATTGGGGTAGCAAATCCTCCTGAGAGGAGGTCAGGGGTTCGTACTCCTGGAGAAGGAGAGAGGAAATCTCACTGCCAGGGACAGCAACAGGGTACCATGGTTGCCTGGCCCAATCTGGAGCCACTAAGATCACTGTGCAGGGCTGAGACCTGATCTTTATCAGTACTCTGAAAATCAGAGGAAAAGGAGGGAATGCATACAGAAATGTGTCTGTCCAGTCCAACAGGAGAGCATCCTGAGGAACATACCCCAACAGAGGAGGTCTGCAACAGAACAGAGGAAGCTGGTGATTGTCTGGGGCTGTAAAAAACTCTATCTCTGAGTGCCCCATCTCCTGAAAATGATCTGAAGAACTTGAAATTCAGGGACCACTCATGGTGACCCTGAGAAATTCTGCTGAGTGCATCTGCCAACACATTGTCTTTCCCTGGGAGATGCACTGCTATCAGGGAAGTCTGGAGAGAATAGGCCAGAGATCATACTTCCATGGCTTCTGTGCACAAGGCCATGGACCAAGTGCCCTTGTTTGTTTATGTACCACATGGTGGTAGTGGTGTCTGTCCTGACTTGCATCACTTTCCTTGAACTGATTCTGAGAATGCCTGGAGGGCTAGAAGAAAAAATACTCACCTTAGTAATTATGTTTCTTCTAGTGGAGTCTTGCTGTATTCTGACAATTGCAGTTAGCCCCAGCCTTTAAACTGCCCAGGAGAACAAAGGTTAACTTTTCTATGCATGGCATAGAATGTTCATCTCGAGCTCGGTTGAAGCCTCTGCCTGTTATTCAAAATGCAACCGTCAGATCTTTATGAGCAAAACTCACTAGGTGTTCTGTGGAAACTGTAAAATTTTAACTAGCTAACTGGCAGACAAATAATGTTTTGGGTCCTCAAAGGAAGACTCAAGTCAGGAAACCCAAAACAAAACCAATCAAATGAAATAACATTCCACCCAAAGAAAAAAGAGGGTAAAAGAGGGCACCTCTAGGGTGCCAACACTGTGCCTGCCCACCCACATCCCAAAAATCTAGGTCCTGAGAGGGAGGCGGAGGGAGGTCAGAATACAGCAAGACTCCACTAGAAGAAACATAATTACTAAGGTGAGTAATTTTTCTTCAAACAACATGAAGTCTTGCTGTATTCTGACAATTGCAGACTACCAAGCAGTACCCCATGGAGGAGGGACAGAACCTACTTTGGGAATAGGCTCTGAAGTACTGCTGTGCCAAACCGAGCATCACCCTAGCCTGGATACCAGAGAGTAATGTTTGGTAAAAGTATGGACTGTTTTCCAGGTGGCTGCTTGACAAATTTCTAAAGAGGATATCCCTGGCAGCAGCCAGGAAGCAGCTGTACCTCTTGTGGAATGAGCCCTCAGACCTGAGAGAGTGAGTTTTACCCAGTTTTCATAGCAGAATTGTATACAAGAAACAATCCACCTGGCAACAGATCTCTTGGTGACAGGTTTGCCCTTTCCAACTTCTCCATAAGTGAGGAACAACCAGAGGGAGTCAAACCTGTGACCTTTGGTACTATGTAGTAGCTAAGGGCTCTTTTAACATCCAAACTGTGTAGCCTCCTCTGTCCCGAGGAAGAATGATCAGTGAAGAAAACAGGGAGAGATATAGACTGATTCAGGTGGAAATCTGAGACCACTTTAGGCAAGAACTTTCTGTTAGTTCTAAGGACCACTTTATCTCTGTGAAAAGAGATGAAATCAGATTCCACTGACAGGGCTTGCAATTCACTGATACGCCTAGCAGAAGTAATTGCTACCAAAAACACAGTTTTCCAAGTCAAGCACTTAAGCTCTGCTGAGGACAAAGGCTCAAAAAGGTGGTTGCATAAGCTGAGCAGTGCAAACATTAAGATCCCAAGCAGGAGCAGGAGCTCTAAAGGGGATTGGTGTGAAGCAATCCCTTGAAAAACTTACAGAATACAGGATGGGATGACAGTGAGGAAGACTTGCCTACTGACAGGAAAGCAGAAACAGCTGCCAAGTGTACCTTGAGAGTAGCTAGTCTGAGACCTAGGGCATTGAGATGGACCATATAATCCACAGCCATAGGCAATTCAGCAGAGTCTGGAGAAATATTCTTCTTAGAATACCAAATGCTGAATCTTTCCATTTGGAGTTGTAAGTCTTTTGGTGGAAGGCTTTCAAGAAGCCTTAAGGATATCCAGAACCCTTGGGAAAGATGCAGATCTGCAAACTCTAACTCTTCAAGAGCCAAGCCTTGAGATTGAGAGACTGAAGACTGGGGTACCAAATCCTCCCTGAGAGGATGTTAACAGGTTGTAATTCCTGTGAAGAGACAGGGGAAGATGGACTGCTAGGTACAGCAACAAGGGATACCATGGCTGCCTGGCCCAGTCTGGAGCAATCAGAATCACTTTGCATGGTTGTGACCTTATCTTGACTAACACTTTGAACAGGAGAGGGAAGGGGAAAGCATACAGAAATTTCCCTTCCCAGTTCAGAGTCAGAGCATCCAGGGGACTGAGCCCAAGACTGGGGTCTGCAACAAAAAGAGGAAGTTGGTGATTGTCTGGGGCTGCAAAAGATCCATCTCTGAGTGCCCCATCTTGAGAAAATCACCTTCACCACCAGAGGATCTAGGGTCCATTCGTGATGGCCCTAGGATATTCTGCTCAGTGCATCTGCTAGAACATTGTCCTTTCCTGGAAGGTGAACTGCTATCAGAGAGGTTTGCAGGAATAAGCCAGGGACCACAACTTCATTGCTTCTGTACACAAGGCCATAGACCGAGTGCCTCCTTGCTTGTTGATGTACCACTTGGTGGTGGTGGTGGTGTCTGTTCTGACCTGAACCACCTTGTTCTGTACTGATTTGGAAAAAGCTTGCAGTGCCAGAAACACTGCCCTGAGTTCCAAGAGATTGATGTGAAGAGATTCCTGAGGCAACCACAGTCCCTGGGTGGTAAGTTCCCCAAATGAGCTCCCAGCCCAGCAGGGAAGCATCTGTGGTGAGGACCACTGAATGAGACTGAGTGGCAATAGAACCCTTGCCTCAAATTGTCCTGATCCTGCCACCATTGCAGGGCTTGGATTAGGGTTTGAGTCACTGGAATTAGTTTGGTAAGGAATCCGTTCTTTGGACCAAAAGCTCTTAAGTGGAACTGAATGTCCTCATTTGGAATCTTGCACCTTGGACCACTGCTGTAAAAGCTGCCATGTGGCTAATAGCTGAAGGAAGTGCCTTGCTGGTCAAGACACCGCAAGGCTGAATGAAGAGGCCAGTTCCATGAGAGCCCTTGCCCTGTCCAGGGAAGGAAGGCTCTTGTTTACCATATCCAGCTCTACTCCTGTGAAGGTGAGGAGCTGCACTGGTTCAAGAACTGACTTTGATACGCTGAGAAGAAATCCTAAAGAAGTGAGCACTTGCTGGGTCACTTGCAGGTGTGACTTGGTTAGGTAAGGACTGACCCACTATGAGCCAGTCATCCAAATATGGAAAATGGAAATCTTTGTCTTCTTAGGAAGGCAACAACTACTGCCAGGCACTTTGTGAAGACCCTTGGGGCTGATGTTAGGCCAAAGGGCATTGCTGTGAACTGATAGTGGCCTGAGGGCAACTTGAACCTGAGGTACTTTCTGTGGGAACACCTGATGGGAATGTAAAAATAGGCATCTTTGAGGTCCAGGAGGCTAGCCAGTCCTCTGGCCTTAGAAAGGGAAGGATAATTCCCAGAGTTATCATCTTGAACTTTGGCTTTAAAAGATGTTTGTTCAGGTATCTTAGGTCCAGGATGGGTCGCCACTCTCCTGTCTTTTTGGGGTTAGGAAGTACCTGGAGTACAATTCCTTGCCCCAGTGTAGGGTAGGCACTCTCTTTATAGCTTTTAGAGCTAGAAGAGAAGAAACTCTGCCTCTAGGGCAAGGGTTTCTGAGAGATTTGCAGGTGGAAAGATCTGGCTCTCATCTTGGGAAATTTTTTGAAGCTGAGAATCAGTCCCTGGTTTACTACTTCCAGGACCCACTTGTCTGATGTAACAGACATCCAGTCCTGGACAAAGTAAGCCAGCCTGCCCTACTGGGATAGGAAATCGACCCGGCAGACCCATCAAGGTGTCTGCTTGCCAGGGGCTTTAGGCTGAGGGGTGGATGCAAGCCTGCTCATCGCCTTCTGCCTCTTCCTCTGAAGAACCCCTCTGTGAAAGGAAGAGGAGGCATGTGCTTGGTAAAGGCCTTTGGAAAGCACCTGCCCCTGCCCCTGGACTGCTGCCTTGAGGAGTTGCTTGCCTTCCATGGCCTGAGCACTCCTGTAAGTGGTCCTGTATTCATCCATTTTCTTTCATGTAATTCTCTGTCTGCTCCCAAACAGAGAATTACCCACTACAGGAAAATCCATGGCCTTAGCCTGGTATCCTGTGAGAGGCTAGTACATCTGAGCCAAGCCATTCTCTGAAGAGCCACAGATATAGCCATGACTCTCGGCGATACATCATTGGAGTCTACAGCAGCATGAAACTGAACTTTCGATGCCTCAATCCCATCTGCAGCCACCTCCTCCAGCTCCTTGGCCAGCTGGGGAAGCCTGTTTAGCTAGTGCCAGTACAGTGTCCCACCTGGACTTCTTTTAGCCAAGCCAATTATTTTACCAGGTGAGACACACTAAGCTGAAAGCTTGTTTGCAGGTGCAACCTGGGAGCACAAGGAAGTTAAGTGACTTGCTCAGGGTCACACAGTATGCAAGTGGGGCTGTGGGATTCAAACCCAGGTCTCCAGATTTGCAGCTCAGAGCCTTAAACCACTGCGCCATACTGCCTCCTTCTGGTACCTGGCTGCATGGGCCATATAATTAGCTTGTCTGAGTCCCAAGGATGATGCCATGTACTGCTTCTTTGCCATGGTGTCAATCTTCCTGGAGTCCTTGTCTGGGGGTGTGATGCCAAAGGAATATTTGCTTTTATCACAGGCAGTAGCCTGTACAACCCCAACATGGCTGCATTGCTGATAAAGGAACTCCATATCTGAGCCTGAAAGAGTATACCTCTTGTCCATTCTTCTGTCCACAGGAGGTATGGAATTGTGAGACTTGAGAATGTTTTGTGTCTGTCTCCCAAAAGACTTGTGGAGGGAATAGACAGTCTCCTGGACTCTGGGATGTCCATCATCTCTACATAGTCAGGCTCTTCCTGATCCTCCACTGCCTCCTCCACAGGAAGCTGGAGGTATCAGACACCTTTCTGTAAAACATGAAGTGTGAAGGGACTCAGAAAGCCTAGGAGGAGAAACACCTGAAGGTCTGTCTGGGGAGATGTCTGGGTCAATAGGCACATCAAGACTTTCACCATCACCATAATCATCTTCCAACTCTCCTTTCTCCTCAAACTCCGTTCATAAAATTCTTCCAGGGTATAATCTGAACTGGGAACTGACCGAACCGAGCCCCTGCCAAAGGTGCCGGATCAGTCAGAACTCGATCGAGCGATTCCACAATACGAATCACTTTGGCTATTTCATCGGTGGTCGGAGTATGAAATTCTGGATCCGAACCGGTCAACTTGTCTTTTCTTTTTGTCAGAATCGATTCCTCGAATCGGCTCTCCTTGCCGAGAAGTATCGCCCTGGTCAGAGGGCACTCCTTCTGTTCGGTCAGAACTGGCCAGACTGGCCATCTGGGTCAGCGGACTTCTCGGCCTCCCTTTCCTCAGTCTACCTAATCTCAGTAGATTTGGGAAAATTTTTGAAAATTTGGCAGTCTGAATCGAGGTGGTCAAACCCCAGACAATAAACACAGGTGTGTGGGGATCGGCCTTAGCAAAGACCTCTCACACACACTGCAGTGTTGAAACCCAGTGGGCCTGTTTTTTTCTTGGGTTTCAGACATGGCCAATCTAACCAAACTTACTCTTTTTCAGCAACCGCCAGGCAAGACTCCCTATCGGTTCCTGACCGTGTCACGGGTCTTGGAAAAACGACTAAAACCCATTTTTTTAGAACCGATATGGACGGTAACCACACACAAAGTAAAGTACAATTTTACCTTGAAAATGATCGTTCAGCGAACGATCCACACTTTACAAATTCCACACAAAAACAGAACAAAACCTATCTAGTACTCACGGTACCACAGACAGAGACTTGAACCGACTATGAAACAACAATTTCGGTAGAAAAACCGACACTTCAACCAACTTTGAACCGAGCAGCAGGAGAAATCTCCGGAGCAACTGTTCAGTGAGGCGGAGTAAAGAATCTGACGGTGCAGTTCAAATAACAACAGGCAGAGGCTTCAACTGAGCTCGAGATGAACATTCTATCCCATGCATAGAAAAGTTAACCCTTTGTTCTCCGGGGCAGTTTAAGGCTGGGGCTAACTGCAATTGTCAGAATACAGCAAGACTTCATGTTGTTTGAAACACAGCTCTGAGTTCCAGGAGATTGATGTGGAGGAGAGACTCCTGCTGTGACCAAGTGCCCTGTGCAGTGAGGTCCCCAGGTGGGCTCCCACCTCAGAAGAGAGGCATCTGTGGTGAGAATCTGTGGTGAGGGAGGCAGTATAGCAGTGGTCTAAGGCTCTGAGCTGCAAATCTGGTGACATCCAGCAGACCTGACCTGGGTTTGAATCCCACAGCTTCCACTTGCATACTGTGTGACCCTGAGCAAGTCACTTAACCTCCTTGTGCTCCCAGGTCGCTCCTGTAAAAAGCTTTCAGCTTAGTGTGCTATACCTGGTTAAACAACTAAATAAAAAAAAAAAAAGAATCGCTGAAGGTGTCTGACTGAGGTAACACCCTGTCTGAGACTGTCCTGCTCTAACCATCATTAGAGAGCTTGGACAAGAGTCTGAGTCAGTGGAATTAGCTTGGTGACAGGATCCTTCTTCTGGGACCAGAAAGACCTTAAGTGGAACTGAATGTCCCTAATCTAGAACCTGGCTCCCTGGACCACTGCAGTGGAAGCTGCCATGTGGCCTAAAACTGGAGGAAATGTCTGGCTGGCCAAGACACCAGAGGTCAAAAAGAAAAGCCAGGTCTGTAGAGCCTTCACCCTTGAGAGAGGAAGGAAGGCCTTTGCCTGAATAGTATCCAGCTCTACTCCAGTGAAGGTAAGAAGCTGAACTGGTTCCAGAACAGACTTCAATAAATTGAGAAGAAATTTAGGAACTCGAAGCCTCTGGGTCACCCCCAGAGCTGACTTGACTTGGTCTGAGGACTGGCCTACAATGAGCCAATCATCTAGTAGAAACACAGATGCCCTGCCTTCTGAAGAAGGCTACCACTACTGCTAGACATTTGTTAACACCCTTGGAGCAGATGTTAGGTCGAAGGGCATTGCTCTGAACTGGTAATGACCTGAGGGTAGCTCGAACCTGAGGTACGTTCTGTGGGAGCATCTTATAAGGATGTGAAAATAGGCATCCTTGAGGTCCAGGGAAGCTAGCCATTCTCCTGGCCTCAGATAGGGAAGAATTATTCCAGAGTCACCATTTTGAATTTTGGATTTATGATATGTTTGTTCAGATACCTTAGGTCTAGGATGGGTTGCCACTCCCTGTCTTTTTGGGGTAAGGAAGTATCTTGAATACGAGCCTTTCCCTGGTGAGGCAAAGGTACTTTCTTCACAGGCGTTCAGAAGCAACAATGCAGAAACCTCTGCCTCTAAGGCAACTGTTTCCTGTGGTGTGGCAGGTTTGAACGATCTTGTCTCATTTTGGGGAATCTTTTGAAGCTGAGAGCAAGTCCCTGGCTTACTACTTCCAGAACCCATTTGTCTGAAGTGATAAACTTTCAAGCCTGGAGAAGTAAGGCAGCCTACCCTGATGGGAACTGAGGAGGCGACCGGTCTGACACATCAGGGTGTCTGTTTGGCAGGAGCCTTAGGCTGTGAAGAGGATGCAGCCCTACTCATCCCTCTTCTGCCTCTCCCCTGTAGAACCCACTCTGCTGGAAAGGAGAGGAATCCTGGGCTTGGTAAAAGGCTTGCCTCTGCCAGCCCTAGACTGCTGCTTTTGTGGAGTGGCTTGCCTTTCCTTGGCCACTGCACTCCTGTAGGTGGTCCTGTATTCATCCATCTTTTCATACATGTCTCTGTTTGCTCTCCAAACAGAGAATTGTCCATACAGGAAAATCCATGGCCTTAGCATGGGTGTCCTGTGAAAGGCTAGTACACCTAAGCCAAGTAAATCTCGCAGGGAGACAGATGTAGCCATGACTCTAGATGCCACATCATTGGAGTCTACAGAAGCATGAAAATGCACTTTGGATGCCTCTATGCCATCAGCAGTCACCTGCTCCAGCTCCTTGGCCAGCTGGGAGGGATTCTTTGCTAGTTCCAGAACAGTATCCCACCTAGACTTCTGGTACCTAGCTGTATAGGCCATGTAAGCTGTCTGTCTAAGTCCAAAGAAGATGCCAAGTATTGTTTTTTTGCCATGGCATCCACCTTCCTGGAATCCTTATCTGGGGTGTGTGAAGCCAAGGAATGTTAGCCTTGTCACAGGCTGCAGCCTGCAGCCTGCACAACCCCAACATGGCTGCAATGATTATAAAGGAACGTGCCAGAACCTGACAGCATATATCTCCTATCCATTTTCTTATCCACAGAGGGTATAGAAGTGGGAAGCTGTAAAATATTTTTGTCTGTTTCCCAAAGATTTATGAAAGGAATAGACAATCTCTTTGACTCTGGAATATCCATCATTTAATAATAATAATGAAAATTAATAATAATAATAACATTTATTTGTTATACGCCTTTCAACATATCAAAGTGCTGTACAATGGAAATAAAACAGCATACAATAAATACAGTAAAATCAAGAAAATACAGAATAAGCTTTCCCCACAGAAAAGTCATGAGAGCCTGCTTGAAACACCCCACCGTCTTGCACTCCCGAAGCTGACGTGGCAGAGAATTCAGAGGGTAGGTGCCACAAACCCAAAAGCACGTGCACCAGATGACTTTAAACTTACTCATGGAATCTCTAACAACCCCATGTCAGCGAGCAGAGCTGTCGCAGAGGTGTAGGAACCAAGAGCTCTTTCAAGTAGTCAGGACCCAGCCCTTGTAGGGCTTTGTAAGTCAGTAGACCAACCTTAAAGGTGATCTGCCATTGGATAGGCAGCCAGTGCAGGCCATGCAGCACAGGGGTAATAAGGGTTCTTCTAGATACCCCAGTCAACAGACGCTGCTGCATTCTACACTAGCTGCAAGAGACAGATAGCAACCCCAGGAAGCCCTAAGTAAAGGGAGTTGCAGTAATCAAGGTGTGACATCACAAAGGTGTGGACCAAAACAAGAAGGTCGCTAGGCAAACAAGGTGCCTAATCCTGGCAATGTTCCTAAGATGGTAAAGGCCAGCTTGATGACTGCTGACACCTGATGATGAAGGGTCAGGCCATCGTCAAGCACCACTCCCAGGCTATGCACCCATTCAGAGGTGAGAATCTGGGCCCTCCCAAGACTAAACCGAGGGGCCCAGTCCTCAACCCCTGTCCTGCGACCCAGGTCCACAACCAAAACCTCAGTCTTTCCGGGTTCAAATTTAAACACTGGTACTCATCCAGTCTTGGATTTCTGTGGGACAGCTGTTCAATACTGAGATAGCACTATCCTGGTCAGGGGCAAAGATAGGTAGAGCTGGGTATTATCAGCATAGCAGTGAAACCTCAGCCCATACCGTCTTACAATGTCTCCAAGGGCAGCATATATACTGCGAATAACATGGGGACAGCACCGAACCCTGAGGTACCCAACAAGGCAGAGAGAAAGCCCCGAAGAAAAATACCCAAGACAACTCTCTCATGCTCTACCAGCGAGGAAAGATCTAAACCATCTGAGAACTGTACCAGACAACCCACAGATGGCCCTCAGACATTTGAGCAGAACCCCAAGATACACAGTATCAAAAGCTGATGATAAATCAAGGAGAACCAAGATGGAGCGGTGTCTCTGATCTCTCACCATCAGGAGATCATTGAGCACCCGAACCAGAGCAGTCTCAGTACTATGCCTCTTACGAAACCTGATTGTAGAGGTTCGTATAAATTATGAATGGTTAAATGGCTATCCAATTGAGCTGCCACAACTTTCAATAACCTTCCCCATAAAGGGAGGTTAGAGATAGGCCTGTAGTTTGCTAGGTTATCCGGGTCTAAAGAAGCTTTCTTCAGGAGGGTATCACCACCCCACCTTCAGGGAGCAAGGAAACTCACCTGAGTCCAGAGAGCACCAGACAATCAGAGCTAAGACCGGGCAATGACGTCAATACAACCCAAAATCAGGAAGTAGGGCCGGGTCTAAACTACAGGAGGTGGGACACATCGCCTGGACAGTCCTCATAATATCCATGAACTCCAGCAGATCAAAGGTACACCAGGAAACTCCAGGTGCTGTGACATGGCACCGATCAACAGCATCCCCACAGAGTGAGGTTGGAGGCATTCTTGCCTGATGTCGCCACCTTATTCGCAAAGAAGCGAGCGATCTCATCACAATCACTTTGTGAAAAAACCTGATGAAACTGCTGACAGACTGTGTGCACAGTCTGTCAACAGTTCTGAAGAGTTGAGCCGGTCAGTTACGTGTGACAGCTATTTCCCTGGACAGGAATTCTGCCTTCTTATGGGAAATTTCTGTTTGATAGAGTATGTAATGCTCTAACAAAATAAGGTGGTCAGCATCTAAGGCTGACCTCCGTAACGACACTCCAACCTACACCCCTGTTCCCGCAACTCCCTTAGAGTCCCATCAAACCAAGGAGCCCCGAGCGGCACGGAAGGGGTGAACATGAACAGAGCACTAGATCAAGAGCTGTAGAAACAGCCCTATTATAGGCCGTGACTAACCGCTCAAGATCTGTGCTAGTCTCGCCAACAGTGAGAGGTCAATTACCACCATCAGGTCATCAGGGACCACTTCCCATAAAGAGGCGATAACTGACCATCTCCACAGGGGCCGACCTACCCAGGAGGGCTAAAAAAATTGAACCTACAGAGTAATGATCGTTCCACCGCCAAGTCGGAGGCCTCGATCCCAGGAGGAACACCAGATCAAGAGAGTGACCACCCTTGTAAGTAGCTGAGAAAACAACCTGTGTGAAGCCCAGAGATGTCAATCAACTGGAGGAAGTATTGCCCAAAAGCGAGGATTCATCGTCGACCCAGGCACTGAAGTCGCCAAGAACCATCAATCTGGGCGACTCCAATGCCACGCCGGTGGCTAAGTCTGCTACTTCCTGCACGAACAGTTTCTCATCACCTAGTGAACAGTAGATGAGAGCTATCCTGCACCCCACACCAGCTACCATGGTACACTCGAATGACCCGCCTCCTCTACTGGTATATTAGTTAGCCCAATTCGGTCTTGAAACAGTCCACGACCCCCGAGGTCCAATCTCGGGCGATGTAAACAGAGTACCTGAGAGGAACAGCTGCCTCTAAAATAGCTGCAGCATTCCCATCTAGCCAGGTCTCAGTAATGCAAACCAGATCTGCCTTCCAACAAAGTCTGCAATAAGACCAGTCTTGTTGCAGACAGATCTGGCATTGCATAACAGCGCCCGAGTTGGACGAGGTTGGCGAGCTGTCCCAACTACTTGCCCTCCCAAAGCGAAGATGCCCTTGGATATGGGAACCAGAACAAATTACCATGTTCCAGGTACCATTTGCCCCAGGGTGTCTTCTGGGCCTAACCACCCCTATGGGAGAGTACCACTCATTCGGACCCCGCTGTCTGGCCCCGACTCACCCCGACTCCCACCCTCTGAGAGCTATCCCTCAGCACACGACAGCACTGATAAACAAAAGCAGGTGGAGGGGGAGAAGAAATGGAGGAGGGTGCGAGAGCGGAGGCCGATTAGCGAGGACGGGGGCAAGCAGGCACATACCACTAATAATTATAGCAGAATAGTAGGCAAAGCACATACAACACCAGGTTCCCAAATACAAAGGGAAACAGCAGACAATTTAAAAAGCCCCAAAACAATAAGAATTTATACAATAATCCTAACCCTGACAAAATAAATTAAACTACCCTCCTCCCACTATAGGATGACTTTAACCCTAAAATAAAACAAATAATAATAAAAATAAAACAATAATACAATCCCTGTCACAGGATTAGGAAACAAACACAAATATAAAATGTTCCCTCCACAGCCAAGGAAGAAAGAAAATTAAACAAACCACAAAATAAACATAAACATAGACATCAAAATAATATAATAAATAAAATATAGGCACCCTGGACCTCTCACCACCAGACCACCATAAAACAATAAAACTGGGAGAAAATTCATCAAGCAGTGGAGGAGCCAGAAGAAAATCAAAAATAAATTCAAATCCGATCGAAATTTCAAATAGTCCAACATAGGCAAAATCCAATAGACAGATAAAAAGCCAAGCTGCAATAGTTCCATCAGTGTCAGAATAAGGCTTTCCAAATATAGTGACGCCTAGACTCAGAATAAATCCAGGAAAAACCAAAAGTCTCGAAAAGGTCAGAAAATAATCATGCCAGGTCACTGAAAGTGGGGCTCCCTCCTCCCACACCCCAAAGCTGCCTAATCAGGTATAATTACACCACCAGGACCTGCAGCTACATATTCCAGGCCCAGAGCAATCGGACCAACCCTCGAGATAACTTAGGAGACCCCACTAATCCACATAGTTTCTCCTCCTTTCAGAAGCTTCCACAACTGGAAGCTGGAGAGTTTCTGCCACCTTTTGTAAAACAAAAGTGGAGGGGACTCAGAAAGCCTGGGAGGAGAACATTGGAAGGCCTGTCTGGGAGATGACAGGCTCTACAGGCTCATCTAGGCCTCCAAAATCATCATAATCATCATCATCATCATCATCCGATACTCAGGATCTTCTTCCATTCAAAACTATAGAAATCCTCCGGATCACAATCGAAGGAGCTGGAACTGTCTGAACCGACCACCTTGCAGAAGGAGTCGGTTAAATACTATCACTCTGTGATTTCCTCAGTGGTTGGGATCTAAGGAGTTGGATCCAACCAGTTGATTTTCTCTTCTTTTTGATGGAACTGACCTCAGAATTGGCCTTCCTTTGCCTGAGGAGGTATCGCCTAGGCACCTCCTCAGGTTCAGTCAGAACCAAGCCGGGCTGACCCTCCGCTCAATGGATTTTTCGGCCTCTTTTCCTTCAGCCTAGCTAAACGTGTTTCAGCTGTGGCTTTGAGAAAGTTTGCACATATTTGGCAGTCTGTTTTGAGGTGGTCAAACCCCATACAGTGAACACAGATGAGGTGGGGATCGGCATTAGCAAAAACTCGCCACACTCAGTACAGTGTTGAAACCCAGTGGGTCCAGTTTCTTCTTGGGTTTCTCAGACATTGCCTTAATAAAGAAAAGTTACCCTTAACAGCTTTCAAGCCAAGTAACACCAGCTTATCGGTTACCAACCGTGTCACAGGTTGTTTAAAAAATGGAATAAAATGTCATTTTTAAAACCGATAAGTACCGGACACCACAGAGAAAGACAAAAATTAAAACAACTAGAACTGTTTCGGTTCCCAACTAGATCGACCGATACAAAACCGAATCGAAAAACAATTTCTATCACTATGTAATCACTTTCCATCCACTTACATTACCTGTACCATAGACAGAGATTTGAGCACCAAAAGAAATTAAACGGTTGAGTAAAACCGACAGATTTACTGGTACTGAACCGAAGCAGCTAAGGAGAAATTTCCAGAGAGCCTTCTACAGGCGGAGTAAAGAATCTAACGGTTACATAGGAATGTACAAGGGACAGAGGTTTGAAAACCGAGTTGAGCTCAACGTTCTATGCTCCGCATAGAGTTAACCTTTCCTCTCCAGAGCAGTTCATTGGGGCTAATGGCATATACTCAGAATACAGCAAGACTTCATGTTGTTTGAACATCCTATTCTATACACAAGTAGTAAATTGCATGACAGAGAAAAGGTACTCCATCATTGAAAGGAATGTCTTGCAGCAAAGTGGGCAATGTAGTCCCTTAAGGTTTACTTACTAGGAGCTGATTTTGTACTTGTAACAGATCACAATCCTCTCTGTTGCTTTGTGATGCTTGGCCAGCTGGTTGTGATTGTTGTATGATATTTGTAATATAAAAATATAGTATGTGATTGCCTTACATAAGAAAGCCTGGGCCTCCTGGGTGCCCCCAGGTTTCAGTGAAGCTACAGGATATATAACTGACCAGGAGATCTCTAATGTAATTAACTTCCTTGAGAAACTGCATGTTATGGCCTTTTATGACCTATTGCTGCTTTTAAAGTTGGGAACTAAATATGCATTTTATTACTAACATACTAAAATGCCAGCAGAATAGGCCTAACGGTCTTTGTGTCTGCTTGTTTGGTCAGCCCCACCCTGGGAGTTGACTGCTGCCCCTCGCCTTTTCTGGCTTCTCCTTCCCAGTTCTGGATATTCTTGCTGCACTGGATTTTGCTTCCAGAACCCTTCCTGTACCTGTCCCACCCTCTCTTGAACCCTCCACCATCTCTACCTCCACCAGCCCCCTGGGCAGTGCATTCCATGGCTCCACCACCCCTCTCAGTGAAGTAGCACCTCCTCCTTTCTCCCCTGAATCTTCCCTCCAGCTTCCACCCATGCCTCTAGTGACCCTCCTCCTTCCTTCAAGCCACCCTGGCTGCTCTCCTATTTAGCCCCTTCATGTACCTGAAGACCTCTATCATGTCCCCGGTCCTTCTCTCTTCCAATGTGTACATATTTAGCTCTTCCCATCAGTCCTGTCCCAAGCCCCAAATCATTTTGGTTGCCCTCCTCTGGACCCTCTCCAGGAGTTTAATGTCCCTCTTTAAGTGTGGCCTCCAAAACTGCATGCAGTACTCGAGTGTGGCCTCGCCAAGTCAGTTATACAGAGGGAGTATCACTCCTCCTTCTGAGGTGATCCCCTAGCGATGCATCCCAGCATCCTGTTGGCCTTGGCTGCTGCCCTCCTACAAGTCTCAGAGTTGTTCATCTTGACATCCACCACTACCCCCAGGTCCCTCTCAGCCATCAAGACTTGTGAAATTCCACCCCGGGTGTACACTTGGCCTGGGTTTCTGGCCCTAGGTGCAGTGCCTTGCATTTCCCTGCATTGAACCTCAGCTTCCACTTTCTAGACCATCTTTCCAGAGCCTCCAGGTCCCCTGTAGGGCCACCCTCCGCCCTCCCCATCCACCACCACCACACAGGACAGGACATCATTTAGCCGATTCCTGTTGGCTATATTGCACATAGGTGATGGGCTGCAGGGTTGTAAAGCCTCAAAGGAAATGGCTGATCAAAGACTCATAATTTGAGAAATGGGCTTTTGCTGATGTCACATTATTTAATATACCTCCTGATAGGACATTATGTTTTGGATTTTTTTTTTATATTCTAAAAGGATGAGCTAGATGACTCACCAAGGAGGTGGGGAGATGGGGTTGAAATGTATCCTTGTAACTGGGGACTATGTCATATCATTTTAGGACTCACTGACACAGCTCTCTGATCTAACTTTCAAGGCACTTATAGAGGTAATACATTAGATAGAAAAGATCTAATTATGTTGGTAGGAGTTTTTGTTTTGTACTTTGCTCTTGTTCTTTTAAGTGATTGTATGCTCTTTGATATATTATTCTGTGTTTATATTTTCATATTTTTATCATCTTTTAGTAAACCTATTCTTAAGAGACTGCCTTGGTGTCTGCCAGTTCTTTTGCATGTGATGTATAGATGGTTAAGTCTGACAAAATTGTTCAAGGGCTTGATGGTGTTCCCAAACTGGGAAAAGCTAAGAACATACTGAAGGTCTCTTATAGAGTTTTAGGGTTCATTTTGGAAGCTTGGCTTGGTGCCCTGGTGAAAGATTGTACCGCAGTCCCTAAAGAGAATACGTATCTGAGCCTGTACATTTGAGTATGCTAGCATAAGGGTCACAGTTTGAATCCCCAGAACTTGAGACTAAAGATGATTTGGACTCAAAGGCAGACAGGAAGGTTACCCTGTCTGTTACCTGTTCACACTATTTGCACTCAGAGGTTGGCACTGTGGAGCAGAGGCTGACCTGCTAGTCGTTTGTGACGAGGCTTAATCAAATGAAGGTAAAATTCTAGAATCACACACAATGGTATCTGGCACTACAGCCATTTAAATTTAAAGTGATGCACGAATCTGGGAAAAAGAATATCGATGCTGATTTTCTGTCAAGATATGGATCTGTAATTAGAATTCTGAAGGTTGAAAAAAATTTGCAAGTTTAAACTTCACTATTTGCTGTAATGTTGCTATGGAAAAAGGATACTGCATATGCACAGAACTGTAAAGATTATATGCTTATGTTAGATGAGAAATTGCTAGAAAGTTTTGGAAACCTGTTTTGTAAAACAGGTTCCCTCTTAAGTAAGGGTATGTGACAGGGTTGAACCACGGCCCTGTCCCAGTTAATATGTAGGAGTTGTTTAAATGCAAGGATCTATTCTATTCTCTCCTTTTTCTCTCTTCTCTGATTCTGCAACAAATTTTCTTGTGAGACCTAGGACTTGATCACCCTAGCGGTCTTGCAATTCTCTGCTCTCGCCATCGCTCTGCCTTCTCTTGCTGTTCTGTCTTTCTCTCCCCGGCATATCTGCTGGTATAAAAATATGTGAATCTTTTTGTGGAAATATCATTGATACTGGGATCCCTGTCTTTAAATCTGTATGTAGTTATACTATTGAAATGAATGCAAAGCTATTTGGAACTCGGGGTTAACCTATTTGCAAACTCTCCAAGAAGCTATAAGCAAAAGGTCAGTTCTGGGTGCCAGTGTTCTTTTTTGCACTTGCTGAAACTTACAAGAACACTGTGTGAGAAGCATGCTATTTTTAACTAGCTGGCTTTGCAAAGACATAAAAACAGCTGCAATTTTTGCAAGAAAGACACAGAGACTAACAGCAACTTAGATTGGAAATTGAACAACCTAGATGGACTTTGTTCATTCTGCCTTTGTAAATAGTTATACTGAACATTTTTTTTATTTTACTGTTAATCACTTGTTGCAAATTTTAACTGCTCCTGGTTTTCCTATGCTTCCTGACCTGTGCCTCAATGACACCCTCCTAAAGCTCCTTCCTTGCTAGTCTCCTCTATTCCCTGTAGGATTCCATCCTACTCTTTCTGAGTTTCCTTATATTTCCTAATTGTCCTCCATCTGCCCCTACCACTGTCGCTGCACCCCTGTTGAACCACAGTGGTCTCCTACCCTTGTTCCTTCCTTACCCTCCTTATATATGCATGTGTGGCCTCTCTGAACTGGTCCCTGATAGCCCCCATGGTTCCTCCACTTCCTTTATTCCCCCATACCATCCATCGCTTCCTCCACTAGCCTTCTTGTTAAAGTCTGCCCTCCTGAAGTCCAGCACCGCTTGTGCTGGTTTAGCCCACCTCTCTTCCTGCCCTCACCTTAAACCAAAATGATCCTATGGTCACTATTATCCAGCTCCTCCCCAACCACCTCCTCCTCTATGTTCTCCCATTAGTCAGGACCACATCCAGCAGGTTGTCCCCCTCATTGGTTCTCTTAACTGCAGGAAGCGCCCCTGCAGCAGCTCCAGAATCACCCTGCTTCAGATCGAAGCTGCTTCAGGGATGGACCAGTCAACGTCTGGGAGATTTGGGTCTCCCACCAATATAGTTTCCCTTTTAGAGCCACCCTCGATATGTCCTGCTCTTCCCTTGGTTGAGTGGTCTGTACACCAAGTCTCAAAGATTCTCCTGTCCTGCTTACCAGCAGCCCATAGCAATTCAGCTTCCCCATCACCTCTCACCCTGCATCACCTTCCTAATATATAAAAGGCCACCCCACCTTCCTGTCCTTGCTCAATAGCCTTAGCCAGGAATCTTCATTTCCCATGTGGAACTCCGTCCACCATGTCTCTGTGACCGCTATTATGTCCAACCCATTGCTTGTTATGATGACTAGTAACTCCTCCATCTTGTTTGCTAGGCTCCTAGCATGGACCACCAGGCCCTTCCATCATTTCTTCCCTCCTCAGTTCCTCCCATGGAACACTAGAGCCTATGTCTTAAATTTTTACCTGTGGGACCTTGGGTCCCCAACTCAACCATGAGTGATGGCTCACCTCAGACCCCCTTTCTTCAGTTTAAATTATATTCCTTCTCAAAGAGTTCCCAGCATGCACCTCAGCATGGCTGACCTCTCCTTGCTGAGGTGTAGCCAGTCCGGGGCAAAGAGGCTCTTGTCCTCCCAAGTTGTTCCCCAGTGCCCTATCCTCTTACCCCATCTGCCTGCTTCATCTAACCAGCCAGTCATTAAAAACAGGTTACTCACCTGTAACAGTAGTTCTAGGAGTGGTATATGTTGTTCATCCCGCTCTTTGGCATGTCGTTCTCCTTTAAGGATCGTGAAAGTCTTCAAGCTGGCTCCTCCCACCCACCTGGTGGTATGACCCTCGGCTCCACTCCATGATGCCAGATCTTAGCCGCTGGAAGCCAGGTGTTGTCAGGTCTGCAGCGGGGAGGTCGGAGGGGTCCGTGTGGGTGAACAACATAGAAGTGCAGTTATACAAAGACCTCTGCTGTAACAGTACATCTTCTAGGAATGACTCTTGCAGTAAGTCATTACTTCTGGGAGTTCCCGATGAGGTGGCGCCCAGCACGGAAGCTTCTTCCAGCAGTCTCCACACCAGGAACCACCCACAGACCTCAGTTGTACCTATAAAAGTGGGTGGTCCCAGGTAAGCTCTGTTCCCCACCAGTTTCAGCTCGGGAAAGCGAGATACCAAAGCTTCCCAACCCTACATTGTTTTTCCTGTTACAGAATGGCAGGGGCTTGAGGAGAGAACTACTTACTGCAAGAAACATTCCTAGAAGATCTACTGTTACAGCAAAGTCTTTGTGTAAGTAGCTATCTTACAGAATGGTCTCTTACAGTATGCCATTACTAGGAGATTCCCAAGCAGTTATATGGCAGTGGGGTGGCCAAATATGGCATTCTGCTGTAAGGATAATGTGGTCATAGGACCAATAAATGTTGCAAACAGCATATCAGCATATAGAATAATTTTGTATTCTATTTGTAAGTTGTTCCATTATCTTGTCTGTTATAGGGTTATGGCTAAGATATAAGCAAGACCTGCTATTATCAGATGTATTAAGTGAAATGGTAACCCGATTAGGTGAAACATGATAATGATATCAATAAATTATAAGTAATTCCACTATATCATGGAGTGAATAGTTGCTCTCAGTAATCTGCAGTGAAAAACAGTCTGAGCCAAAGGCTACTGATGTCCCAAGTTGTAACAGTATTTTAAATAATACAATGTTAGTCCTTAGAAGAGCAACAATGTAGCACATTAAGAATCTTACCACATCAGTCAAGACAGTAGAAAATATCCATTTGGCATAAATAGGATACACAAGTAGCAGATACGTGTTGCAAACTGAAACAATGTATCTGTGGCAGCAAGAAAGTCAATGATTCTTAGAATCAGTAGCTACTGTATATTCAATTTTGCATTTGGTTTTAAGCAACATGTGAAGTACATGTTGACATATCCATGTATTAGCAATTTTATTTACAAGGGGTCTCAGGTATATCAGGGCCTGCAACCTTGTTCGGCATGAATCTGAAATGTTTATAAGGTAAGTCCATTATGTGTACTGATTGGAAAAGATCGCTAAAGTAATAATGAAAAATATAATCGAAATCATAAGGCACTGGATTTTGTCCTGAAATTAATGAAACACATATGTAAAATATTTTTTTTTTGCCAAGCAAAGAGACATGCAGAGTTTAATATGTATAATCTCTGTTTAAGTACTCACCCTCATACATGTAAGTATCTGGCATGATCAGGTGAAAGTCGCTTATAGTCGTAGAAGGTTGAAATATAATCCATACCAGGACATACTGGTGTGCCTCAGTATGTGAGTAGTAGGTGGACGATACGTGGGAGGGACATAGAGTCCGACACACAATAGGCCAAGAGGCATCCCTATGGAATGGCCATGATGGTCTGTAAGAGTGATACCTCAGGAAAGTGACTAGATCTCTGGTTAAAGATCAGTTGGCATGCATCTGTATCCCCTCCCGGGTGCGTGCCTGAAAATAGGCAGGATTTGTCTAGCGCACTTACCGGTCAACAAAAACTAAATAAATAAACAGCTTAATCTGGTTAAAGATGTATACAGCCCATTGTAAAAGGCCTCAGTCTTTGGATGAAGCACCCAAGAGGTCTCAGGCCTAGAAGAGGAGACTGGAGTGGGTATGAGTTTTTTAGTGAGAGGAAGAGGCACCGGCCGGCCACGGTCAGCTTCGTTGTGTTCCTTGTCACTTGTTCGCTGCCCTTAAAGGTTTCTCATTCAGTATAATTAGGTCCATTTTTGTATGAATAATTATACTGAGGGCGTGGTTTGGAGTACATGTATTGTACTGTCTTCAGTTGTCTGCCTGCAGCTTGTAGATCATCCAGAACCGTTTGAGCCCCTGGACCAAAAGATGGTAGCCTGAAAAGGGGTATTAGCCACTTTCTATTGAATATCAGGTGCTAGTCCTGAGAGTTGGAGCCATGCATGGTGGCATATAAGAACACAGACTGCAGAGGCCCTGGCTGAAGCATCGGCAATATCGTATCCTGATCTTAATAAATGTCAAGAAAGGAAGTGAAGGTATTTATTATTGATGTGAGTTGCTCTTTTCAGGGATGCTGGTAGTCCGTTTATAATGTCCCCAGCAGAGGTGCTCACCGTACGCTGGTATGTCAGCATGTGTCCCATGTAATTAAATATTCTGATATTTAGTGTGCTTAGAGCAAACACTTTCATCCCCATATAATCAAAACATCTAGTCTCTCTCTGGAGGCATTGTACTTGTAAGTTTAGGTTTGCCAGTGTGGTTGTGAGCAGCTGCAATAACCACAGAGTCCAGATGGGCATATTCATTAACTATTGATAATCAAGAGGGCCTGATAGCCTGTGTGTTTTCTAGTACCTCCTGTGCCGCTACAGTTTGCTCCATGCTTTAGTAATCGCATTTCTGAATGCTGGTATAAAGGAGGGACTGCCGGATCAGTTCTTCTGGAAGGTCCAGATATTTTGCCATATCTTTACTTAATCTGTCTTGTTCTATTGTGGTAAACCCCATTGTTTTTGTATTTGTAGCATCATTTCGGGGAATGAGGGGTCATCCGTGGAGAAATGACCTTTAGTGGTTGTAGTAGACCTTCGTCCCAGTAAGATGGAACATCATAAGGGACTCATAACCTCTTATACTGGAAGAATCATCAAAATGTGTGCAAGTTCCGAATTTGTATGATAATCTGGAAAATATTCTTCTGACAATTCATGAGGAGGCATTACTGGTGAGCGGTCCAGCTCTGTGCATGCCTGTTTTGGCGGAGGCAGAGACAGTTTGTGATTGAGTTTATGTCGGAGTGTTGGAATGGTCAAGCCCATACAATCTAACACTCTATTCACTATTTCTTCAATATTTGGAACTTGTGAGGATAGAATTGCCTGTAAGCAGGCTCAGAGTCCCATGTAGCGTGGTGATGGGGGATCAATTTGTGCCTCCGATAAGTGATCCAGTACTTTTGTAGCATCTTTGTTCACCACTGGCGTGTGTGGGTACCATGCATGAGTGCAAATGAAGCTGGTTTGCCTCTGTGCTCCGTAGTCTATATAATTCTTTATTTTGTGTTAATGCAGCCCCATAAGTGTCTTTTGATACATGTTTCGGGTATATCATGGCACGTCATGGTAGACTTTCTATAAGAATCTTCCATTGTTGTATTATATGCATATAAAGGTGCTGTTCTGTGATGCAGGGGCTGCTCCGTCGTGAGTGGTATCAGCTTTGTCGGCGGAAGCAGGAAGAAAAGAATGCCTACGTCGATGATGTACTATGTCTTGTAGATGAAGAAGTAAAAGGCATGCTCCGTCGATGGTGGAATACACTCCGTCGATGATGAGAAGGCAGTACATGCTCTGTCGATGGTGGGATGCCCTCAGTCGACAATGGGATTATGAGCATGCTCCATTGATTATGGAAATGCTGTTGTCGGATGATGGGGAAGGTGAAAGCATGTCTTTCGCCGATGGTGGTAGGCTTCTGTTGAAGATGGTGCACAGGAAGCACGTCCCACGATGGGGAAGCAGCCCCATCAATGATGAAGTATGTAGAGTGTGCTTTGTGGATGGAGGAGGTGTTTTCATCGATAAGGATGTTTTGTAGACCCTTTCATCAACCAGGAGCATGCCCCATTGATGGGGAGGATAGCAGGACCTCTGTTGTCGATGGTGCATGTGGCCTCGTCGATGGGGAGCTGAGGAATGATGACCCGTCGACAAGGAACGTTCCTTGCTGTGAGAGGTTGTACCTCTGTGTTCTTTTGATGAAGTAGTGCCTGCCATTGATGGGTTGTAGCTCCCATTGATGATGAATGCCTTCTTGATGATCCACGTTTTGAGGTATGACCATTGTAAGGTGGTCAGGCAGGACTGTAGGTGAAGATGTTTCTTTCCCATTTTATTTCTTGAAGAGGACTCTGAGTTTTTGAGTCCTTTGGTTGAGAACCCTGTGTATGACAGGAAGCATCCATTGTAGCACTCTTTATAGAGTACAGAAATCTGGTGCTGTATGAAGCCCAGGCACCTCAGGCTATGAATTCAATCCACGTCATATACTGCTGTAGAAGAGATGCTATCACAGCTGAAGCCAGCAGGAAAATGAATGGAGCTTACCAGGGACTACCCACTTTTGTAGGTACAACCCGGAAGTGAGGTCATGTGGGTGGTTCCTGGTGAAGACTACTGGAAGAAACTTCCGTGCTGGGCGCCATCTATAGGAACTCCTGAAGTAATGACTTACTGCAAGAGACCATTCCGTGGAAGATCTACTGTTACAGGTGAGTAACCTGTTTTTCTAGGATCATGGATATGTTGTTCATCCACACTCTCTGGCAGACTACTAGCAGTTCTCTGGGAGGAGGGAGGCAGCACACCCAGTACTTTGGAAACAGAGACTGGAAAACTGAGGCCCCAAAACCAGCATCCCGGCATGACTCAAGGTCGATGTGGTAATGGGTAATGAAGGTGTTTGTGGACTTCAGGTAGCAGCCCAGCAGATTTCCTAGATAGGGATCCCTCTGGGAGCTCCATGCCCTCCAACTCATAGCACAGACCTATTCAAGATGTAATCCACTTTGCAATGGTCCGCTTTACTGCAGGTCTGCCAGAAGCAGCTTCAGCGTAGGTGACAAACAGCTGGTGAACCTCTCCCAGATTTCCACCATCCTCTCCTGATAGGAGAGAGCCCTTCTCAGGCCAACGTATGGAGCCTGTACTCAGCCTCAAGGTGTAATTAGGATAGTATACCGGCAGGGTTAACACCTGGTAAGGTGAAACTCTGACACCACCTTCAGAAGGAATTTCGGGTGGTGGCATAGGACAACTGCCTTGTCCCAGTGGAGAAGACCAGATAAGGGAGTCCACTGAAAGAGCCTGGAGCTCCCTGTCCTTCTGGTAGATGTGATAGCCACCAGGAAGGCCGTCTTTGATGACAAGTGTGACAGTGCACACTTGTGCATTGGTTTGAATGGCTTGCTCATGAGCTTTGCCAGTGAGCAGTAGATCCCATGGAGGTGGAGGCTCACACACAGAGGGATCGTGATCCAGGCCTTTGAAAAGTGCACAACCACTGTCTCCTGTGCAGTCGGCTGACCGCCCGCGTGCCGCAAGCAGAGATTGCTGCCAGGTGCACCCTAAGGGTTGATGACCAAAGACCCCTTTGGACAGAGACCAAATGTAGTCGAGAATATTAGCCACTGGACAGGACAGAGGGGCCAGGCCCTTGCCCTGACACCAAATGGAAAACCTTTCCATTGGAAGGCATAACATTTCCTGGTTGATTCCTTCCTGGATGCCTCCACCATGGTGAGACATCCTCGGAAAGACAAAGCCTGGAAATCTAGCCACTCAGGAACCAGGCTGTGAGGTGCAGGGATTGAAGGTCCAGATGGTATACCTTCCCTGACTGAGAGAGAGATCAGGTCCGGGCATGCTGGAAGCCACTCCGGGGCCTGCAGCTGAGGCTGAGGCTGAGGAGATCTGGATACCAGAACTGGCGCGCAGTATGGAGCTACCAGAATCACCTTCGCCTTGTCTCTCTTCACCTTGAGGAGCACATTGTGGATCAAAGGAAATGGAAGTAAGGCATGAGAATTCCTGGAATCCATGGCCTCGAAAAGACATCTGCCTGCAGCAAGCCCAGCTGGGGGGTGGGCATGAAACAGCCTCAGCTTGGTGTTTTTCCTGGAGGCAAACAGGTCACCATCGTTTGCCCCAGTGGGAGAACAGGCTGTAAGCTACCTCTGGATGGAGAGACCACTGTTGGGATGTCTCACCTATGTGGCTAGCGCATCTGCCAGATGGTTTGAGGCTCCTGCCACAGGGATATTTAGGAGATCCACCACCAAACCTACTGACAAGGTCCAGATGCGAGCACCTCTCTGCAAAGCTGATGGGGTGCGTGCCACCCTGTTTGTTGAGGTAGTACATGGTCATGGTATTGTCCATCTGGACTTGAATCACTTGACCCCAGAGCTGAGGAACAAAGCTGACAGTGCCAGTCTGACTGCTCTGAGCTCCAACAGGTTGATGTGGTATCGGGACTCCTCAGGGTCCAGAACCCATGAGTCCTTTAGTCCCCCATGTGGGCTCCCCAGCCCATGAGAGGCACTGGTCGTGAGGACAGCTGTCAGCTCGAGGCAGACAAACTGGATCCCTTCCTGCAACCGGTCTGGGGCAAGCCATCATTGAAAGCATCCCACATCTTCTGGGTTACAGGGTTACAGTGATCAGCTGGTCGAAATGACCATGGCACTGAGTTCACTGGGTGGTCAGCTCCCATTGGAGGGGCACATGTGCAACCAGGCCCAATGGACCACTGAGGTGCATGTTGCCATGTAACCAGAGAGGCACAGAAAGTTCGGGTGAGGCGCAGTGCCCAACCAGAAATTATTGGGCAAAGGAGGAGAACCTTTGCCTGTCCGCTGGGAGCGAGCTCTGGCAGCGAGAGTTGAGCTCTGCTCCGATGAAGCACATCGCCTGGGAAGGCATGAGTTCCGACTTTGCCTCGTTGATCAGGAGGCGAGTTGGGAGCAAGTTTTGAGGGCCAGATCTCTGGACCTCTCCACCTCCTGTTGGGTGGAACCTGCCAAGAGCCACATGGTCTAGATAAGGGTGATTCTGACTCCTCAGCAGGTAGCCCACCACTACTGCAATGCATTTGGTGAAGACCCGTTGGGAGCAGGTCTGGAGGGCCAGGTTCCTGGACCTCTCCACCTCCTGTTGGGGACCTGCTAAGAGCCAATCATCGAGGTAGGATAAATCCTGCCCCTCCCCAAGATGGACTGCCACCACTGCAATGCATTTGGTGAAGACTTGTGGGACCAATGACAGGCCGAACAGCATTGGTCAGAACTCGTACAGGGTCCTTCGGCTCTGAAGTGGAGGAACCGCCGATGAGATGGATGGATTGGGATGTGAAGAATGCATCCTGCAGATCCAGTGAACAGAACCACATGTTCTTCTCCAAGGATGGTATGATCTGGGACAGAGTGACCAACCAAAGGTGCGTGACCTAAGATACTGATTCAGGTCGTGCAGATCTAGAATGAGGCGCAGCCCCCTGTCCATTTGGGCACTAGGAAGTACCTGGAGACAAAGCCTGGGTCTGCTGGAGGATCCACCACTGGAGTTACTATCTCCTTGAGGAGAAGCTGAGCAATATAGTCTTGGAGAGCTGACAAGTCTGGATGGATAAGCTTTCCTCCCGAAGGGCACTGGCTCGGCTTGGATGGTACTGCTTGAATTCCAGAGACAGTCCCTGACTGACCACCTCGAGAACCCACCTGTCCATAGTGATAGCAGACCAGGCGGAAGAAAGTGGTGCAGCTGACCCCCATGGGAGGACCCAGAGCTGGCGTGATGGGAGAGGGAGGCAGCCCCTACCTGTCACTGAGCAGGCTTGGAGGAGGAGAATCCAGGACCTGAACCTCTGCCTTCTTTACAGGACTGGGAGGGCCCAGGCTTGGGCCAGGGTGCCTAAGCTTGAGCCTGCTGCTGCTGTCCTCCTTGAAATGAGGGTTGCTGTGCCACAGGAAGAGTGCCAAAAGGCTTCTTTTCTTCTGCTGTTTCTTGCCTGAAGAACCTTTTTGAAGTAGCATCCAAGGTGGCATTGGACTGCTCAATATGCTGAAAATGACCAGCCACACCTGGGATGAAAAGGTCGTTGTTCAGGAAAGGCACATCAGCTAGTTTGTGCTGAGTATCTGCTGGAAAAGAGGAGAGTCTCAGCCAAGCCCTGTGATGAGAGGCAACTGTGGCTGCCATCGAGTGGGCACAAGAATCCCCAATGTCCAGGGCTGTCTGGAAGCTGCTGGTGGCAACAGCCTGGACCTGATGCCGGACCTCCTTGACCCATGGTCTGCATGTCCGCAGAGGGTGTGGGAGGACTTCATTCAAAGACCCCAAGAGGGCATGGGAGAAGTGTGCCATGATGACGGCCAAACTTGCCTGACAAAGGCCTAAAGATGAGGCTGCAGACACCTTTCGAGTCGAATGATCCAAGAGTTTGGATTCTTTTTGGGAGGTTGGTCAGCGTCAGCAGGAATGCCAATATGCCTGAACACAGAGGCAGTCACCAGGATCTTGGGCCGAATGGTGCTCTCGAACCCCACAAGGGACCCCATGAGCACCGCATAGTTGAGGGGCCACGGGCAGATGGAGCTGGACAGTAGGCAGAGCTGCCAAAGTTCTAAGGCCAGGCCAACCACAGCCTCAGCCACAGGAAAGACCTCCATCAGGGTATCCCTCTCAGGATGTCCGTGATAGGGTACTCGCCTTTTCTGGATAGGTTCCAGGGCATCCGTGTAGACTCAGAGATGAGGCAAAGAATGCTCTGAAAGGACGAAGGACCTTCCTCCATCTCTAACCACCGACCGATTTGTCATCCCTGAGATGAGAATGTAGGCCAGTCTCATCCGAATCCGAGGAATCCGGATACAGCGGTCGACTGCCCAGGTCACCTCCGACCTGCCAAGGGCAGTCCAGGGTGACAGTGATCGAAGGCGCTGGGGAAGCCCGGTGTCTGGTCTATCTTCCTTAGAAGGCCCCACCCACAGGCTGCTTGGGCAGTGGTTCCACCACTATCGGTGGAAACACTGGTTTAGAGCCAAACCAGAGGCTGCGCGGCTCAGCGGGTGGGGAACCGACTCAATCGACTCCAAGGAGTCGGCTACGACCTGGGAGGCGAAAGCCAAGCAATGGGTCAAGAATGCAGAGTCGGCTTGTGCCTGATCAAAATCAGCTGTTGCCACATGAGGTCCTTGTAGTGCAGGAGTTTCTGCCGGAGCCTCTTCTCATCTGAGGAGGATGAGGGCGACCGATGGTGTCGCCTCTTTTTAGAGGGCTTGTGGCTCTTCCTCAGCCTTTTGTCGGGGGTCCTGGACCTCGATCGAGATTTGACAGGCTGATTCGGTTGCTCGGGAGACACGGGAGGACGGTGATTTTCAGGGTCGGGGACCACTTGACAGGTTCCCAGCTAGCTGGGTCTCCTCGTCGGGGAATGAAAGGACCCGGTCTGAATGAGAAAATCGTCGACTGGAGTCGGCGACAATGGGTCAATCATGTCGATGATTATTTCAACCTCGTCGATTGACTGGCCAGATGGTAAAGCCGAGAAGCCATCGGACGAAGAGGCAATTTCAACTGAAGCTCGAGACTGCCGGTTCCTGGGACCGAGATGTCTTCCAATCCAAGAACGTCTTCATCAAGGCGAAGATGATCCTGGGTCCTTTTCCGCTTATGGGACGAGGAAGTGCATGCCCACTGGACCATCCCCCTTAATCCGGAGACTGGCACAATTCGGAAGGAATCCGAGAAGGTGGAGCCAGGTTGGCGGAGCGAAGAAGTTCGAGAGGAAGATTCCCCAACACGAGCCGCTTCCTCCTCGAGCTTTGCATGTGTTCCAATTGTTTGGCAGATCCCACGGTCACGGAAACCGCTGACCGAGCCTCCTTTTGATTTCACCAGAGGGTTCCGTTTTTCCAGTCTGCCCAACTTCAGGTGTGCGAGACAGTCATCGAGGGCGTTGGTGAAATGCAAGACAAAAATCGCACTTAGAGGTGTCATGGTCAACACCCAGGCAATAAGCGCATGCAGTGTGGGGGATCTGTGCGTGACATTTTTCTGGCACTTGGGAACACGGCGAGATCAGGGAAAGACTAGTCTTCCATAATCGAGAATAAATGGTCGTGATTGCTAATGTGAACTGGGCAATTTTGGAATAACTGAAGGTTTTGAAGCCAGGGCCTACAAAATGCGGGAGCACGAAGGAGGCAACCTGAATCTTCCAGCGGAAAGGAAGATCTGGCGTCATAGGGTGGAGCTGAGGGTTATACCACCCAGGGTAGGTGGGAGGAGCCAGCTTGAAGACTTCCGGTGATCCTTGAAGGGAAAGGGACATGCCAAAGAGTGTGGATGAACAACATATCCATGATCCTAGAAATTCTTTTATCCTATGCTTTCTCTCCATGCTGGCCCTTGGTACCAGCAACACCTCTGAGAGCTAGAGACTTAAATCCTAGCCCCCCTGCACAATCTAGCCAGAGCCTTAAATCTTGCCTGTACCTCCATGAGACTGTTGCCATCCAGGTTGTTAGTACCCAGGTGGAACACCAGGTGAACATTCTTGTCTTGGTCCCTTCCCCATGATGGGATGTGGTGGATTACCTCCATCACAGTCATCCCGGTACACATTCCACCCACTCTTTCCTCTGCCTCCCCACTTGATCCCCTTTAGACAGAATCACCAATCAGTAGCACCTTAATCCTCCCCCGCTTTCCTCCGGTTTAGCTGTGTCGTAGTTCTCCTTCTCTGTGGCGCCAGTGTCTAAACTATCCTCCTGTCCCCTCTCTCTCATCCACATGCCCTGGTCCCCTTCCCCTCCAGCCCTGTATCCTCTCTTCCACTTCTCCCATTGTCTCCCTCTGCCCCTGTTCTCTCACCCCTCTTCTCCTTTGCCCAACTTCAGCCTGCAAATCTCTCGTGGCCTGGAGACACTGGCAGCCCCTATCAACTACTTTTGCTGCTCCCATTTAATCCAGTGTCACCCTGCTCCTCCATCGGCCCGTCCAGTGCCCTCAGTTCAAACCCCTCCATCCAGGTTACTGTCCTTCACGTTTGCTGCTTGCTGGTCCCTTTTAGCGAGAACTTCCTCTTTCCTTGCCATCCCATCCTCATCTCTACCTGGTTCTCCTGATCCACAGCTTCCCTTCCTGTACTTTCTCTGAACCCTCCACTCATCCTCCTGTGCCTCCCTCCGTTCTACCCTTGCTTCCTTCTCCTCCTCCCCATGCCTCCTTCCCTGCTTCCTCGGAGTCCTTGTCATGGTTCCTTCCAGCCATGGTTGCAGCCAGCAATGCGGTACCTATTAGAGTGGGATCCGCCCTGTTGTGTGCCCCTTCCTGCATTGTTAGCCTCCCTGTCATGGTCCTAAGTACCCCTTCTCCCAACAGCCCCAACATCTGCCATCCTTCACCTTCTACCCAGTCCACCCCTTGTCCTCACTTTGCATCCTCCCCGGTCTGGTCAGGCCTGCCTGGCTTTCCTAGCCTCCACCCCATGCCCTCCCCTTCTGCCTCAAACAATTGTCATTATAGATACAACCCCCAACCCCTGCCCTTCATTCATCTCTCAGCTTGTACCTCAGCCTCATGCAACTCCGCCTCAGTCCCATCAACCTGGCACATATAGGACAGTGCCCCCTTCTCACAGCATATTCATGGCCATAGCTGCTCCACATTCACTTTACCCACCAGCCTGCTCTCCCTCCATCCTGTACCAGCAGTCCTCCCCCTGCCCAGTTGCTGCCCGGCTCTACCCAGCTACCTGTTAGCCATCCCTGCTCTCACCCTCCCTCCATCCCCACTACCCCTGTCGTATCCCATCTTGCCCCAGCCAATATAACACAGATCAGGACAACATGCAGGCGCAGTAACAGTCATACGGCAAGTGGGTCACAGGCTGCAATATTCCTACACAAGAAGCAAATTAGCAAGTCAGTTCACAAACAGCAGGTACACAAATAGCACAGTACATTCAGTCTTGAGGTTGCTTGACACTCATGACCTCCAGCTCAGTTAGTGCTGATACATAGAGAACTGTGAGGTGAATACTTAACAGCAGCTGTCTCCAGTTCACAATCCAATGACAGTGGATTTCAGCAATACTCTGGACAAGTAAGCTTGCAACTTAATTTAGAAGTCTGCCACCCTCTACTGACTCAGTTACTTACCACCACATCTGAAGCAGAATTTAAATCCTCCACCCCACCCGACCAAGCTAATGACCTAATCCTGCACTCTGGGCTATTTTACTACCAATACTGTAACAGCATTGCTATAAACACACACTGCCCTACTACAAAGTGGAACTGATGGGTTGTTGATGTACCCACTCTACGGCAATTTCAATTCTGCTTTTTGTATATATTGTAATATTTGTAAATGAATTCTACTCAAGTGTGATTTAATTCATAGCGCTGTCCTGCAAACTGATGTCAAAATTGTCTATCTGTATCCATTTCTCCCTATAAAACCCAATTGTCTCCCGGGTTGCACTGGAAATGAGCCTTGGCTCAGTGTGCCTTTCTGGTTACCAAAATATAAATCAAATTCTTGATCTTTCTAGATATCTTCACCATTCATTACTGGTGGGTATAAGCCAGAGACATCAGACCCGTGGAAGCATATAAGTTTAAGCATTTTTTCAGGAGCAGAGGCAGGCGTTGGACAGCCCCTTTAAGCTGACACTACTACATGGTGCTCTGGGTTGGCTAGTAACCAATGCCAGCCCCCACCACCCACCCTCCTTCCTCAGTTCTGCTCACTGGTAAGGAAAATGAGAGAGAGAAAAGGAGGCTGGGAAGGGAGCTCAAGGGATGGAAAAAGAAAGGATATAAAACTAAAATTCTAAGGCCAACCACAGAAGGAAAGGTAGGGTTCTAGTATGTTTCTAGACAGAGGAGACCCCAACCACTGGGTAGGCCAAGAGGAGAGTTGAAAGAGGAAGAGAGTGAAAGCGAAGAAGGAAAAGGAAAGAAAGCAAGAGAGAGAGACAGGGAAGGGGAGAGAGAGCAAGAGGAACTAAGTCTGAACCCCTAGAATAGGGAAAACCTCCCCATTAGGGCAGTAGAGGGTTTCCTGTGGACCATAGAGAAAGGACATGTTCCATGATAGAATGCAGAAGCAGACCTATGTCCAGCAGAGCAGGGAAGGACCATTAGGAGTGGCAGAGGATATAGTCCCGTAGCCTCTAGAGTGTGCTAAGGAGTTGGAGAGAGATAACCATCCCTGCCCTCTGTACCTTCCAGGTTTGCCACTTTTTCCCTTGGTTAAGGTCAAGCACAGGAAAGGTCTCATAAAGTCCTCTCCCCCAGCAGAGGGGTGGAAAAACACCCTGGGCAAGGTCTCCATGGACAAGAAGGCTCACTTGGTGCAGTTAGCCGGCACACTTCTGAGCTAGATGGCGCAACCCCTTGGACCTCACCATCACTAGGCAAAAGTGAAGGAGGGTGGTAAGAAGCTTAATCCCTCAAGATAAGGAAGTAGGGAATCCCTGGAATGGGGGATCCATGAGGACCTTGCCCTGTGGATAACCCAGAAGCTGGGATACACAAAGAAAGGAGGACAGGGCCTAAAGGCCCCAGTAGAGAGAGAACATGAGGGCCCACAGGGCTTGAGGAGCCAGAGGATAGAGTTCAAGGGTGCTGAGAGGTAACCCTGATAAGAAAATTACGATGTCTAAAATTCTTGATCTTCGTGACAAGGTCTCCACCATTCATCCACACTAGTGGGACTATGCTGGAGTGCTAGAACTCAGTGGGAGCCAAGGAATTCTTTAGGAGGGCCAGTGCGGGGTAGAACCACACATGTGCGGTGCCACGAGGCTGGCTCAAGTGACGTATAGGCTATCTCGGTGTTGACTCTCCAGCACCTCAGTGCCTTTTTACAGAGAAGGGCAGCATAAACTAACCTAGTAAAACTAACCCATCTCAGACATAGGATAGTCCGTATGACCAGTGTAAGAAGGGTCAACTCAACAGTGTTTTCAGAGCCCAGCCAATGAGGGAGTGCAGACCAAAACAAAATAAGTGAGCTTGGGGATGGTGGGTGGGCATGTGAATGAGTGGTGGAGACTTAGTCCAAGAAGATCAAGAATTACGGTAGGTACATCATTTTCATATCTTCCTGGACATAAAGTCTCCACCACCATTCAGACTAGTGAGGTACCAAGCCAAAATAATCCCCCCGAAAAGGGCAGCAGGAGAGAGGAGCTCACTCAGGACAGAAGTCCATTAAGGACTGTCCTGCAAAGGAAGGATGCTGTCTGGCATGGACATCCAAGGTGTAGTGCTTCACAAAGATGTGCACAGAGCTCCAAGTGGTCAAATGCAGATGTCTGCAATGGGCACGTTCTGAATCTCTGCCAGAGATGCTGTGATCACTCTGGTAGAGTGGGCGTACACCTGCCTTCCAGCTTGACCTCGCCATCGAATAGCAATGGTAGAGACATGTTACCAGCCATGCTGAAATGCACATGATGGCAACATAGGCTGACTCAGCTGGGCCATGCTGAATGAGACAAAGAGTTGCTTGGATTTCGAATCTCCTTCGTTCTGTCTATGTAGAACCACAAACCCTCTTTACATCCACAGAATGTAAGATACGCTCCCCTTCATTCTGAAAGTTTGCAAAGTAGATCGGAAGGCCCAAGGGTTGGTCCAGGTGGAATTCTGAGATTACTTTGGAAGAAATTTAGGTTGAGTTGTGAGAACCACCTTGTCTTTGTGAAATACTGTGTATACGGTGGGTCTGTGACCAGGGCATGTATTTCAGACACCCCTGCGAACAGAAGTAATGGCTACAAGGAAAGCAGCCTTCCAGGTCAGGAACTGCAACTCACAGGTTGCTAGAGGCTAGAATGGCTTAAGCGTGAGCACACCTAGCACAAGGTAGATATCCCAAGTGGCTACTGGTCTGTGAGGAGGATACCTTTAAGGAACCTCTTGACCAAGGTAGCTGGAGCCACTGACATATTGTGAATAGGCTTGTGAGAGGTCAAAACCACAGAGGTACACCTTCACGTTGAGTATTGCAGTCCTGCATTAGACAGGTCTTGAAGATACTTTAACATCTTGTTTGATGAGCAAGTAAAGGGGTCCAGGAGGACTTTGCACACAGATGGAGAATAGTTTCCACTTTGCTGTAGGTCTTCCTAGTGGATGGCTTGCGCAGTGCTAAGAAAATGTCAGATTCTACAGGATCGTTGAAGCTACCTACTTCTATCTCCTCAGGGCCAAGCATGGAGATGAAGGACCTCAGGTTGGGATGGACCACTGGGTCCTGGGTCAGGAGGTCCATTTGAAGTGAGTAGTTGTCTCAGTGGAACCTCCGATAATCTGTTAACAGAAACCATATCTGACAAGGCCAGTATGGGCGATGAGAATCATGCTGCCCCCCGTGCCTCCAGCTTGAGCTGCACCCTTTGAATTAAGGGAAGGGAAGAAATGCGTACAGAAAGACTCTTGTCCACTGCAGTCTAAATGCATTCTGACAGAAAAGAAAACATTATTTACAAAGTAATTTTTTTCTTCTAAGGGAATCTTACTGTATTCTGACAAGTGCAGTGGTCTCACCATCTTGCACTGTTTTGTCCTCACTGTGATGAGGTACCTTTGTAAATGAGCCTCTGGCTCAAAGGTTGATTAAACTGATGTTCAATAAATAAATTAAAATAAATATGATTGGCCGGAGCTGAAATGGTTAATAGAACCTATGCTAATAGTGGAATGCTAGGCTGAGAACTCTGTTTTCAAATCACTGTCCCTGGTTGCACTTCCTGCAACTGTCAGATTCTTACAAAGCATGCAGAAGCTAAGACTAATTATCCAAACTAAGTTTACTAACCTAAATACCCTATTAAAGGAACAAGGAACTCCAACAACAGAGGCATCTCTAAGACTCAAGTCAACGGATGCTCAGAAAACTAATAGGTACCCACAGGTTTCCAACATCAGTGATACAGGAGTGAGCAGAGCCTTGTGGGTCCTAGCAGAGGAGGAAGGGTGGAAGCTCAGAATACAGTAAGATTCCTTAGAAGAAACAAGATTACTATGGTAAGTAATGTTTTCTTCAAACCCCAGAAATCTTACTGTATTCTGACAAGTGCAGACCACCTAAGCAGTGCCTCTGGAGGCGGGCAGAGGACCTATTTTGGAAACAGGCTCTGCAGAACTGCTGTGCCAAACCTATCATCACTTCCGGCCTGGGTATCCAGGCAATAATGCTTGGTAAATGTATGAACTGTTTTCCAGGTAGCTGCCTTACAGATTTCCAACAAGAGGATATCTCTGGAAGCTGCTATAGATGCAGCAGTCCCCTAGTAGAATGGGCCTAAGCCCTTGTGGGGCTGCTTACCTACCTGTCATAACAGAACTGTATACATGAGACAATCCAGCTCGCTATGGATCTCTTCGTGGCAGGTTTACCCTTGTCAACCTCTCCATAGGTCAGAAGAAAAATTACTCACCTTAGTAATGTTGTTTCTTCTAATGGAGTCTTGCTATATTATGACATATGCAGTGAGTCCCAACCTTCGAACTGCTCCAGAGGTGAAAGAGTTAACTTTCCATGCCAGGCATGGAACTTTGAGCATGAGCTCGGTTGAAAACTCTGTCTGTTGTTAATCAAACTCAAACTGTCAGATCTTTACGAGCAAAACTCACTAAGGTTTTGTGTGGAAGCTGTAACCTACACTAGCCAACTGGCTACTAAACATAGAAGAACACATTTTTTGGTCCCAAAACAAAGACTCAAGTCAGGAGACCCAAAAATGAAAACACTAACACCAAGTCACCCCAAGAAAGGAGGGTGAAAAAAAAAGGTGGGCATCTACTAAGTGCCAACACCTGCCCACCCACATCCCAAAGTAGAGGTTCTGAGAGGGGCAGGTGGGGGAGGTCATAATATAGCAAGACTCCATTAGAAGAAACAACATTACTAAGGTGAGTAATTTTTTCTTCAAACAACATGAAGTCTTGCTATATTATGATCATATGCGAACTACACAAGCAGTACCTCCATGGAGGAGGACAGAACCTACTTAGGAAATAGGCTCTGAAGCACAGCTGTGCCAAACCGAGCATCACTCCTAGCCTGGATGTCCAGGGAGTAATGCTTGGTAAAGTGTGAACTGTTTTCCAGGTAGCTGCTTGACATATCTCTAGAATAGGGATGTCCCTGGCAGCAGCCAGAGAGCAGCTGTACCTCTGGTAGAGTGAGCCTCAGGCCTGAGGTGGGAACCTTACCCAGTTTTCATAGCAAACTTGGATACAAGAGACAATCCACCTGGCAATGGATCTTTTAGTGGCAGGTTTCCTTTACCAACCTCACCATAAGTGTCAGTGGCTCAGTGAGTAGCACACTGCCCTCTGAGGCGGAGATCAGAGGCTGTGGGTTCAGTTCCCACATCTGGCACTGGGTTAATATCCCAGTACTGACACTGCAGTGTCAGCATGAGGAGGGTGCTGCACTTCTGAGGTGCCGTCTTTCGGATGAGGCGTTAAACGAGGTCCCATCTGCCTGGATTGGTGGTAGTTCAGGTGGATGTTAAAGATCCCATGGCACTTATCGAAAAGAGTAGGGGAATTTCCGGTGTCCTGGCCAAATTTCCCTATTCATAAAAATACCACCAACAGCTTAATCTGGGTTCAAGGTCAGTTGGCATTCATCTGTATCCCCTCCCGGTCGTGCCTAAAATAGGCAGGATTTGTCTAGTGCACTTACCGGTCAACAAAAACTAAATAAAATAAATAAAATAAGTGAGGAACAGTTGGAGGAGTCAAACCTGTGACCCTTGGTACATTCTATGTAGTAACTAAGGGCTCTTTTGACATCTAACTGTGCAGTCTCCTCTCGCCAGAGGAGGAATAGTCAGTGAAGTACACAGGAGAGATATAGATTGATTAAGGTGGAAGTCTGAAACCACCTTAGGCAAGAACTTTCTGTTAGTCCTGAGGACCACCTTATCTCTATGAAATGAGATAAAATCAGGCTCCACTGACAATGCTTGTAATTCACTTATGCGCCTGGCAGAAGTGATGGCTACCAGAAACACAGTTTTCCAAGTCAAGTACTTAAGCTCTGCTGAAGACAAAGGCTCAAAGGGGGTTGCATAAGCTGAGCAATGCAAACATTAAGATCCCAGGCAGGGGCAGGATCCTGAAAGGGGGTTGGTGTGAAGCAAACCCTTGAAAAACTTGGAGAATACAGGGTGAGCTGAAGAGAAGGCGTTTACCTGCTGATAAGAAAGCAGACACGGCTGCCAGGTGCACTTTAGGGTAGCTGGTCTCAGCCCCAAGTATTCAAATGCACCATATAATTCAGGACTGTGGGTAAGTCAGCAGATTCTGGGGAAATATGCTCTAGAGCACCAAATGGAAAATCTCTTCCATTTGGAATTATAAGTAACTCTGGTGGATGGCTTCCTAGAAGCCTTCAATATATCCAATACACCTTGGGAGAGGTGTAGGTCAGCAAACTCTAACTCTTCAAGAACCAGGCCTTGAGATTGAGAGATTTGAGGTTCGGTACCAAACCTCCCTGAGCACAGGTTAACAGGTTGTGATTCCTGGGAAGACACAGGGAAGATGGACTGCTAAGGACATAAGGAGGGTACCAGGGCTGTCTGGTCCAATCTGGAGCAATCAGGATCATCTTGCAGGTTGAGATCTCATTTTGACTAGCACTTTGAACAGAAGAGGGAAGGGGGAAAGCATAGAGAAACTTCCTTCCCAACTGAGAAGGAAGGCATCCAGAGGGACTGAGCCCAACACTGGGGGCCTGCAGCAAAAAGGGAAGTTGGTGATTGTCTGGGGCTGCAAAAGATCTATCTCTGGGGTGCCCATCTGGCAAATATCTACCTCCAATACTAGGGATCCAGTGACCATTCGTGATGGCCCTGGGAAATCCTGCTGAGAGCATCTGCCAGGACATTGTCCTTGCCTGGGAGGTGAACTGCCGTAAGGGAGGTGTTCAGGAGTATGCCAGAGACCACAACTTCATTGTTTCGGTGCACAAGGCCGTAGACCGAGTGCCCTTGCTTGTTGATGTACCACATTGTAGTGGTGTTGTCTGTTCTGATCTGTACAACTTTGTTCTGAACAGAGGTGGAAAAAGCTTGAAGTGCTAAAAAACTGCTCTGAGTTCCAACAGATTGATGTGGAGCAGAGATTCCTGAGGGGACCACAATCCCTGGGTAGTGAGATCGCCCATGTGAGCTCCCCACCCCAAGAGGGATGCATCTGTAGTAAGGATTAAGGAGTGAGACTGAGGGTCAAGGGGACCCCTGTCTCAGATTGCTCTGGTCCTGCCATCACTGAAGAGCTTGGATCAGGGTTCGAGTCACTGGGATCAATTTGGTTAGAGGGTCTCTCCTTTGAGACCAAAAGGCTCTCAAATGGAACTGGATGTCCCTCATCTGAAATCTTGCTCCCTGCACAACTGCTGTAGAAGCAGCCATGTGCCCCAGGAGCTGCAGAAATGCCTTGCTGGTCGAGACACCTGCAGGGTGAATGAGGAGGCCAGAGAGACCAGGGTCCTTGCCCTGTCCAAAGGAAGGAAGGCTCTGGCTTTCTCTGTGTTCAGTTCTGCACCTATGAAGGTGAGAAGCTGGAAAGGCTCTAGAACTGACTTTGGGAGATTGAGAAGGAAACCTAGAGATGTGAGCAGTTGCTGAGTTACCTGAAGGTGTAAGTTTGACTTGGTCTGGAGACTGGCCTACTATGAGCCAGTCGTCCAGGTAAGGAAAGATGGCAATCTTTGCCTTCTTAAGTGGGCCACTGCTACTGTCAGGCATTTTGTGAATACCTCGGGGCAGAGGTGAGGCCGAAGGGCATTGCTCTGAACTGGTAATGGCCTGAGGGCAGTTCAATCTGAGGTACTGATGGGAGCTTCTGATAAGAACATGGAAGTAGGCATCCTTGAGGTCCAGGGACACTAGCCAGTCCCTGGCCTTAGAGAGGGTGAAATAATTCCCAGAGTCACCATTTTGAATTTTGGTTTAAAAGGTGCTTGTTTAAGTATCTGAGATCCAGGATGGGCTGCCATTCTCCTGTCTTTTGGGGTAAGGAAGTACCTGGAGTACAACCCTTTGCCCTGGTGTGGGGTGGAACCCTTTCCACAGCTCTGAGAGCCAGGAGGAAGAGACCTCTGCCTCTAGGGCAAGTGCCTCTGGTGGATTTGCAGGTGGAAAGGATCTGGTTCTCATCTTTGGAAACTTTTGAAGCTGAGAACAGTCCCTGGCTTACTACTTCCAGGACCCACTTGTCTGATGTTAAAGACTCCCAGTCCTGGACAAAGTAAGCCAGCCTGCCCCTACAGGTAGTGGAGAATCGCCCTGGCCACCCCATCAGGGTGCCTGCTTGGCAGGGGCTTTGGGCTGAGGGGTGAAGCAGGCTTCCTTGTACCCGTCTGCCTCTCCCTCTAAAGAACCCCTCTGGGCATAAGCAGAAGAGGAGGCCTGGACTTGGGAGAAAGGCCATGAAAAGGCCTGCCCCTGCCCTGGATGCTGCCTTTGAGGAGTGGCCTGCCTTTCCTTGGCCTGTGCACTCCATAGGTAGTCCTATATTCATCCATTTTCATGTAATTCTCTGTCTGTTCCCAAACAGAGAATTGCCCACAACAGGAAAATCCATGGCCTTAGTCTGGGTATCCTGTGACAGGCTAGTACATCTGAGCCAAGCCATTCTGCGAAGTGCCACAGATGTAGCCATGACCCTTGATGACACATCATTAGAGTCTACTGCAGCATGAAATTGCACCTTGGATGCCTCAATACCATCCGCAGCCACCTGTTCCAGCTCCTGGCAAGCTGGTCAGGGACCTGTTTTGCCAGGGCCAGCACAGTATCCCATCTGGATTTCTGGTACCTAGCAGCATAAGCCATATAATTTGCCTGTCTGAGTCCCAAAGATGCTGCCATGTACTGTTTCTTTGCCATGGCATCAATCCTCCTGGAGTCCTTTTCAGGGGGTGTGAAGCCAGGGAATATTTGCCTTGTCACAGGCTGCAGCCTGCACTACCCACATGGCAGCATTGTTGTGTGAGGAACCCGTATCAGAGCCTGATAATGTATACCTCTTGTCCATCCTTTTATCAACAGGAGGTATAGTGTGAGGGTTTTAGAATTTTACTGTCTGTTTCCTAAAAGATTTATGCAAAGGAATAGACAGTCTCCTAGACTCTGCAATATCCATCATTTCTACATAATCAGGCTCCTCTTGGTCATCAACAGCTTCCTCAACAGGGCTGGAGAGTTTCAGCAACTTTCTTATGAATATAAAATGAGAGGGACTCTGAAAGCCTTGGGGAGAAACCCTGAAGGTCTGTCTGGAGAGATGTCCGGTTCAATGGGCACATCCAGACCTTCAAAACCACATTCACTCTCCTCATAGTCCTCTTCCCTCCTCCGGTTCATAAAATCCTCTAAATCATACTCTTGAACCGGTGGAACCGGCCAACCAGGCGCTTACCTGATGGTGCCGGTTCGGTCGAACCAGGGAAAGCGACTGGACAATTTGAATTGTTTTAGCTATTTCCTCAGCGGTTGGAGAAAGAACCAAACTAGCTGACTTTCCTAGTCCTTTTAGTTGGAACAGACTGCTCTGAGCTGGCTCTTCGCTTGCCAGAGGATGTATCGCCCTGGTCAGAGGGCACTCCCTCTGGTTCGGGTTGGAACCGAACCGGGCTGGCCATCCGGTCGGCGGACTTTTGGCCTCCCTTTCCCTGAGCCTACCAACTCTCTTTTCCAGGGTAGCTGCAGGAAAATTTTACAAATCTGGCAGTCTGCATTAAGGTGGTCAAACCCCAGACAATAAACACAGGTGGTGTGGGGGTCAGCTTGGCAAAGACTTCCCCAACACAACAGTGCTGAAACCCAGTGGGCCGGTTTTTCTTTGGGTTTCTCAGACATAGTGCCAGCCTAACCAAACTTGCCCGTTTATGGCAATCCACCAAACAAGACTCTCTTATCGGTTCCCAACCGTGTCACGGGTCGTGGAAAAACGTAATGAAATCCATTTTTTTTTAGAACTGATAAGAACCGGGAACCGCACTCTAAATAAGGACTAGTAAAGTTTGAGAGTAACCTAATCGGTTCAAACTGAACCGAAAAGTGTCTACAAGTTCCACACAGAATAAAATAAATGTAAGCCTATCTATTACTTACAATACCACAGACAGAGCTTGAACCGACCGGTTGCGGTTTAATTTCGGTCAAAAACCGAATAATAATACTTTTAACTGACAAATGAACCAAGCAGAAAGAGAAATCTCTGAGCGACTGTTCAGTGAGGCGGAGTAAAGAATCTGACAGTTTGAGTTTGATTAACAACAGACAGAGTTTTCAACGCATCGCACTCAAAGTTCCATGCCTGGCATGGAAAGTTAACTCTTTCACCTCAGAGCAGTTCGAAGGTTGGGACTCACTGCATATGTCATAATATAGCAAGACTTCATGTTGTTTGAAAGAGCTGGGTTCTATCCCTGTGACCTTTTGTGTGGTCTAAGTAGTAGCCAATAGCCCTCTTGACATCCAAGCTTGTAGCCTATGCTCACCTGAGGAGGAATGATCAGTAAAGAAGACTGGCAGGGTGACGGACTGATTGATGTGAAAGTCAGATACCACCTTAGGGAGAAATTTGTTATTTGTCCAGAGTACCACCTTGTCCCTATGGAAGGCCACATAATTGGGCTCCATAGACAAAGCATGAATTCATTAATCCTTCTGGCAGAAGTAATGGCCACTAAAAACACTGCCTTCCAAGTCGTATACTTAAGGTCAGTTGATGACATGGGCTTGAAAGGAGGCTGCATAAGCTGTGCTATGCAAATGTTAAAGTCCCACACAGGGTAGGGACTCCATGAGGAGGATGCAAATGCAGTAGTCCCTTAAAAACTTTTGGAACACTGCATTAGAGGCCAAAGAGGACGGCCACCTGCTGACAGGTAAGCAGACACTGCAGCCAAATGCACCTTCAAAGTAGAGTTCCTGAGGCCTACGGAATGAAGATGGGTGAGACAGTCAAGAACTACTGGTAAGCCAGTTTGGGTATGGTCTAAATTTTTGTCCCTGCACCAGAAAGCAAATCTTTCCACTTAGAAGCATAGATTTTCCTAGTGGCAGGTTTTCTGGATACCCTAAGGACCTCCATTACCCCTTCTGAGAGATTCAAGTTTGCATACTCTAGGTCCTCAAGAACCAGGCATTGAGTCTGAGGATTGAAGGTTGGGGTGAGGGATCCTGCTCTGAGAGGTCGTCAGCAAATTATGCCTCCTGGGTAGCCGACTGGTTTGACTACTGATAAGACAGAACTGGGAATACCATGGCTGCCTGGCCCAATCTGGGGCAATGAGGATCATTGTGGCTGACTGGGACACAAGCTTGTTCAGGACTCATTAATAATGGGAAGGGAGGGAAGGCATACAGGAACTTCCCTGTCCAATCCAGGGTCAATGCGTCCAGTGGTACTGTACTCTTCAGTGGGGGCTGCAACAGTATAGAGGGAGCTGGTAGTTGTCTGGGAAGCGATGAAGTCTATCTCTGAGTGCCCCATCTTCTGAACACCAACTGCAATACCTTCTTGTTTAAGGACCATTCGTGATGGTTCTGATTCATTCTGCTCAGTGAATCTGCTAGCACAGTAAAATGTTCAGGGAATAGACCAGGGTCCATATTTTCATAGCTTCTGTGCACAGGAGTGTGGATCTTGTACCTCCTGTTTGTTGATGTAGTACATGGTGGTCATGTTGTCTGTTCTGACCTGGACCACCTTTCCTTGCTGCATGCTGGCAAATGCCTGAAGTGCTAGGAACACTGCCCTGAGCTCCAACAGACTGATCTGCAGCAACGACTCCTGTTTGAGCAAAGTACAGTGGACAGTATGCTCCCCTAGGTGTGCTCCCCACCTAGAAGGATGCATTTGTAGTGAGCACCAGAGATGGTTGCTCTTGGAGGAATGGGACCCCGTGTCTGAGGTTTTTCCAAATCCTGCCACCACCGGAGTGCCTGCAGGAATGTTTGAGTGACTGGGACCAGCTTTGATAGTTTGTCCTTTTTGATGCCAGTAATGCTTGAGGTGATATTGAATATCCTCATCTGAAATCTTGCTCCTGAGACTGTGGCAGTTGGGGCTGCCATGTGGCCCAACAACTGGAGAAAATGCCTGGTTGGCCTGAGGCTGTGAGGCTTGAAGAATCCTACCAGCTGCCTAGAGTGTCTGCCTCAGCTGAGGAAGAAAAGCCTTCCTCTGACTGAATCCAATTCTGCCCTATAAATTCCAGGAGCTGTACTGGCTGCAGCACTGATTTATCAAGAAACCCAGGACTGTGACAGTTCCCGTGTTAAGACCAGAGATTGTTTGACCTGCTGAATAGACTTCCTACTAAGAGCCAGTCGTCCAGGTATGGAAAGACTGCCACCCTGCCTTCAGAGGGTGCCACAACCACTGCCAAACATTTGTGAACACCCTTGGAGTAGAAGTAAGGCTGAAAGGCACTGCTCTAAACTGGTAGTGGCCTGATGGAAGTCTGAACCTGAGGAACTTTTGTGAGACTGCCTTATGAGGATATGGAAGTATGCATCTTTTACATCCAGAGATGCCAGCCAATCCCCTTGCCTCAAAGTTGGCAGAATAATTTTAGTGTAACCATTTTGAATTTTGGTGTCAGTAAATGCCTGTTTAGGTACCTGCGATCCAATATTGTCGCCACTCCTGTTTTCTTGGTTGTGAGGAAGTATCTTGAGTAAAGGCCCTTTCCTTTCTGTGAGAGGAACTGGCTCCTTGTCTCTACTGAAAGCAGGTTTAACACCTCCTTTCCAGTAAGAGTGTGTCTGAGGAGGAGGAAGGTTAAAACGCTTGCCCTCAGTCTTGGTTTGAGTTTGAAACAGAGTGCAAGACCCTGACCTACTACCTCAAGGACCCACCGATCTGTAGTGATGGATTGCCATTCCTGGAGATAGTGGGTCAGCCTGCCCCCTACAGGGCCTGGGGAGGAGACCCAAGCAGATCCCTCAGGGTGTCTGCTTAGTCCGAGGTGCTGACTGGATGCTGAGGCTAGTTCGCTGGAGCCTCTCCTGCCCCTGCCTCTGAAGTAGCCTCTGCTGTTGATAATGTGGGTATGCCGGAGGCTGGTAGAATGGCCTGGAAGGTCTGCCCCATGACTCTAAGCATGCTGCTTTTGTGGGGTAGGAGCCTTATCCTTAGCAGCAGCACTCTGATACTTGTTTGTATTCATCCATCTTCCTCATGTAAGCCTGTGTCTGCTGTCCAAACAGAGATGAAGGCTCACATGGGAAGTCCATGGCCTTGACTGAGTGTCTTGGGTCAGGTTAGTAGTCCTGAGCCAAGCAAATCTTCTTAAGGACACGGAAGAAGCCATTTGTCTGGCTGCAGTGTCATTACTATCCACTGCCATTCTGGACTGGACTTTGGAGGCCTCTGTCCCTCTCTTGGCAGCTTCCTCTAGGTCTTCTGCCATTGGTGCTGGCACAGACTTTGTAATCTGTAGGACAGTGTCCCAGAGTGTTCTTTGGAATCTGGCAACTCACGCATGTATGAAGCCTACCTAATAGCTATGGAGGAACCCAGATACTACATCTTTGCAACAAAATCCAGCTTTCTGGAATCTTTGTCCGAAGGGTGGGATGCCAGGAGGATGCCTGCTTTATCACAGGCTGCTGCATGTAGCACACCCTCATGGCTAGGGTAGCTGAACAGAAACTTGGCCCCACCTTTAGCCACCCAATATTTCTTATCCACCTTTCTATCAACTGGTGGAATAGAGGTTGGGGTATGCAGGATTTTCATAACCTGCTCTTTCAGGGACTCATGGATGGGAAGCAAAACCCTTTTAGGAGCCTGAACATCCATCATGTCTCATAGTCCTGTTCTCCTCCTCATCAGTTGATTCCTGTGTGGGAGGTCCAGGGACAGACCCACCTGTTTCACAAATTTAAAATGAGAGGTAAAGTCCTTGGTTCCCTTGTCAGGGAGTCAGGACAATGAGAATCAGGTGAAATATCCAGATCACTGGGTTCATCATAGTCCTCATCTCAAATCATCAGCATCATCATGATTATCCTCATCAAAGTATCCACATCTGGTTCCAAGGAACTGGGGACCAGAGTGGAACTGAAGCATCTAAATGTGGCAGCTTCAGAACCTGAACAGGGTTACCTGTTGAAGAAACTGAATTATTCTGATAGCATTTGCTATTTCTCAGCGGTTGGAATCAGAGTACTCAGGTGCGGTTCAACTGCTGAATGTTTTCTTTTCCTCTTTCCTGTGGCTGCTGGGTTAGCGGCAGGGTCAGCAGGTTTCTTTTCGAGCCAAGAACCGTCACCCTTGTCAGAGGGCTGATCATCCAGTTCTTTTGGCCCGAAATCGGTTGTCTGCAGCCGGTTCAGCAGCCTTCTTAGACATCCTTTCCTGCAGTCATTTAAAGTGCCTCTCAAGCACTGACTGAGGAAGTTTTTACAGATCTTGCAGTCCCCTTTGAGGTGGTCAGACCCCAAGCAAAACACACAACTGCTATTGCGAATGGTTCCCCACACTCTGTACACTGTTAGAAACCTGTGGGGCCCGCTCGCTTCTTGGTCTGTGATGTTGATCGGTTGTAAAAATCTAAACCTAGAATTAGCTCAGTAGGTTTTAAACTAAGAAAAAAACTTTACTGACGGTAAATAGTAATTCAAATTTAAAATAAACGACAATGATATCGATTCCTTCCCGTTGGAAAACCGAGGAGGAACCAAAGACTTACCGCAAAAACTACACTAATCTAACTAATTCTACCCGTGAACCAAGGACTGCGCTCAAAAATCGAATAAATTAAATGGACTTTAAAATAAACTGGGAAAATTATTTCTTCAGTTAAAGTGAAGGAGAGCTCTCCGTGACGTTTACTGAGGCAAGCGGAGTAAAGAATCTGATGGTTGCAGGAAGTGCAACCAGGACAGTGATTTGAAAACCAAGCTCAAGCCTAACATTCCACAGGTTCTATTAACCATTTCGGCCCGGGCAGTTCTATGGTGAGACCATACTGCATTTGTCAGAATACAGTAAGATTTCCTGGGGTTTGAATGCCAGGTTCTGGACTTCTGGAGCAGAATAGAGGCAGTTTTGCATTGAGTGGGGGTGCAAAAGGTCCAGGTCTGGGTACCCCACTCTTAAGAGTGACTGCACGACGCTTGAGTCGAGAGACCATTTGTGAGATCCGCCTCTGTTCTGCTGAGGTGAGCCACCAGATCGCCTCTGGATCCCTGGCAGGTAGACCGCCTGGATCAGGGCTTCGTGCTTGAGGCACCATTCCCACACTCTCATGGCTTCCTGCACAGAGGGTAAGGGTGCGCTCCATCCTGTTTGTTGATGTAATACATCACTGCTTTGTTGTCCATCTGAAGGAGAAAGACTTTGTGACAGAGGATATCCTTCAGGGCTCGGACAGTGTACAGGACAGCTCATCTCCATGACATTTATGTGCAGATGGGACTCATTCTGACTCCACAGGCCCTGGGTGTGGAGATCCTGACAGTGAGTTCCCCAACTGGTCAGAGATGCATCTGTGGTGACGATAATCTGCATTTCCAGTGGGGCAAAGGAAAACCTTGCAGAAGGTTGTCCTCCTGAGTACACCAGGTGAGTGACCTCATTAGGAGCTCACGTCACTTTGATGTGGAAGGATTAGCATGTGGTCAGAGACCATGGAGTGCTGAGCATCCTCTGTGTGGTTCTCATGTGCAAAAAGGGCCAGGGCACCGTGAACACAGATGACACCATGAGATCCAGCATCCACTGCATCGAGAGTGCTCGAACAGGATTGTTCTCCTTGATGAAGCGAGCCATCTGGAGAATATTGTTTCTCCTGTCTTTTTGGGAGGAAGGTTCTTGCCCCGGAGGTGTCCAGGAGGAGAGCTCCTATGAAGAGTTGTTGTTGGGAGGGCTGAGGATGCATTTTTCCAGGTTCAGGAGAACTCCCATGGATGTGAGGAACTTGGTGGCGTGACAATCGCTTCCTGTGTCCTTTGTCTGGAGGAGCTCACTAGGAGACAATTGTCCAGGAACACTTGAATTCAGAGTTTTGTGAGATGCGCCTGTGAGTACTGCAAAGCACTTTGTAAAGACTTCGGTGCCGAGAATAGCCCAAAGGGCAGGACTCTGAACTGGTAATGCTGGTCCAGGGCCACAAAGTGTAGATAATTAGGGTGGCTTGGGTGCACTGGGATGTGTTGGTAGGAGTCATGCATGTCCAGATAAGCCAATCATTTAGACAAATCAGAGGCAGGAGCATTCCTAGTGATATCTTCTTGAATTTCTATTTGAACAGGTATTTAACTTCCTTAGGTCTAGAATAGGGTACATACCGTGGTTTTCTTTGGAACCAGGAAGCAGTGGGAGTAGAAAAATGTGTCCTGTTCAGGCTGAACCACTTCTTCTGCTATGTTGTTCAGAAGGTCCTGAATCTCAGAAGCCAGGTCTGAGTGATAGACAGTTTGGACTGTGGTTTGGGTGGACGATCCAGAGGGGTCTCAAAAAATTTAGAGAATAAACCCTCACAAATTTTCCTGAGGACCCATTTGTCCGTTGTGATGGACTTCCACTGGTTGTAAACTGAGTCAGATGCACCCTACCGCTGAAGAAGAGTCCCCTCGGCAGTTAGAGGTGGGACATGGGCCAGGTCTTCAGAGGGTGGCACTAGGCGCCTTCAGGCCCTCAGCCTTGCTGCATTTTCTTTGCAGCTGGAGGAGGCAAAGGAGGAGGAGAAGAGCTCTGGTGGGCCAGAGCAAGTCCTCTGCTAGGGCTGCAAGGTGAGCAGGGGACCCCTCACAAGGGAGAGGCTGCGCTTGCCCACCGATACTGCCCAACTGGATACGCTGGTGCCCTGGAGTAAATCCTCAGATGGGGCGATTGGAGCAGGTTTGACCCTTGTGGGCAGCCCCCGACCCCACCAACTACAGACCCCATCAGTTCCGGAGAGGAAAGGAGGGTCAGCACTGACCCTCCCAGAGCCACCAACTGCTCTGGAAAAGGCCTTTGTGCCAACCTCTACCTCCCACCCTCACTTCACCTGACAGGGACCTGCTCCTCAGAAGGACCCTTGTACTCTAAGTTGGAGGTACCAAGGCAGCCTCAGCACCAAAATGGTGCCAGAATCCACCCAGGGCTGGATCAGACCAGGCACCGCCCTTGACGTTGACAGCAGTCCTGGCACTGCAAGTGGCGCTGGAGGATGCAGAGGAGGTGGCCACAGGAAGGGGAGCAGATTCCATAGTACTGGAGGGCCGTGGGCTGGGAGGAGAGTTCCTGGCTTGGGCTCAGTGTATAGTTATGAATGTGACACTGGGGTGTCTGCACCCTGAGGGGCAATGGACTGAGGGGTCCCCAGCCCATCCCCCCCACTGGAGGCCGACTGTCCCACCGATCCTCGCAGACAGGCCTCCATCCCAGTGAGACGGGGAGTGGCAGAGGACTGCTTCCCCATGGTACGTATAGTACCAGAGGGAGACACAAAGGAACAGCAATGTCCTTCTGAAGCTGGGAGGTTTGACCCACCTTCAATGTGTGGATTTAGAGGACCGCGGTCCATGGAGAAGCAGGCGTCACAGTTATCCATATCATTTGATGGACCCAGGCAGGTAATACAGTGGTCAGTTACAGTGATCAGCTTGCCATAGGGGCACAGATACATAGGGTATACCATGCCTTGGTTTTCCTGGAAGTAGGCCCTGAACTGCACATGATGGCTTAGACAAAAAAACAAAGAAATAGTACCCAACGCCACACTAGAGTGAAAACAAGAAAAACAGAAAGGAGAAGTGTTACTGGCTTCCAGGAAGGGCAGCGCCGACAGTAGATGTACAGTGTCATGTAAAAGCTGTGGCAGCAGAACCGATATAGCTCAAATGCTTCACTCATGGTTTCAGTTCTCATGAGATCCATCCTCGGTGGGAAAAGAACTGAGGAAGTTGGGTGACGGTGTTGGTTACTGGCCAACCTGCAAGCGCCATGTAGTGTATCAGCCTTGAAGGAGGTGCATCTCTGATGTCGCCCCTCCCCGAAAACAAGCTTAAAGCTATATGCTCCCACGGGTCTGACACCTCCAGTTTATACCCACCAGTAATGAAGATTAATCGCTCCCGTCCCTGGTCCTTTGAGGGCCATGTCTTGGCCAACGAGATGATGGCAGATTTTGAGCCTTGCTTCTTTTCCACAGTTGCTAACACTTTTGTAAAAGGGAATTTCCTAGAGCTTTCTTATGGTGTTACCTTGTTGCTTGGTAAAGCCCTAGCAGATCTTAAGTCCTCACATTGTGAGATAGGCTCAAACAGCACACACAAACTGTGTGAGGTAAAAACAGGTTACTTACCTGCAACGATAGTTCTAGGAGTGGTGTATGATGTTCAACCACACTTCAAGCAGTGTTCCTTTCCCTTTAAGACTCCACCGGAATTGCCTTCAAGCTGGATCCTCCCTCCCACCTGGGTGGTAACTCCTTTAGCATGCCTCGCGACACCAGATCTTGCCCACGAGAGGCAAGACTGGTGTGCCACTTGCCAGGGAGGTCAGTGTGGATGAACACAATACACCACTCTTAGTACTGTTACAGGTGAGTAAAGTAGTTACACAAGAACTTACCGTGACACTAGATCTTTGAGAAGAGCTCTTGCAGCAGGTAACACCATTAGAATTATTCCGCCAGCCACTAGGACAACACGGAAAATTTGTAGCTAGCAGTCTAAGGCAGAGGACCGCCCCCTGACGCTAGCCTCTCCCTGATGTCACCTATGGTATAAGGGGGCGGGCCCCGCACCACCTCAGTTTGTCTGCCGGAGACCCGGCTAGCATAAAGGACGGGGAACTGAGGAGGTTCTCACATCCCCCAGAGAGAAAGAACAGGTTACTCACCAGTAAAGTAATACAGTTGTCAAGAACTTACCGTAACAGATCTTTCAGAAAGGAAAATTACGCATCACCGTAATTCTTGATCTTCTTGGACGAGTCTCCACCACTCATTCACACTAGTGGGATTAGCGCGGGAGGCACTAAGACCCATCAGGGAAAACTTTTTGCTGGAGGGTGTGAGAGGCAGCGCCTGAGACACAGCGCCGCTATGCAGCGCCCGAGCTGCATGACCATCTCGGCGACGACCCTCCAACCGCCTCAGTACCTTTTACCAAGGAGGTGCAGCGCAACTAACGTAAAGAGTAAACCCAACATTAAAAAACGGACATAAGATAGTCCGTATGACCCGTGTAAGAAGGGTCAGCAAAGAAGTCCTCACGGCCTAAAGATTTGAGGGTGAAGACCAATACAGCGGTGAGCTCGGGGGATGGAGGGTGGAGTGTGAATGAGTGGTGGAGACTCGTCCAAGAAGATCAAGAATTACGGTAGGTAAGTATTTCCTATCTTCCTGGACATAAGTCTCCAACTCATTCACACTAGTGGAGAGTACCAAGCTGATAATCCCCAAAAGGGCGGCAGGAGAGCCAGAGCTCACGCTGTCCTAAGATAGAAGCCCATTAAGGACAGTTCTGTCGAATGCGGAATGTCGCCCAGCATGAACATCCAGTGCATAGTGCTTAACGAAGGTATGCACTGAGCTCCAGGTAGCGGCGTGCATATATCTGCAATTGGAACATTGCGAATTTCGCTTAGGGATGTCAAGGACCGCCCTAGTAGAGTGAGCGCATATCCACCTTCTAATTTAACTTGAGCCATGGAATAGCAATGATCTAAGGCATGCCACTAACCATGAAGAGATGCATCTAATAGCGACAGGTTGACCCAGCGGGTGTCGCTGAAAGAAACGAACAGTTGCTGAGTCTTGAACATCCTTGGTTCTATCTAAATAGAACCCAAGGCTCTCTTAACATCCAAGGAATGAAGAGCTCCCCTTCATTTTGGAAATTAGCTAAGTAAGCGGAAGTACCAGAGGTTGGTTTAGATGGAATTCTGACACAACCTTGGGAAGAAATTTAGGATGAGTACGGAGAACTACCTTGTCTTTATGGAATACAGTATACAGAGGGTCCGTAACCAGGGCATGTATCTCAGAGACCCTGCGGGCTGAGGTAATGGCCACCAGGAAGACAGTCTTCCAGGTAAGAAATTTTAGCTCACCGGTAGCTAAGGGTTGAAAGGCTTCCGAGTGAGCATGTCCAGCCCAGGTTAATGTCCCAGGCTGCAACTGGACGCTTAACAGGGGGTCTGTATGGAGAATCCCTTAAGAAATCTCTTCACCATAGGTAACTGAGCCAGAGTTAAGGAAGAAACCGGCTCATGGAACGCTGAGATGGCACTAAGGTGAACTTTAACTGTGGAGTACTGAAGACCCAAGTTTGACAGGTCCAAAAGATACCCAGAACCTTGCCAGGAGGACAGGAAAGGGATTCCAAGAGGATTTTACATTCAGAGAGAAAAAACGTCTACTTGGAAGCATATCGCTTTTCGGGTGGCTGGCTCCAGCAGCCAGAAGGATGTCTGAGACTCTACGAGAGACGTTGAACCGATTCACTTCTATCTCTTCAGGAGCCAAGCATGAAGGTGAAGTGATTTCAGGTTGGGATGGACCAACGAACCCTGAGTCAAAAGACTGATTTGCAAAGGAAGTGGTCTCGAGAGGCTGCCAACATACTGTTGAGTAGAGGAAACCATAGTTGCCGAGGCCAGGAAGGAGCAATGAGAATCATTTGGTCCCCTGAGACTCGAACTTGAGGAGTACTCTCTGGATTAGAGGAAGCGGTGGAAAGGCGTAAAGAAAGCGCTTTGTCCACCGCAGCCTGAACGCATCCTGACAGAAAATGCCAGGCCCTGGATTTCTGGAGCAGAAGAGAGGCAGTTTTGCTGAGGGGATGCAAAAGGTCCAGGTCTGGAGTCCCACTCTTTGAACAGGGACCGAGCTACGGCTGAATCGAGAGACCACTGTAAGGGTCTGCCTCGCTCTGCTGAGGTGATCTGCTAGGTCGTTTTGTATACCTGGCAGATAAACCGCTTGAATCAGAGACTTGTGCCCAAGCACCACTCCCACACCCTCATTGCTTCCCTGCAAAGGGATAAGAATGAGCACCGCCTTGCTTGTTGATGTAATACATCACTGCTTTGTTGTCCGCTTGAAGGAGAATGTTCTTGTGACAAAGGACATCCTTCAGAGCTCGGATTGCATAGAGGACCTCCTCATCTCCAGGACATTTATGTGGAGATGAGTTTCGAACTGAGTCCATACACCTTGAGTGTGGAGGAGAGACAGTGAGCTCCCCATCCCATTAGCGATGCGCCTGTGGTGATGGAGATCTGATGATCCGGGGAGCAAAGGGGAATCCTTCCAGGAGATTGTCTCTTGAGACCACCAGGTGAGAGACCTTCGAAGGGCTCCGTCACCTTGATGGGATAAGACTGGGGGTGAGAGGTCGGGGACCACTGGAGTGGAGAGCATCCATTGGGTGGTTCTCATGCAGTCGGGCCAGAGGACAGTGAAGACCGAGGACGCCATGAGACCCAACATGCGTTGCATCGAGAGAGCTGTAACCATTGGTTCTCCTGATGTAACGGGCCATTCAAGGATGTCGAGTCTTCTGTCCTCTGGAAGGAAAGCTCCGCTGAAGAGGTGTCTAGAGCGTCCCATGAAAAGGAGCCTCTGGGAGGGTTGCAGCTGAGATTTTTTCAAATTCAGCAGAACTCCCATGGATGTGAGAAGACGAGAAGTCGCTTCACGGCTTCCAAAGTCCTTGGCCGGAAGAGCTTGCTAGAAGCCAATCGTCCAGGTAGGGAAACACTCGAGTCCGACTTTCCTGAGATGCGCCATGAACTGCACAACACTTTGTAAAAACTCGCTGCGCCGAGGATAGCCCAAAGGGTAGGACTCTGAACTGATAATGCTGACCCAAAGCTACAAACCTGAGGAACTTATGTGGGTCGGGTGGACGGGATATGCTGGTAAGCATCCTGCATATCCAGAGAGGCCAGCCAGTCGTGCTGATGCAGCAAGGGTAACAGGGTACCTAGGGAAATCATCTTGAATTTCTCCCTGGGGAGGAATTTGTTTAACTTTCTGAGGTCTAGAATGGGCGCATCCCCAGATTTCTTTGGAACCAGAAAGTAATGGATGAGAACCCTGTGTTTCCAGAGATGCGGGCACCAGTTCTATTGCCCTGTTGTTCAGAAGGCCCTGGATCTCCGCGGTGAGGAGGTCTGACTGAGAGGCGACAACCTGGGTTGTCGTCTGGGAGGACAATTCGGGGTTTCCAAGAAATTGAGAGAATAACCCTCGCGAATTATCCAAGGACCCATTTGTCCGGGTTATGGACTTCCACTGGTTGTAGAAGTACATCAGACGACCTCCCACTGGAGGAGAAAGTTCCACCGGCAGAGTGGATGGAACTTGGGCCAACGACTATAAGGTAGCGCTGGGAGCTTTAGGCCCCTGCGCTTTCCAAGGCGCCTTCTTTTGAGGTTGGGCAGGTTGGCTTTATGGAAGCTTCCCTGCCTCTGCCTCGAAAGGACTGACGACCATGAAACTGGACGTCGTTCACATGCCTCGAGAGGCAGGCGGAGGTCTGGCCAACTTAATGGCTGATCTAGTCTTCTGAGTGGCCTCTAAGGCTTGCTCCACCTGAGGCCAAAAAGAAAGGAGCCATCAAAAGGCAGCGCCATCACCTGCTGCTGAGTATCATTCGTGAAGCCAGAAGTACGCAGCCAGGAATGGCGCCCAGTACAAACTCGCCGCTGCTGAGCGAGAAGCAGTGTCGAAAGCCGCTCATGGCGGCTTTGACCTGTTGGTTATTGGACCAATACCTCTAATAACGGTCAGAAGAAGCTCTGACTTGGAACCGAATCTGGAAGAGCTTCAACCATTCTTTTCATAGAGTGCCACAGGATATACTCATACTGAGAAAAATAGCCTTGATAACTGGCAATACGCATACTTAGAGTGGAGGCAGCAAAGACTCTCTTACCTAATGTATCAATCTTACGAGACTCTTTGTTAATAGGTCGAGCTGTAGTAGTTTGAGGAAGAACGACCTTGTCATTCTCTGCCAGGACTACAATAGGATCCGCAAAGGCTTGGGATGCCAAAATGGGACGATCCTTGGGAGCTGAATACTTCTTATCAATGGATTTAGCCACTGAGGGAATAAGAGCAGGATTATTCCATACCATTTGAGACAGCGTCTCGAAGGAAGGCTGGATCGGAGGAGTCAAATCCGTAGGGATCTCCGAAGCATGAAGATACTGAGTCTTAATATCTTCCCAGGATCGATGTCTGTAGTCTGGAGAGAAGAGTGGATCCCAGGTTCTTCAACAGAGACTTAAAGGACAGGTCCTCGACCACAGGCTCTGTAGCAAAGAAAGATCCTGTTTCTCCACTTCATCACCCAACCAAGGTCTGGGTCAGGGCTCAACATCATCTCCTGATGGTCCAGAAAGGACTGTTTGGACAGGAAAGGAGTGAAAATTAGGAGAGGAGGAATAGCAGAAAACAAGGAGAGTCCTCAAGGGCTGCGGCGCCGAGACGGCAAAACGGGCTGAAGACGGCACCGAGGAGGCGACGCGGTGTCAAGAGGCAAACGGCTTCGCAAGCGCCCGGCGGTGTTGCGGACGACGCCACAAGATGGCGCGTTGCGGACGACGCTGAACGGGCGCCGCTTCATCCAACGGCACCACCGGGCGGCGCCGAGACCCCGTGGCGCTGCGGATGGCCCGACAAGCCAACAGACTCATGCAAGGCGCCGAAGAGCCCCAGGAACCTGGAAAGCTGAGAAGGAAAAAAACAGGAGATAAGGGCATCGGTGAGGCCCCTGCGCCGCAGCCATGTGAGGGGGACACTAAAGCACGGAGTCGCTGGCATCAAGAAGGCACCACGCACAGGAAGGTCCAACCACCCTACCTGATCGCCGGAGGGCCCGAGGGCTCCGAGGCAACCGAGCCAGGCAGAAAACCAACCTCCGAGCCCATTGTCCGCTAAGAGCGGCCCACTGATGAAACTGCTCATCTGGAGTCCTACCTATAGGCGGAGGGGCCCGATGTCGAGGACGACGATCACCGAAGTTGGCGACTCCGAAGGAGGAGACCGCAACTAGCAACGATAACCGAGCGTCGACGAAGACATACCAGAGGCGACCTCGAGTGATGCCTTCTTTTGACCTGTGGGCTGAAGAAGAGCTCGAGGCCGAACGGTGCCGAGAATGCGACCGCTTATTTTTATGCGGCGGGGGACCGCCCATCCCCGGCATCGGACTGACCGTTGTCGGAACCGCTGAGGAGAAGGAGGCTGACCCGGACCCAGCCGGCTGACTGAACAGCTTTCATCTGAAGTCTCCCTACCGCCACCTGACCTGCTCATGGTGACTCCGTCCGACAGGCGAGACTTCTTCAAGTAAAATTGAAATATTAGAAAAATTTAACGAAATAGAATAAAATTAAGCGATACTACTTATCGTGATAAAGTTACAAAAACAAACTGAAAACTATCCGCTAGTTTGAAGTTGTACCGACTCCAAGAGGCGATGTCGTCACTGAAGCGCACTGCGGTGGAAAAAAGAAAAAAGACAAGGCGGTTGGAGGAGGCAGTCGCAGAATGGTCATTCCCGCTCAGAGCCGCTGCTTTCGCTGGCCGCTGTGTCTCGCGGGCGCCGTCTCTCGCGACCCTCCAGCAAAAGTTACTCCCGATGGGTCTTAGTGCCTCCGGCACTAATCCCTGTAATGAATGAGTGGGTGGAGACACTTATGTACAGGGGAAAGATCAGCTCTTACGGCAGATTTTTACCATTAGGACTGAAGCTGGCAGGCATCAGGATCACGGAGAAAAATTCTAGCTAGCTATCTTCAGCGGGACCCCAGCTGTGGTCCGCCTCCAACGTCAGGCGTGGTACATAAAGGGGTCGCCCAGATTCCAGTTCTCCCTAGCGGAGACTTCCGACTCGCAGGCTGACATCGAAATGGGAGACCGAGATCCACCATCAGAAGACAAACGGGAAAAAATCCCTGTTAACAAAACGTAAAATACTTACTCCTCCAAGGGAAGGAGTGGGAGGCGGGAAGGTACCTGCTGCAGAGCTTGTTCACCGAAGATCTGCGTAATGGTAGGTTATTGCAGTAACTGGCACTACCTTGCCGAGACACAGCTCTTGCAACAGGGGTCTCGTAGGACTGATTCCCAAATAGTAGCAGCTTGCAAGCACTCTGGGAGGAAAACTAGAAGAACATTCAGGTCCTGAATCTAGGACAGGAACCCTGTAAACTAGCCAGGCCGAGGCCGGCTCTTCGCCAGTGAGCGATGTCAGGCTATAATGCCTGATAAAGCAAATAACAGAGCTCCAAGTGGCTGCAGCACAAATGGCAGAAGTGGAGACGTTTCAAGTGCTGCAGAAGGGGCAGCCACACCCTAGTGGAATGACCCCGGACTGATCTCGGGAGGGGCTTTGTTTGATATCATAACAGTATGAGATGCACTGGACAGAAAACCAGCGAGACAGGGACTGTTTGGATACTGGTTGGCCATCATCCTTTCCAGTAAAGGAAGCGAAAAGTTGCTCTGAATGCAGGCTGCTAGCTCTGCTCAGGTAGTACCTAAGCCGCGGTGAACATCCAGGTGTGAAGCAGCCGCCTCCTCTATTAGAATAATTAGGGAAGTAGACGCAGGTCAATATCTGATTGAGAGTGAGTGTGGAAACCACCTTAGGCAAAATTTAGGATTCGTCCTCAAGGATACTCTGTCCTGGTGGAAAATTAAATAACGCTCTTTGCACATGAGAGCATGAAGCTCAGAAACTCATCTTGCTGAAATAACAGCAACCAAAACAATGTTTTCCACGACAGAAAACGTAGCTCGCAATCCGCGCAGGCTCAAAGGGGGCGTGAGTTGCTCCAAGGACAAAAGACCAAGTACATGGAGGCACTGGGTCCTTAATGGGCGGCCTAAGATGTAACGCCCCTCTCAAGAATTCTCAGACAGGCATCTAATTGTGCCACATGTGCTGTCCCACCTGGGTGATAAGCTGAAATGGCACAGAGGTGCACCTTAATAGAGGAGTGGCCCGAGACCGAATGAAAGGAAGAGCAGGTACTCTAATGCCGCTTTCACGAGGACAACCTAAAGGAAGGCACGTGCTTGACCATGGCAAAAGCAGCCATTTCATGACGTATGCCATCGTTGCCAGCTTTCTGGCTGCAGAAAGAACTTCTGCAACCTGCATGAGACCCGCGGTTGCAAGATGGCTATGTCTCTAGGAGCCAGGCATGCAGGTTCAGTGAGTGTAAGTCCGGATGGACCAGTGAACCTCCTCCTGAGACAAGAGATGGGAGCAGAATGGCAGAGAGGCGGAGGTCCCAGGATAGCTGTATTAGCAAAGAACCAGATCTGTCTAGAGCCAGAAAGGGCCACCAGGATCATTGTTGCATGCTCCCTGCGCGGTTGAGAAGAACTCTCTGGATCAACGGGAAGGAGAGGGAAGGCATAGAGGAATCTGTCCCCCCAGGAGAGGGACAACTAGCGTCTTGCCAAAAACACCAGGCCCTGATCTAGCGAGCAAAAATTGGGCAGTTTGCATTGGATCAGAGGCCACACAGGTCCAATTCTGGGTTCCCCATGAAGAAACAGATCCTCTGCTACCTCCTGAAGAAAGTTCCCACTCGTGGACTCTGGCCTGGGGCGACTTGGGCAGTCTGCAATTGTGTGGTCCACCCGGGGAACATGTACTGTGATCAGGTTCGGCATACGTGTCGGATGCCAATCCCACACCTCAGCACTCCTACAAAGGGCGTAAGGTGTGCATACTCCTTGTTTGTTGAGGTAATACATCACCACATGTTGTCTGTTTGAAGCAGGAGAGAGTACTCGGACGGGATCTCTGACTGAAATGCTGAGCAGGGCATAAAGGACCGCCCTCATCTCTAGGGCGTTGATATGGAGGTGGGCCTCCAGAGAGTCCACGCTCCTGGGACTTCACCCGTCCAAGTGTGCTTCCCACCCTAGACCTGAGGCATCTGTGGTGAGGATTACCTCAGGGACGGCAGCTATAAATGGGACGCCCATAGAGAGTGTCTCTGGGTCTAGCCACCACTGCAGTCTCGAATCGTGTGTTCGTGATTCCAATGGATGCTGCATATGGTCTTGCCTTTGGTCCCATTGGCAACCTTGAGCATCCACTGAGTTACCCGCATGTGGAGCCTAACTGAAAAGGGACAGTAGGAATAACTGCAGCCATGTGTCCGAGCAAGCAAAAGGACTGACCTGGCTGGAACGGTCTTGGATAAGCAAAGTTCCCTGATGAGGGATCTGATGTACCGGCTCTGTCGTCTGGAAGAAATGCTCTTCCCTGAGCGGTGTCCAGTACTGTGCCAATGAACTGCAGCCTGCGGCGGTGCCGGAGACTTTCGGGGTTGATGAGATACCCAGAATCGAACAGGTCCTGGGTGCTCTGGATCCAGAATAACGACTCTCTGAGGCGGCCATGAGAAGCCACCAGATAGGGAACATAATGGCCCTCTCCTCAAGAGCTGCCCGACTGCCATGCATTTGGCAAAAGACCCTGGTGCGATGACAGCCTGAATGGGAAGGCTCAGAACTGAAGGTGATGGCGAGGCTTCAGGCTTACAGGAACCTGCTGTGCGCTTGAGCTACAAGGATGTGAGTGGCGTCCTGCATGTCTAGAACACTAAAGGCATCCTGCTTCAGCATGGGAATAAGACCGGAAGAGTTACCATGTGGAATCTTTTTGGCGACAGACAAATTGAAGTCGTGAGGTCCAAAGCGGACGGAGGTCCCCTGTCTTCTTTAGAACCAGGAAGAAATGGGAATAGTATCCGTGTTCTCTGGTTCTCTGGGCATACTCTATCACTCCCTTTGCAGGAGCAGTACTTCTTGTCTGATCAATGACTTGTGCTGACCAGGTACCCGAAACAAAGGAGACTCAAGGTGGCTTTCGTGAATTCTATAAGTGGCCTCTTGGAGCCAGCTGTAGAACCCACCTGTTGCAGGTGGTTATAGTCTGCCATCCTGGCAGGAAATTAAAATGGGCCCGGCCATAGCGTCCCGTTGAGTCCTGAGGCGGGGCGGGAAGGAATCAGGCTGGGGTGACTGAGGTCCGCTGGCTGGACCCGACAGGAGTCAGCAACCCCAACCTGTAGGTTGTTTCCCCTGGTCTGTGAAACTGGGCCCTCTGTTCTGGAACAGAGGCGGGACTGTTACCATCCGTCCACGAAATGAAACTGGTTCCTCGAGGAACTAAGCAGATCATACATAGCTGAACCAACCTCACCGCCTTCCGGCCTCTTGGGTTGGTAATTATCTTCTCTGAGGAACAAACAAAACTACTCCTCAAATGGGTGTCATGATGTTTTCCTGGACGTCCGGGGGAAACCGAGACACGGAGCCAAGAGTACCTCTGGAGGCATATGCCTGAAGCTGCTGCTCGGGCCAAGGAGTCGCGCAGAGTCGTCGCTGACTCGGGTAGCACTTGGGTTCCTCGTCCCAAACCGTGCGGAGGAGCTGCAACATCTCCTCCTTCTGCTCACCTTCCGGCAATTTCTCAGCCGCATCCAGACCCTGCTCCCACAGGGCATTTTGGAACTGCACCATGTGGGTCAAATAATTCTGGGATCTGATGGCGCAGGTAGCGGAAGCATATGTGCGCCTCACCCATGGCGTCCAGCTTGCTTTGGACTCTGGGTCCGGTGGCAGGGGTGCTCAGATATTGCGGTCTCTGGGACCCGGTCATGAGAGCTGTTATGACCAGAGAGTCGGCCTGAGGATGCTGAGTCAAGTACTGGTCTTCTCTTGGAGCCTTGTACTAGCGGTCAGATTTCTTTGGCATCGCGGGAGCGAATGTGGACGCTCCCACGCTGCCTTGGAGACATCCACAAAAGTGTCTACCAAGGGTGGCACCACCACAGGCTTGGGGTCCTTCTGCCGAAGATATCTGCAAGGCAGTGAGCTTGAGATCTAACTCTTCCTCATCCCATCCCATGTTCTCTTGGATGTGTCTCATGATATCAGAAAACGATGGGTCATCCAGAGGAGACTGGCAGCTCCGTGGGTCCGGAGAAGGGATGGAGAGGGGAGATGGGGATCTGGATGTTGAAACTCTGATCCCGTGTCCTCCGTCAAAGGCGAAGGCGGCGTCTTCTGGGTCTCTTGGGACTGGGTGACCTAGAAGAGAGACTGGACCGAGGTCTCCTTTATTTAGCCTCCCTTGGAGGTCCTGGGCTCCGGGAGGAGGTAACTGGCCTGCAGACCCAGACGGAGAAGAGGCGCAGGAACCAGAAAAAACAGACGAAGGGAGGAGGAGGAGGCGGAGGTGGAGTGGGACCATGTCTTTTATGGTATCCCACCAGTAAGTGAAAAGCTCCTTCACCTCTGGAAAAGAAAGGCCCGACGACGGCCCGGGCGCCGTGGACTCGCCGCCGGTCCCGCGCCGGCCCACAGGGGCTCAGGTTGTCGTAGGGTTCCCTGAAGTCCAATAGGACGGGGTGGCCCGTCTGGGTCTCGGGCTGAGTTAACTCCTCCTCAGTGATGGTCTCCTGACCGACATCAGTCGGAGGGTGGGGTCCTCTTCTCAATTGAGCAGGCGCCGTCCCCTACCGCGTCCGGTGATGAGTTGGCCTGGCTGGTCACACGCGTCTCTGACTGATGACGGCTCTGGGGACCTGTGGCGCAGAGGTCGACGCCGGATCGAACCGTGTCGGGTCCAGCGCTCTCTAAGTGAGGTGAGCTCCTTGCTTTTCCGGTGGAGAGGAGGAGGCAAGAAGCAGACCTGACGCCGGGTTCAGAATGGCAGGAACCCACTTGTGGTGATGGTGGCGATCCCCCACTTAGCCAGGGCCTTGGAGGACGAGGAAGGTCTGGGAGTCTTGGCCTGAGAAGAGGATGAAGACTTTCTCACCACAGCGGGAGGCTGAGAGACTGGCCCGGGAAGGAGAGCCGGTCGGACCTGGAGCCAGAGCTCTGCTGAGTCGGAGGCCCTAGACGGGACCTGGAAGGGCTCTCCCTATGCTTCTCAGCATGCTTGCGGGCCTTCACAGGAATCCCCTTGGAAGCCATGGTCTTGAGTTGCTCCTCTAGCAGGAATGCCTGTAGGGCCTTCTGGCGACGGATCCAGGTTCTGCTGTTGAAACCCTGGCAAAGGTGCAGAACCGGGTGTCATGGTCCGGGGCCTAGCACCGGACACAGGCTGAGTGCGGATCCTGAATGGGATCTGCTTCCCACAGGCGACTTCGAGGAGTGACCGGAGGTCGGAGAGGACATCAGAGAAAAACTGAACGCAGGAAAACGAATTTCCCATAGGAAAACACTCTCACCGTGTCGTATGCTAGAAATGGAACCAAGGGTCGAGACATGCAAGTCGACGCAAGGAAAGAACTGGGAAATCTGCAGGACCGCCTTATGTACTATGCCTGACGTCAGAGGCAGGATCGACGTTAGCGGTCCTCGCTGAAGATAGCTAGCTAGAATTTTCCTGCAGTCCTGATGCCTGCCGGCTTCAGTTCTAATGGTGTAACCTGCTGCAAGAGCTGTGTCTCAAGTAAGATCAGTAGTTCTAGGATGGTATATGTTGTTCATCCACACTGCTTGGCATGTCCCTTCCACTTTAAATCATGCCAGCAGTCTCCAAGCTGACTCCTCCCTCCCACCCACCTGGGTGGTATATAACCAGCTCCCGCCCCATGACGCCAGATCTTAGGCCCGCTGGAAGCAAGGTTGTGTGCCCAAGCCGGGTGAAGCGTGTGATGAACATATACCCACTCCTAGAAAGTATAGTTACAAGAACTTACCGTGAACAGTAGATCTTTGAGAGAGGCTCTTGCAGCAAGTAATTACATACAGGACTGAAGCCGCAGGCATAAGGACCCCATGGAAAAATTTCTAGCTAGCAGTCTGTGCTGGGGACCGCCCACGCCAGGTGACCGACATCACGTGACGCGCAGTATACAGGGCGGTCCCCGACGCCTGCCTTCCAGTTCTTTCCACCAAGGGCCAAAAAGGCAAGAGCGAGAGAAGCGGATATTCCCTTCCAGGAAAAGAAGCTGAAAAAGCTAAGGGGATGGAGGGCGGGAAGGTAGTACCTATTGCAAGAGTCTCTCTCAAAGATCTACTATTTGACGTAAGTTCTTACGTAACTGTACTATCTTACTCGAGAGCTCCTGCAGTGGGTAATTACATATAGGACTGAGTTCAACGCAGTCGGAACAAGGAGAAGCACACCGGAGGAGGAACTACTCCAGTGTAGACCTCTATTGTGCAGGTCTTAGGAAAGAAGACATTACGGCACAGCCAACCCGAACAGTCACGGGCGAGAGGCAATGTCTAAACTGTAATGTTTCATAAAGGTATGGACAGAAGTCCAAGGTGCGGCTGCACAGATGTCTGCCGCTGACACATTCTTGAAACAAGCAGCACAGGCAGCGACTCCTGGTGGAGTGGCCTGTGACTTGACCTGGCAGGGTCTTGTGGTACTTGTCATAACAGAAAGTAATGCAATGAGCCAACCATTTAGATAGGCGTGCATGAGACAGCACTGCCTTCTCTTTACCCAGCACAAAGAGACAAACAGTTGATCAGTCTTTCTACAGAGATCGCCGTCCTGGTGGTGGTGTATCTCAGAATTGGGTGAACATCAAAGTATGCAAGAGGTAGTCCCGTGATTGGAGTGTTGCATAAAGAAAGCAGGCAGCTCCATGGATTGACCACCTTAGGAGAAACTTAGGGTTGGTACAGTAGAGCCACACGTTCCCTTGTGAAAAATCAAATACGGATTGTGCACATCAAGGCCTGGAGCCTGGAAACCTTTGAGCAGAAGTAATGGCCACTAGGAAGAGAGTCTTCCATGAAAGGAACTTTAGGTCTGCTGAGGCTGCCGGCTCGAGGAGGCAGGGTAAGCTTCTCAAGAATAAAACTCAAATCCCAAGGAGGGGCAAGAACGTGAATAGGGGTCTCAAATTGAGAACCCTCTAAGAAAAGTCTTAGAGACTTTCAATTGCATAAAGTTCTGTCCCCAAAAGGAACATGGTAAGTGGGAGATGGCCTCCATGTGAACCTTCAGAGAGGAATGACAGACCCAGATCAAAGAGATGGCACATGTAGACCAGAAGCCTCCCGACAGAACAAGAGGATGGCTCAAAATCTGGAAGAGGCCCAGAGAACCGTTTCCATCTCATGGCATAGGTAGATCTAGTGGAGGACTTTCTGGCCTGCACCAGAATCTCAGCCACCAGCAGGGAAACCCTGAATCAGGCTTGAGCTCACGCCTGCAGGAGCCACGTGCAACTGAAGGGACTTGAGGCCTGGATGGACCCGGGTCCCCTGATCCTGGGTCAGCAACAGTTGTGACAGAGGAAGAGGAAGAGGAGGTTCCTCTGAATACTGTTGCAGAAGAGAGAACCAAACTTGCCTCGGCCAGAAAGGAGCGATTAGATCATGTGAGCTCCTTCTGAGCGGAGTTTTTGTAAGACCCTTGGAATCAAGGGAATCTGGGGAAGGTATAGGCAAATCTGGTTCTTCCAGTCTAGAGACAGAGTGTCTCTCCAAAAATGCTGCGCCCTGGAGTGAGCGAGCAGAAGGCGGAAAATTCTGTGTTTTGAGGAGATGCACAGAGGTCTACCTGAGGTGTTCCCCAGCATAGGAAGATATCGCCTGCTACCCCTGATCCAGTTCCCACTCATGAGCCTGGGAAGATGACCGACTGAGGTGGTCTGCCAACATGTTCTCGACCCCTGGAATGTGAGTTGCTGTGAGGTGAAGATTGTGTTGCACTGCCCAATCCCAAACTCGCACCACCTCCTGCAAAGAGGGTAGGAACGGTTCCTCCCTGTTTGTTGATGTACAGACTCACGTACATGTCTGTCTGGACAGTCAAATGACCGGAAGCAGATACAGATGCAGAGCTTGTACAGCATACAGCATGGCCCTGAGCTTGAGCACATTTATATGAAGAGCCTGTCGAGAGCTTGAACCAGGAGCCCTGGGTCCTGTGAGACCCCAGATGGGCCCCAACCCTCACCCAAGGCATCTGTTGACAGCGCCTGGGAGGGGGAGAGAGGCAGAAGGGAACTCCCCGCAGATTTCTCCTGAAACATCCATCATTGCAAGTCCTGAACCATAGGACTAGAGACCAGGACCAGTAGATCTAGGTCGTCCACCAAATGATCCCACTGAGACTGAAGAGTCCACTGAGAGATTCGCATGTGGAGCCGAACACGAGGGACTGTCAGGATAGCAGCTGCCATGAGCCCAGAAGGCAAAGACTAACCTGGCGCTGACCCGCCTGCAACTGGACAACAGGCTGACCTAAGTCTGGAGGGTGGCCACCTGTCCAGTGGCAGGAACGCCATGCCGGAGGTCATGTCCAGGATCACCCCGATGAACTGGAGCCCTGGGATGGGATCAAATGGGACTTGGCCTGGTTGATGGTAATACCCAGGCTGGTGAAACCTGCAGGGTAGGGAAAGGAAGCGAAGGAGCTCCTCCCTGGATGGGGCCACCAGGAGCCAGTCATCCAGGTAATGGAAAGCCAGAACCCCTGGATATGCAGGTCGGCTGCTACCACCGAAGGTATTTGGTGAACACTGGGTGCCGAGGAAAGACCAAATGGGAGGGCCTTGAACTGGTAGTGGTCCCCCTGGAAAGAAATGAAAGCATTTAAGTGTGGGAAGGGCAATTAGGGATATGCAGGTAGGCATCCTGCATGTCCAGAGCGCACAGCCACTGTCCCTGCTGAAGGTGGGGCAGAAGATTCTGCAAAGAGAGCATTCTGAACCACTTGTACTCCATAAACAAGTTCAGGGAGCTGAGGTCTAGAATAGACTCACATCTCCTGACTTCTTCGGAACCAGGAAGAAATGGGAGATAATCTGTCTCCGAAGGTGGGATGGGATGGGCTCATCGCCACCTTCAGAAGAAGGGAGGATATTTCTTCCGAACCAGAAGAAGGTGTTTCGGAGAGTAAGACGACCTGGGGAGGGGGTTCTTGGTGGTTTCTGAAGAAACTCTATTGAGCCGCCCTTCTGCTATCGGCTGGAGCACCCAAGTGTCTGAAGTGATCCTCTCCCAACCTGGCAGATGGAAGAGAATCTCCCTCCTACCGTTCCTCTGGGCGGCCCAGAGGCTGTGGGAGAGAGAGGAGTCAGGAGGTGTGGAGCATCGCAGTTGAAGCCCCCGCCACTTTTTGGGTGGGTGGGCTTGGCAGCTGGAGGGACCCAGCGATTGTTGGCCCGCTTTCTGAGGTTTTGCTTGGGGCCAAGAACGCCTGAGAAAGGGCGACGCTGACCCTGAGAGGGCCTGTACAAGGAGTCAACAGACTTTAGTGCAGTACCTTTCTTTCAGATCGGTGATGATGTCCTGACATCACCACCGAACAGCACTGAACCCCTGAAGGGCGGTACTGGATAGCAGAATGCACCTCCAGTACCAAACCTGACACTTGGAGCCAGGCATGACACCACAAACACACAGCAAAAGCAGAGCTCTGACCAGCAGGTGTCCATCATGGCAGCACGTGGCACGAAGCATGTGCCGACTGGCCGAGTGTGCAGACTGGACTAGATCAGCCACTTCCTGCTCTGGCCTGTGACCCAGGAAGGAGTCCAATTTAGATTCCTCCTCGCTAAGGATCGCCTTCTGGTAATTCCCCATGTGAGCAGCATAGTTCAGGGCCCAGATTCCCAGAGTGGAAGAAGCATAGACCTTCTTCCGTACTGGTCCAGAAGGTGGGATTCCTTGTTGGGTGGTGACAAGGTCAAGTGTTTGGGGTTAGCCGATGTCCGTGAGGCGCACCACGCATCGAATCAGCTTGGGGTGAATTCAAGGAATCAACACCTCCGGAGCCTGTTATAACCTGTCTGCCTTCCTCGGAAGGGGGGGTTAATGCCAACGGTCATTTCCAAATAGTGGAAACAAGGTTGGCATGAGGCCCAATTCAGGGTGGAATCAGAGTGGAGCGGTCCGGCAGATCAAGTGTGCAGCGAAGTTTTTATGCTGTGGATCTGGCTCCAAAGATTGCCACTGATGAACAGCCTGGATTTTATGCAGCAACTCCAGGAAAGAAGGATCCTCTGGAGGGGACTTCGGAGAAGTCTTTGGCCTGGGCTTGTCTGGAGTGCGTGGCTCATCGCCTGGATTGAGAGCTCATCAAGAGTCATCCGAGGAGGATGAAGAAGAAGAAGACCCTCCCAGCGCTGGGAGAAGAGCAGACCCTAGGGAAACCTCGGGAAGCATATCCTCCCTGCCCTGGAACCGAGGGCTCGCCTGAGGTGTCAGGAGGGAGGAAGGGAGTTCCCTCGCCCGGCGTCGGGGTCCCAAACCGGTCTGGCGTTGAAGACGGCACTTACTTCCTTGGTGAGCTGAGCTTGGCCTCAGCCCACCAGGAAATCAGAGTCTCCTTCAGATCCATTGGCGGCTGAAGGAGCGGTGGAAGAGGAGGAGGGTATGGATACTGGGGATATCCATACGCGTATCCATAACCCGACGGTGGGAAGCCCGGCGCCAGGTACTGGGTGCGGATACTGCAGACCTGGATATGATGGTGTCGGATACCCAGGCACCAGGGGCTCTGAAGGAGCAGAAGGCCCTGGGAACAGCCAAAGTGGGCGGCATCTGGCAAGGATGTGGCCTGGCATGGGTAGGCTGGCGCCAGCGCGGCATCCGAGATCCGATGTCAGGTCATCCAGCCCAGTTGGAGGCAGACCTGACGGCAGCGTACAACATCCTCTGTGTCACCTGTGGAAGTGGGGCTAACATCCCGGGATACAGCAAGGGAGATGCTGGAGCCTTGGAATGCAACGAATGTTGTGGTGAGCTCGGGACAACAGACAGTTAAGAAGGGTCCGCGCTGCTCCAATGCCGTGCGGCCTTCGGAGGGGTCGATGTCTGGCTTACCGTGGGATCCAGGGGACGCCAGAGGACCCGGCGTCCGCCTTATCGGACCCTATGCTTGCCAAGGCGCGGTGAGGAGGGTGGGCGCTTAGAGGCCGTGCACTGCCCAAGGGTTGGGCATCTTATCAGCCTTACCCGGTGGACATCTGAGGAACCGACGTCTGGCTTACGGGGCCGCTCAGACCAGAAGGCCACATAGTGGCGGGTTTACTGGGGCGAAGGCCTCCTTTGACCCGGAAGCTCCCAAGGCACGCAGCCCGATGGAGGGACAACGCTACCAGCGCCCAAGACAGCTGTTACAGAACGGTCTCCGGAGGGGACGTTACTTTTCAGCACCGCGACTCCCAGCCGGAGTTGCGTGACCGAGTAGAGGAGTCCCGGTGTTTCTTCTGCATGGCCTCAGGGGAAGTAGAGGCCTACCTAAGTTTTTTCAGCTCCTTTCCATGGTGGACATCTTCAGTTTTAGAATGTGGTTCTCCAGGGACTGCTGCCTCCCCTTTCGGGTGGCTGCGCTGAACTGCTGGCAGTGCTGGCACTTCCCACGAGGTGGTTGGGGCCTAGGCATAAAGGCACTGGGAGTGCCCGTCCTGTGTGGGAGCTGGGTGCCGCAGGAATTGCACTTGTTTTTGTGCTCGGAAGGAGTAGGGATGATATACACAGCAGCTGAAGAAAATGCTGACGAAAATAGTAGTTACTATGCGTAAGAACTACCGTAACAGTAGATCTTGAGAACAGCTCTTGCAGCACGTTACACCATTGGGACTGAAGCTGGCAGGCGCCAGGACCCACATAAAAATTCTAGCTATCAGTATCCAGCGGGGACCGTCACGCCGCCCTCCCCGACGCCAGGCACTCACAAAAGCGGCAGTCCCCAGCATCCCCAGTTCTCCACTAGACCCCTGCCCAAAGATGACATCTGAAGGGAGACCGAAGATCCACTTCCAAAGTAAGGTTTGTAATAGGCATCAAAAGACGCGAGTAGCCTAGAACTAGGTCAGAAGACTCAACCTCAGAGGGAAGGTGGGAGGAAACTACCTACTGCAAGAGCTGTTCACAAAGATCTACTGTTAGGGTAAGTTCTTACATAACTGTACTATCTTACTTGAGAAACAGCTCTTGCAGCAGGTTACACCATTAGGACTGATTTCTAAGCAGTAAGGGACCAAGTTGTTATCGGAGGAGGATAGGAGGAATGCTCCAAGCTTCAGGACAAAAGTCCCTGAAGGACCACCAAGCAGTAAACCAGCTCTGCGCTCTAGAGGCAATATCCAAACTGTAGAGCCTGATGAATGTGTGTACAGTGCTCCAGGTCGCTGCTGCACAGATGGCTGAAGTGGAGACATTTTAAGCGCAGTGAAGGAGGTAGCCACCCCTAGTAGAATGACCTTCACCGTCCCAGTAAGGGTTTATTGTGCTTCTGATAACATAACATGATGCACTTTACCAGCCATCTAGAAAGTGACTGTTTAGAAACAGAAGCACCGATCATCCTCTGAGCGAGAGGAAACAAAGAGCTGGTCCGATTTACGATGGGCTTTGTCTGTTAGGTAGTATCTGAGGTACCTATGCATATCTGTAAGTGTGCAACAGGGCTTCCCCTGTTACTGTGATTCGAGATTGTAGGTCTATATCCTGGTTGAGTGTGACAGCCGAGACCACCTTGGGAAGGAACTTAGGATTTGTTCTTAAGGACACCCTGTCCTTGTGAAAAACAAATAATGATCCTTGCACATGAGTGCATGAAGCTCAGAAGCTCAAACTCTTCTGGCAGGAGTAACAGCAACTAAAAGGAGCGTCTTCCAAGCGAGGAGACGCAGTTCGCAATCCACGGCTGTGGTTCAAAGAAGGCAGCATAAGCTGCCCTAGAACAAAAGGAAGATCCCAAGGTGGAACCGGTCTTTGATGGGAGGTCTCAAGTGCAGGATGCCATGCAAAAGTACGAGAAGTCTCTAGTTGAGCTAGAGACCTGTGACCTATCGAGGAATGGTACGCTGAAATAGCACATCAGTGGACCTTAATGGAGGAATAGGCAAGTCTTGCCTCATAGAAGGATAGGAGGTAGTCTAAAACAGACCTTACAGAACACTCCAATGGGGTCAATGCTCGAGCCTGAGCCCAAATACAAAATCTACGCCATTTTCATGGGCGCCAGTATGCATGAGTAGAGGGTTTTCTGGCTGCCACCAGAACGTCTGCAACTTCCTGAGAGACCCCTGTGATCTCAGGACTGCTATGTCCTTAGGAGCCAGGCATGCAGATTCAGAGACCGAAGATCCGGATGGACCAAGGAGCCTGTCTCCTGGGAGAGAAGGAGAGAGAAATGGCAGAGGCACAGGAGATTCCTGGGCCAGCTGATGTAAGAGGGAACCAAATCTGCCTGGGCCAAAAGGGTACTACTAGAATAAGGCATGCTTGCTCTTGATGGAGCTTCAATAGAACCCTCTGGATCAAAGGAAAGGGCAGGAAAGCGAAGGAACCTGCCCGTCCAAGAGAGAGGACAGCGCTTCGCCAGAAAACACCAGGCCCTGGATCTAGCCAGCAGAAATTGGGCAGTTTTGCATTGAATGAGAACACGAAGAGGTCCAGTTCTGGTGTCCCCATCTGTGGAACAGGTCCTCTGCAACTTCCTGAAGCAGTTCCCATTCATGGACCCTGGCCTGTGATCGGCTTAGGCTGTCCGTGATAGTGTTGTCCACACGGAACATGTACTGCAATGATGTGTGCGCTGTGTTGCAATACCCAATCCCAAACCCTTTGAGCCTCCCTGCAAAGGGGTAGAATGAGTGCCTCCTTGTTTGTTGAGATAGTACATCATCGCTGTATTGTCTGTTTGAACCAGAAGAGTACCCGTGGAATCTCCGCCTGGAATGCCTGTAGGGCATATAGAACGGCTCATCTCCAGAATATTTATGTGAAGATGGGACTCCACAGACATCCAGGAGCCTTGAGTCCTGACCCCATTGAGGTGAGCTCCCATCTGGACCCCGAGGCATCCGTGGAGAGAGTCGGTGGCACAGTGAAGGGACTCCCGTCGAGGCGGTCTTGGACAAGTCATCGATGCCAGTCTCAGATGACTGCATCCGTGATCCGGGCTGGATGCTGCAGATGATCCTGCTTTTGGTCCCATTGTGCTCTCAGCATCCATTGGGTAACCCGCATATGGAGTCGAGCTGGGGAACCATCGCATGGCAGCCGCCATGTGTCTGAGCAGGCAAAGGACGTGCACGGGCGGTACCGGCTTCTCTTCCTTTATGTCCCTTATGAGGGATCTGATGCATTCCGCCTGTCCTGGGGAGGAATGCCCTTCCTGAATTGTGTCCAGAACCGCTCCTATAAAGTGCAAGTTCTGAGACGGAACAAGGTACGACTTCTCCTGATTGATGGTAATGCCCAGCAATAGGAAGAGGAACAGGTATCCTGTATTGTGGACATCAGGACCCCCATGAGGGTGCCATGAGGAGCCAGTCATCTAGGTATGGAAAACGTAGTGGGCCCCTCTCCTGACAGCTGCTACCATGACTGCCATACACTTTGAGAACACCGAGGTGCGAAGACAGTCCGAAGGGAGGCTCGGAACTGTTAGCGTCCCCAGAAACTCGAAATGCAGAAATCTGCAGTGCGCTCGGCGATTGGGAGATGTAGGCAAGCATCCTGCATATCCAGCAACGCCAGCCATGCGCCTCTTTGAGCATGGAATGAGACCCGCAGGGTCACCATGTGAAATGCTTGTACAGCACAAAGTTGTTGAGATCGCTGAGATCCAAAATCTGGTGCAAAACCCTGATTTCTTTGGAACCAGGAAGAAGTGGGAATAGTAACTGCTTCCTCTCCGGTTCAGTGGAACATGTTCTATGGCCTCCTTGTGTAGGAGGGCCAAGATCTCCTGCTGAATAAGCAGAGCATGCTGACCCGAGTAACAGGAGAGCAAGGGAGGTCTGATGGCGGGTGATCGAGAACTCTATAGAGTGACCTCGCTCAACCAACTGCAACACCCACTGGACGAAGTGATCCTCTGCCATCCTGAAAGATGATGAGATATGTGAACCCCGACCTTCTCGGCCCTTTGCTCCAGAGGAGGGGCGGGGCGGGAAGGAGCCATGCTGTGGTGGTGTTTTCCCGTGGGCTGGGCTGCTTTTTAATGCTTCGGGCCCTGGCCCGAGTGGAACCTGGCTTGATTCTTACGCCAAAGTTGTCTCCGTTGCTGGTCGAACATGGCTGTTGCCTTTGTTGGCGTCAGAAGCGATTCTGGTTCCACGAAAGGAACCAGATTTTGGTCTGTACATGGCTTGTACAGTCCTGACTGCCTTCCCAGCGTCCCTGCAATTTGATGATGACCTTCCGGACTCCTCACCAAAGAGGACCGCTCCATTACAAGGGACATCCAGGAGATTCTTCTGGACATCCAGGGTAAATCCGAGACCCTCAGCCACAAGTGTCTCCGGAGACAAACGCCTGTAGCTGCTCCTGGCTGCCGAGTCGTAGCGGCCGGAGAACCTGGGTTCCACGCCAGACCCAGTTTGGAGGAGGTTTAGCAGCTCTTCCTTCTTTGCCATCCAGTAAATCTTTAAGAAGGTCTTGGCCCTGATCCCAGAGGGCGTTCTGAAACTGCACCATGTGCGTCAGATAGTTCAAAGACCTAATAGAGCATGTAGCAGCACGCATGCACACACATCTTCTCATGGACTCTAATTGCTTAGATTCCTGGTCCAGAGGCTGGGTGCTCAAATGTTGAGGTCGCTGGGACCTGTCATGAGATGCAGTAATGACCAGGAGTCAGCCAGGGGTTGTTGCGCCAAATACTGGTCCTCCGTGGGAGCTCTGTAAAGGCGGTCAGCCTTCTTTGGAACAGCAGGTGTGGAATGTGATGCTTCAAGCTGCCTTAGTGGCGTCGTAAGGTGTCCACCAAAGGTGGGACCACCACAAGCTTTGGGTCTTTCTGCCTGAGGTAACGGGCAAGGCGTTGTCTCTCGGGGTCTAGTTCTCAGTCTCCCATCCCATATTGTCCTGGATGTGCCTCATGATTTCTGAAAAGGAGGGATCATCTGGAGCGACCTAGGATGTCCCGTGGGTCTGGTGATGGGGGACTGAAAGGAGATGGAGACCTGGAGATGTCGGACATATCGGTCTGAAGTCATCTCCGATGATCGGCGTCTGCTCCTGGGTCACTTTGGGCTCCGGGACCTGAAGGAGAGCAAGATGCGTGTTCTTGTCTCTCGATCGGCCGAGGAGGTGGAGTTGGCTCTTGGGGGTCGTGGGTCTGTCACCTTGGCGCCCCTAGGAGGAGGTGGTGGAGGGAGGCTGAGGCTTAGGGAAACCACGTCCTTCTTGATGGTTTCCTCACCAGAAGGTGAACAAATACTTCACCTCCTGGATGTTCATACCTGACAATGGACCTGGCGTCAGTGTGGACCTGTTGTCAGGGTCAGGCGTTGGGTCCCTGGGAAGCACTGGATCCGGCTCCCTGGGCAAGCAGGCATCCTCTCGTTGTCCCTGTCTGGTGGTGCAGTAGCCTCTTGCCTGAGGACCCCTGACGCCTGGTGTCCACTGGCGCCGGTGTAGTAGTGGCTGTTTTCGGTGCTGGGTCGGACGCCTTCTGACTCCGTCGTCCGCTTAGGGACATCAGCTCAGAAGTCTTCCTTTCAGGTGCTTTAGGAGGTTGAGAGATGGATCTGAAGTCGGTGTCCCGGCGCGGTCAGGCACACCTCACGATTTGGAGGAAGACTTTGTGCCTGTCCGCAGGAACAGGCTTGAGGCATCCGACTCCCAAGAGGTCTTGAGCGGGTGCAGGGAGGCGGAGGAGTCCCTGGACCTTACTACCGGGGAGGCTGGGAGCGAGCCGGAAGGAGATCTATAGGACCGGCAGAGCTGGAGCTGGTCCTGGACTCTGAGGCCCTGCTTGGGGATTTTGCCCTGTCCGAGTCCTGATGCTTGTCCCGGTGCTTCTCAGCTTTATGAGAAGATTCCCCATTGGAGGAAGGTCTTTCTCCATCTTTCTTAATTTCTCCTCGAGAAGGAATCCTGAAGGGCCTCCTGGCGGCGGATCCGGGTCCTGCTATTAAATTGTTGGCAAATTGAGCAGGCCTGGGTGTCGTGCTCCAGGTCAGACACCTGACACAGGCAGAATGATGGTCTGCAAGGGGATCTGCTTGCTGAGGCGCACTTAGAGGGACGTCCGTCAGGAGGAGGAGTAGAAGAAGCAGACATGGATTAAAGTTTTACTTAAAATAAAGATTTAAAGCATTGTAACAGTAGAGCATGCTTCCGTGAGGCCGATGCTGGCAAGTCGATGGCGGAAAAGAACTGGGGATGCTGGGGACTGCCCCTTTATGTGATGCCTGACGCTCGGGAGGGGCCGACATTGGGGCGTCCCCGCTGGATACTGCTAGGTAGAATTTTTCCGTGGGGTCCTGGCGCCTGCTGGCTTCAGTCCTAATGGTGTAACCTGCTGCAAGAGCTGTTTCTCGAAATGAGATAGAAAAAGGCGGTAAAACTACGAAGATAGACTGGTGAAGCAGTGAACTTAACAGCGCTAACTCAAGCTAACGTCGGAAAGAACTGGAAGGTGGTGTTGGGGACCGCCTTTATACCGACATCGCATGGCGTCAGTCACCTGACGTTAGGCGGTCCCCCGCCAGAGACTGCTAGCTAGAAATTTTCTGTGGGGTCCCGACGCCTTTCAGCTTCAGTCCTATATGTAATTACCTACTGCAAGAGCCCTCTCAAGTAAGATCTACTGTTACAGGTGAGTAACCTGTTCTGCTAGGAGCATGGATATGTTGTTCATCCACACTGTTTAGCAGACTCCAAGCAGTTCTCCGGGAGGAGGTAGGCAAGGCGCACACCCCTACTTAGGAAACAGAGATTGCAGAACTGAGGCCCCAAAACCAGCATCCGGTGACTAAGGTCGATGTGGTAGTGGGTAATGAAGATGTTTGCTGACTTCCAGGTAGCAGCCCGACAGATTTCCTGGATAGCGATGTCCCTGGAAGCAGCCACCGATGCAGCAGTATGGTGGGTAGAATGAGCTCTTATCCCTCTGGGAGGCTCCTTGCCCACCAACTCATAGCACAGACCTACAGTATGCATGATGTAATCCATCTTGCTATGGTCCATTTGGCTGCAGGTCTGCCAGAGCGGCTTCAGCGTGGGTGACAAACAACTGGCGAACCCTCTGCAATTTCCGTCGTCCTCTCCTTGTAGTAGAGAGAGCATGTCTCAGGTCCAGCGTGGAGCCTGTACTCAGCATCAGAGGTGTAATTAGGGTAGTAAACCGGCAGAGTCAACACCTGGTTAAGCTGAAACTAGCGCCACCTTTGGAAGGAATTTGGTGAGGCGCAGAACAACTTTGTCCCTGTGAAAGACCAGATAAAGGAGTCCACAGCTCCTGGAGCTCCCTGTCCTTCTGGCAGATGTGATAGCCACCAGAAAGGCCATCCTCCATGACACATGTGACAGCTCACACTTGTGCATCGGTTTGAATGGCTTGTCCATGAGATTTGCCAAAACCAGCAACAGATCCCATGGGGTGGAGGTTCACACCGGAGGAAATGTGATCTGGGCCTTTGAAAAAGCGCCTAAGACCACTGTCTCCTGCGCCAATGTCAGCTGACCGGCCCAAGCCCGGTAAGCAGAAATGGCTGCCAGGTGCACCCTAGGGGTCGATGTCCTAGACCCCCTTTGGAGAGAGACCAAAGGTAGTCAAGAATGTTAGCCACAGAGCAGGATAAGGGTCCAGACTCTTCCTGACTCCAAATGGAAAACCTTTTTCCATTTGAAGGCATAACATTTCCTGGTCGATTCCTTTCTAGATGCTCCACTACGGAGTAGACATCCTTGAAAAGACCCAAAGCCTGGAACTCTAGCCGCTCAGGTACCAGGCTGTGAGGTGCATGGATTGAAGGTGTGGATGGAATACCTTCCCTGGTTCAGAGATATCAGGTCCGGGCATGTACAAAGCAGCTCTGGGGCCTTCAGCTGAGGCTGAGGAGATCTGGGTACCAGAACTGGCATGGCCAATCTGGGGCTACCAGAATCACCTTCGCCTTGTCCCTACTCACCTTGAGTAACACCTTGTGGATCAAGGGAAATGGAGGAAGGCGTAGAAGAGGCCTGGGGTCCACGGCCTCGAGAAGGCATCCTCCTGCAGCGAGCCCTGCTGAGGGGCAGGCATGATACAGCCTAAGCTTGTCATTTTCCTGGTGGCAAATAGGTCCACCATCGGTTTGTCCCAACGTGAGAACAGGCTGTAAGCTACCTCTGGATGGAGAGACCACTAATGGGATGTCTGGCCTATGCGGCACAGAGCATCCGCCAGCTGGTTCGAGGCTCCTGCCACATGACAGCTAGGAGATCTGCCTCCAACCGCTTATGAGGGTCCAGATGCGGGCGCCTCATTGCACAGCAGATGGGAGTGCATGCCGCCTGCTTGCTGAGGTAGTACATGGTTGTGGTATTGTCCATTTGGACTTGAACCACTTGACCCGGAGCTGAGGAGGCGGAAGCTGACTGTGCCAGTCTGACTGCTCTGAGCTCCAACAGACTGATGTGGCCATCGGGACTCCTCGGGGTCTAGAACCCATGGGCCCTGTTGTCCCCATGTGGGCTGCCCAGCCCATGAGAGAGCACTGGTCATAAGGACGACCATCGGCTCGGGCAGACAAATGGGATCCTTCCTCACCCGGCTCTGGGGCGGTCCACCATTGGAGAGTGTCCCACATCTTCTGTATTACAGTGACCAGCTGGTCAAAATGACCATGTCGCTGGAGTCCACTGGGCAGCCAGCTCCCATTGAAGGGGTGCATATGCACCGGCCCAACGGACCACCGAGGTGCACACCGCCATGTACCCCAGAAGGCAGAAAGTCCCAGGCAGGCGAAATGCCCAACCAGAAATGATCGGGCAAAGGAGGAGAACATCCGTCCTGTCCGCTGAAGCCGAGCTCTGGCATGACAAGAGTTGAGCTCTGCCCGATGAAGCCCATCACCTGAGAAGGCACGAGTTCTGACTTGGCCTCGTTGATCAGGAGGCCGAGTTGGGAGCAAGTTTTGAGGGCCAGATCCCTGGACCTCTCCACCTCCTGTTGGTGGAACCTGCCAAGAGCCACTCATCGGGATAAGGGTAGATTCTGACTCTTTGATACCGAGTTGGGCCGCCACCACTGCAATGCATTTGGTGAAGACCCGTGGAGCCGATGACAGGCTGAATGGCATGGCTCGGAACTCCTGGGGTCCCTTGAAAGCGGAGGAACCGCTGATGGGACAGACGGATTGGGATGTGGAAAGAATGTGTCCTGTAGATCCAGTGAACAGAACCACATGATTCGCTCCAGGGATGGTATGATCTGGTTCAGAGTGACCATCCGAAAGGTGCAGGACCTAAGATATTGATTCACGCCATGGAGATCTAGGATGGGGCACCAACCACCCGTCCACTTGGGCACAGAGTATCTGGAGACAAAGCCTGGGTCTGTTGGAGGATCCGCACTGGAGCTACTGCCTCCTTGTGGAGGAGCAGGGCTCGTCGCTCTCGAAGAGCCGACTGGGTGCATGTGAAATCCGTTCCTCCGAGGGGCATGGGCTCGGCTGGGAGGGTACTGCTCGAATTCTAGAGTCAGTCCCCAACTGACCATTTTGAGAACCCACCTGTCCGGAGTGATAGCGGACCAGGCAGAAAGGAAGTGGTGGAGCTGACCTCACGGGAGGACCCAGAGCTGGCATGATGGGTGTAGGGGTGGCCACCCCAATCTGTCACTGAGCAGGCTTAGAAGAGGAGGAGGCTCCAGGACCTGAGCCTTGGCCTCATTTCAGGGCTGCTGAGGACCTTGCTTGGGTCGAGGCCGAAGCTTGAGCCTGCTGCTGTTGATGTTGCTGTCCTCCTTGATAGGAGGGCTGCCAGACCTAAGAGGAAGAGTGCGAAATGGCTTCTTCTTTCTCTTCTGCTGGTTCTTGCGAAGAACCCTTGGCAGAAGTGGCATCCAAGGTGGCATTGGACTGCTCTATCGCTGAAGTTGACCGGCCACTCCTGGACCCGAGTGGTACCAGGAAGGGCACGTCAACAAGCTTATGCTGAGTATCCGCCCGGAAAGAGAAAGCCTCAGCCAAGCCCTGCAGTGAGAGTCCACTCGCGGCTGCCAGCAGCGAGCACAGGAATCCTCGATATCCAAGGCAGTCTGGAGCTGCTGTTTAGCAACACACGGCCTGATTACGGACCTGCTTGACCGTGGTCTGCATGTCCGTGGGAGATGAGGGAGGACCTCATCTAATGACCCAAGAAGGGCATGAGAGAAGTGTGCTATAATAACAGCTGAGCTGGCCTGATGAAGGCACAGAGAAGAGGCTGCATAGACCTTACGGGCAGTGTGGTCCATATTCTTGGACTCCTTGTCCAGGGATCGGCCAGTGTTGGCCGAACTACCAGTCCGCTTGAACACAGAGGCAGTCACCAGGCTCTCGGCTGAAGGGTGCTCTGTAGACCCCTCAAGGGACTCCATGGGCACAGCGTATTTGCAGGCCATGTGGGCAGATGGTGCTGGACAGGGCTGCCAAAGTTCAAAGGCCGGGCCAACAATGGCCTCGGCCACTAGAAAAGGCTCCGTCAGGGTATCCCTCTCAATGTCAGTGAGAGGGTACTCTGCCTTTTCTGGATAGGCTCCAGGGGCGCTCCGTGGAATCGAGATGAGGCGAGAATGCCCTGGAAAGAGGAAGGGCCTTCCTCCATCCCTGCGCCAACTGACTCATCATCCCGGGATGTGAGTGCAAGCCGGTGACGCCAGAGTCCAAAGAGTCGTGATACAGCGGTCTACGCTAAATCTGCCGAGGGCAGTCTGGGGTGACTTATCGACAGATGTCGGGAAGCCCAGTGTCCTGTCAGTCCCTCTTCCAGGTGCCCTCCTCAGGCTGTTTAGGCGGTGGTTCCACCCGAATCGATGGAGAGACTGGAATAGGCCTAACTGGGACGGCCCGGCCCCACGGTGGAGGAACAAAGGGCTTTGGTTCCTGAGGGGTTGGCTTAGGAGGCGAGAGCCAAGTGATGGCAGGGCAGGCGGTGGAGCCGGCTTCTGCCTGGTCAAGATCAGCTGCTGCCACATAAGGTCTTCATAGTGCGGAGTTTCACACGGACCTCTCCACTTCCAAGGAGGATGAGAACCTGTGGTATCGCCTCTTTTTGAGTGTTTATGGCTCTTTCTGGGTCAATCATTCGAGGGGTCCTGGACCGGGACCGAGATTGGGGAGGCCGACTCGGTCGATCGAGACACTGGATTGGTGAGACCCGAGTCCGGACCTGATGGGACACCAGTAGGCTGGGTCCCTCATCCGAAAGACAAGGACCGAGTCCGCTCCAATGAGTCATCGGGCACAGCCGGCGACAAGGGGTCAAGGATAATTCGACTGCCGGCCACTTTCTCAGTCCCTTGACCAGATGGAAGGTCCAGAAAGCCAGTGGCTGAGGATGCGATCTCGACCGAGGTCGAGACAGCATGCTCTTGGGACTTGGACCTCTCCTGGTCCCAAGAGCGTCTCTGTTGAGAGGGCGACACGGGTCCTTCTCCCTCTTTCGAGAGGGAGGAGTGCGAGCCTGAGGCGGCTCACCCAGTGGGGAGAGACTGGCACATCTCCTGAAGGAGCCCGTAGCTGAGAGCCTAGGTTCAGCGGGACAAAGAAGCTCAATTGGCCAAAGTGCGAGCTGCTTCCTCCTCGAATGCCTTCATCTGTTGAAGCTGTTCAGCGGAGCCCATGGCTGTGGAAACCGCCCACCTAGCCTCCTATGATTTCTGAGCCGGGTTTCTTTTCCGGACCCCCAGCTTCCGCGTGCCTTGCGGCTTCCAGAACGCTGGGATGGAAGGCTGGCAAACCGTACAACGAGATGTCATGTCTGACACCCAGGCAGTAAACGCACATGAGGTGGGGATTGGTGCACATCATCCGGCTGCAGGGGTACCAGCAAAATCCTGGGGAAGATTTTCCTCTATAGTCGATGTGACAAAAGCGCAATCGCTAACTCGAACGAGTTTGATTTTCGGTAAAACCAACAATTTGAAAGCCAGGGCCTACGAAATGCTGAGAACACGAGGGAACCTATATCTTCCAGCGGAAAGGAAGATCTACGCCATGGGGTGGAGCTGAGGTATATACTCACCCGGTGGGTGGGAGGAGCCAGCATGAAGATGGTGTAAGATTTAAAGTGGAAGAGGACACAAACAGTGTGGATGAACAACATATCCATGCTCCTAGAACAACGCTTTCCATGAAGAGGCGTGGCTCGCAACTTGCAGCTGGCTCAAGGGAGGCAACATAAGCTTTTCTAACAAATTAAAGGTCCTGGGGGACTGTATCCCTCCTGGGGGTTTGATATGCAGAATGCTGCACAAAAGGTCTTTGCCAAGTCTAGTGCGCCAGGGGTCTGCCTTCCATAGGTAAATGAGTAGCTGACAGTGCTGAAGGTGTACCTTTATGGACCAATAGCTGAGACACTTGCCAGATAGGAAAGGAGTACTCCAGTACCAAATTCACTGGGCAGGTAAAGGGATCCATGGAATGTGATGCTACCCACAGGCAGAAATGTTTCCATTTCATGGCATATATGGCCCCTAGTCAGGTTTCCTTGAGGCCACTAGGACATCCGCTACCTTGAAAATACCCGTGTATCTGTCTCCAAGTCTGCAGGAGCCATGCATGCAGATGCAGTGACTGAAGATCTGGGTGTAGTGGTTCACTGTTCCCTGCGAGAGCAAGCAAGTAGACAGGGTCAAGGGAAATGGAGGTTCCAGTGCCAGCTGTTGGAGCAGCGGGAACCAGATCTGTTGAGAAAAGAATGGCGAATGAGAATCATTGTTGCCCATCTCTGTGGTGCTTGAGTAACACTCTGAATCAGTGGGAAGGCATACGCAAACCTCCCCTGCCCAAGACAGGGACAACGATCTCACCAGAAAACACCACGCCTGGATTTAGCGAGCAGGAAAGACAGTTATGTAAGAACTTACCGTAATAGATCTTGAGAGGAGCTCTTGCAGCAGGTAATACCATTGGGACCCAGACTAATGCAGCCAGGCATTGGATCCCACAAGAAAACTTGTAGCTAACAGTCTGATGAGGACTGCCCCCAGCGTCCCGGCTCCGCCTGACGTCATACTAGTGAAAAGAGGCGGGTCCCCTGGCACCATCTCAGTTCTTCCACCAGAGACCTGGCTGAAAAATATTGAGAGAACGGACAGGAACTCCCCACTGTACACAATGTAATGATACCCCGATTCATGGGGGATCGAGGGTGGGAAGGCACCAGCTGGAGTGCTCCTCGAAGATCTACTGTTACGGCACGCTCTACGTAACTGTACCATCTAACTTCGAGGGAGCTCTTGCAGCAGGTAATACCATTAGACAGAGTCCCAAGCAGTGCCCAAAGATAGGCCCAGGTCTGATAGGCAGGTGGAGAGTAGCCAAAAACTAGCTGAAGACTGAGTAACCTCAAGAGAGCAGGCCTTGCAGGACGGCTAGTCCCAAACCACATCTCCTCCTAGAAGCAATGTCTAGCTGTAATGCCTGATAAAGGTGTGGACCATGCTCATGTCGCTGCAGCACAAATGTCTGCTGACAAAACATTTTTGAAGAGGCAAATGAGGAAGCCACAGCCCTCATGGAGTGACCCTTAACAGGACCCAGAAGAGGTTTGCCATGATGTTGGTAACAAAAGAAATACAGTGCACCAGCCAACAGGCTAGTGACTGTTTGGAGACAGGAGACAGTCATCCTTTCTGCAAAGGAGATGAACTGGTCCATCTTTCTGGAAGGTTGAGTCCTGTGGAGTAATACCTCAGGATTCTGTGGACATCCAAGGTGTGCAAAAGTGCTTCACCTTGGTTTGTAAACTCAGGGGTAAACCGAAGGTTGATGTCCTGGTTCAAAGTCAGTACTGAAACCACCTTGGTAGAAATTTAGGGTCAGTATGCAGGCTCACCCTGTCCCTGTGAAAGACAATGAAGGCTCCTTACAAATCAAAGCCTGAAGCTCAGAAACCTGTCGAGCAGAACTAATGGCAACCAAAAGAAGCACTTTCCAAGAAAGAAAGCGAGCTCAAAGTCACGGCTAGTTCAAGGGAGGAAGGGTGAGCTTCCCAAGAACAAAAAGTAAATCCCAAGGAGGAACAGGGTCCTTCTGGGAGGTCTGATGTGTAAGACCCTCTGAGAAGTATTGCAGACATTCAGTTGTGAGAGTTCTCTCCCCAAAGGGTTCATGATATGCAGAGGCGCACACATGTGCACCTTGATAGATGGGTAGCTTAGCCCCAAGTCCAAAAGGTGGAGTAGGTAGTCTAGCATGTGCCTAACCAGACAATCCAGGGGATCTAGGGCATGGACAGTTGCCCAAGAAACGCTTCCACTTCATAGCGATCGTAACCCTGGTGGAAGGTTTCCTCGCTGCCACCAAAACCTCTGCCACCCTGCTTGACACTCCTAATCTCCCTCTGCTAAGACTGTAGGAGCCAGCGTGCAGGTGAAGAGTATGCACAGCAGGATGGACAAGTGTCCCTGTTCTTGTGAGAGCAAGTGGGTGTAGAGAGGCAACTGTTCTGGGGTTCCAATAACAGTTGTTGAAGCAGCGGATACCAAATCTGAAGAGGCCATTGAGGAGCTAAGAGGATCATCCTGGCTCCTTCCAACTGCAATTTCAGCAGTACTCTCTGAATGAGGGGAAGGCGTACAGGAACCTCCCTGTCAGGAGAGAGGGACAATGCGTCTCACCAGAAAACACCAGGCCCTGGAGCGAGTGAGCAAAAATTTTGCAGTTTGGTGCATGGGGGATGCAAAGGGTCCCACTCTGGACAGCCCCCGTCACTGAAGAGGTCATCTGCAACTTCTTGGAGAAGTTCACACTTTTGACTCAGAGACAGCGCAGCTGAGACAGTCGACGAACATTCTGGACCCCTAGCAGGTGCACCGCTGTAGATTAGATGTTCTACTGCCCAATCCCACACTCTCATGGGCTCCTGTAAGGGGATAAGAGTGAGTGCCCCCTGTTGTTGATGTAGAGACTATTGGCGTGTTGTCCGTCTGCACCAGGAGAGGACCTGAGCTGGTCTCAAAATGCCTGAGCGCATTCAGAACTGCTCTCATTTCCAGAACACTGATATGTAGAGGGCATTCTGTAGAAGACCAGGACCCTTGAGTCCTGTGATTCCCAAAGTGGGCCCCCATCCTGTCAACATGGCGTCTGTAGATTTGAGATGAGGTTGGTCTCGAGGACTCCTCCCTCTAGGTTTGTGTGACAGAGCCACCAGCCAGGGAGCGAAAGATCGCCAGAGAAACCCGGATCTGTTGATCCAGGTCATCCACCGCCTGGTCCCATTGGGCCGAGGCGCCACTGAAGGACCCTCATGTACAGCCTGGTGAGGGAGACTGTAGTTATGGCGGCCGCCATGTGGCCCAGTAGCTGCAGAATAATCCGTGCAAGGATAGATGGGGCTGTTTGTACTCTTTCACAAGGCCCACAGGCATTCTGCCCTGTCCAAGTGTAGAAAGGCTCTTCCTGTGCGGTATCCAGGATCGCCCCTATGAACTGCAACTGCTGGGATGGCCAGGGGTTGCGACTTTGGCCAATTCACTTATCCCCAGAGAGCAGAAGAGCTCTGTCTCTTTCAGGGTGACTCAAAGCTGCTCTTCAGGACGGGCGGATATAAGCCAGTCATCAGGTAGGAGTAGCGTGAGGGCCTCTCCTCAGGAGCTGCTGCTACCACTGCCAGACACTTGGTGAAGACTCTGGGGGCAGATGAAAGGCCGAAGGCAGAACCGGAACTGGTAATGCTGGTCCTGGAACCGAATCGAAGGAATCTTCTGTGAGACTTCAGAACCTTGATGTGTATGTAGCGTCTTGCATATCTAGGAAGCATAACCAGTTCCCTTGATGGAATAAGGGGAATAGACTTGCCAGAGTTACCATCCAAAATCTCTGGTACTTGACCGAGAGATTGACCTGACAAGTCCAGAATTGGGCAAAGGTATCGCTTTCTTTGGGACCAAGAAAAATGGGAGTAATAACCTTTGTTCCTCTGTGCCAGAGGAACCAGCTGGATGGCCTTTTCTCTAGAAGCAGCTGAATTTCTCTGCCAGAAGATGGTGTGGGCTGGTGGACAACTGACAGGAAGGGGGTGTCTGGTGGGATAGAGGAACTCTATTGAGCACCCTTTTGAATAGCGTCTAGTACCCACTGGTCTGTGGTGATGCTGGACCATTTGAGAGAAAGGGCAAATCTCCCTCCCACCTTCTTGGTTTGTGACTCCCGGGAGAGGTGGGGAGGCAACAGATCAGGCGGTGGGAGTGCTGGGCCTGAGAGCTTTGGGCTGACTAGGGCCTTGGGGGCAGGAGTGACCCCGCCTCTTGAATCTCTTGCCCTGGTGGGTTTGCCTCCCTGTCCTTTTGCGAAAGGACGGCGGACGGGGTTCTTGAGGCTGGGATTTATACATGCAGTGAACATCCGCAACTGCTTTCCCTGACTTTTGAAGCTCTATGACCAGGTTTCTACCTCTGGGCCAAACAGCACTGGGCCTTGAAATGGGGAATCCAAAATGAAGTCCTGAAGATCAGGCTTAAAACCAGTAAGCCTCAGCCAAAACTGCCTCCTCAGACCGCCCCAGGCAGCAGCTTGGGAGGTTATGTCCACCGTGTCATATGAGCAGATATGTTTATCCCGTCCAGAGCTGACTGGGCCAGGCAAGCACTTCCTCCTTGGTGTCAGAGTCTGGCATAGAATTAACCGCTCCATAGTCTTCTGCCAAAGTGGCTGCTGATAAGTCACCATATGTGCCATAAAGTTCAGGGATCTAATGGCACCTGTGGCAGAGGAATATACTTTTAGCCCAGCTGTCCAGCTTCTTGGAGACTGGGTCCGGAGGCTGAGAGCTTAAATGTTTAGGTTGTGTGCCACGGCCATGGGCAGTGGCAAGCACCAAAAATTGACCTCGGTTGCTCCGCCAAAAAGGCTCTGCCCTGGGGTCTTGTAAAGCCTATCAGCCTTCTTGGGTACTGCTGATATAGAAGAAGGCATACACCAGGAAGAAAAAATTACTCACCTTAGTAATGTTGTTTCTAATGGAGTCTTGCTGTATTCTGACTATTGCAGTTAGGTCCTGCCTTTCAACTGCTCCGGAGAACAAAGAGTTAACTTTCCATGGCCAGCATGGAGACGTTCATGTGAGCTCGGTTGAAACCCTGTTGCTGCTGTTTAAACTCCAACTGTTAGATCTTTCATGAGCAATACTCACTAGAAGTTCTGTGTGGAAACGTAAAACTCACTAGCCAAAATGGCAACTAAATTTATTAAGAAAAGGGTTTCTTGGTTTCAAAGCAAAGACTCAAGTCAGGAAAGCCAAAAACAAAACACACACACCCAAAGTAAGGAGGGTGAAAAGGGCACCTCTAGGGTGCCAACGCTACTCCTGCCCACCCACATCCCAAAAACAGGTTCTGAGAGGAGGCGGGAGGTCAGAATACATCAAGACTCCATTAGAAGAAACAACATTACTAAGGTGAGTAATTTTTCTTCAAACAACATGAAGTCTTGCTGTATTCTGACTAATACCAACTACCAAGCAGTACCTCCATGGAGGAGGGACAGAACCTACTTTGGGAATAGGCTCTGAAGTACTGCTGTGCTAAACCGAGCATCACTCCTAGCCTGGATATCCAGAGAGTAATGCATGGTGAATGTATGGACTGTTTTCCAGGTGGCTGCTTGACAAACCTCTAAGATCGGAATATCCCTGGCAGCAGCCAAGGAAGCAGCTGTACCTCTAGTAGAGTGAGCCCTCAGGCCTGAGGGTGGGGTTCTACAGCTTTTCATAGCAGAATTGTATACAAGAGACAATCCACCTGGCAATAGATCTCTTAGTAGCAGGTTTGCCCTTACCAACCTCTCCATCGTGAGGAACAACTGCAGGGATTCAAACCTGTGACCCTTGGTGCGCTCTATGTAGTAGCTGAGAGCCCTCTTAACATCCAAGCTGTGCAGCACTCTCTCCAGAGGAGGAATGGTCAGTGAATAAAACAGGGAGACATAGACTGATTAAGGTGGAAATCTGAAACTACCTTACGCAAAAACTTCCTGTTAGTTCTTAGGACCACTTTATCTCTATGGAAAGAGATGAAATCAGGCTCCACTGACAGGGCTTGCAATTCACTGATATGCCTGGCAGAGGTAATGGCTACCAAAACACAGTTTTCAAGTCAAGTACTTAGGTTCTGCAGAGGACAAAGGCTCAAAGGGTGGTTGCATAAGCTGAGCAATGCAAACATTAGGTCCCAAGCAGGAGCAGGGTCCCTAAGGGGTTTGGTGTGCAGCAATCCCTTGAAGAACTTACAAAACACAGGATGGGCTGACAGAGGAGAGGTTTGCCTACTGACAAGAAGGCAGAAACAGCTGCCAGATGCACTTTAAGTGTAGCCGGCCTAAGCCATTAAGATGAACCATATAGTCCAGGACTGTGGAACACCAGCAGATTCTGGAGAAATATGCTTATTAGAGCACCAAATAGTGAACCTTTTCCATTTGGGTTGTAAGTCTTTCTGGTGGAAGGCTTTAGAAGCCTAAGGATATCCAGAACCCTTGAGAGCGATGCAGATCAGCAAACTCTAACTCTTCAAGAGCCATGCCTTGAGATTGAGAGATTTGAGGTTCGGATACCAAATCCTCCCCTGAGAGGATGTCAACAGGTTGTAATTCCTGGGAAGAGACAGGGAAGGTGGACTGCTAAGGACAGCAACAGTGGGTACCAGGGCTGTCTGGCCCATCTGGAGCAATCAGAATCACTTTGCATGGTTGAGACCTGATCTTGACTAATACTTTGAACAGGAGAGGAAGGGAAAAGCATATAGAAATCTCCCTTCTCAATTAGGAATCAGAGCATCCAGGGGACTGAGCCCAAGACTGGGGGTCTGCAACAAAGAGAAGTCAGTGATTGTCTGGGGCTGCAAAAGATCTATTGTGGACTGCCCCATCTCGAAAAATCACTTTCAAAACTAGGGATCTAGGGTCCATTCGTGATGGCCCTGGGATATCCTGCTGAGAGCATCTGCTAGGACATTGTCCTTCTCTGGGAGGTGAACTGCTATCAGAGAGGTTTGCAGGAATAGGCCAGGGACCACAACTTCATTGCTTCTGTGCACAAGGCCAGTGAACCAAGTGCCTCCTTGCTTGCTGATGTACCACATTGTGGTGGTATTGTCTGTTCTGATCTGGACCACCTTGTTCTGTACAGATTTGGAAAGGCTTGCAGTGCCAGAAACACTGCTCTGAGTTCCAAGAGACTGATGTGAAGAGATCCTTGAGGTGACCACAGCCCTTGGGTGGTAAGATCCCCAGGTGGGCTCCCCAGCCCAGCAGGGAGGCATCTGTGGTGAGTATCACTGAATGAGACTGAGTGATAAAGGAACCTTCTCAAATTGTCCTGATCCTGCCACCATTGCAAAGCCTGGATCAGAGTTCGAGTCACTGGGACTAGTTTGGTAAGGGAATCCTTTCTTTGGGACCAGAAGGCTCTTAAGTGGAACTGAATGTCCCTCATCTGAAATCTTGCTCCCTGGACCACTGCTGTAGGGGCTGCCATGTGGCCCAGGAGCTGCAAGAGATGCCGTGCTGGTCGAGACACCTGGCGGGTGAATGAAGAGGCCAGTTCCATAAGGGTCCTTGCCCTGTCCAGGAAGGAAGGCTCTTCAGCTTACTGTATCCAGCTCCGCCCTATGAAGGCGAGGAGCTGTACTGGCTCAAGAACTGACTTTGGAAGGTTGAGGAGAATCCTAAGGAAGTGAACACTTGCTGACTTATTTGCAGATGTGACTTGACTTGGTCTGAGACTGACCCACTATGAGCCAGTCGTCCAAGTATGGAAAGATGGAGATCTTTATCTCCTTAGGAAAGCAACCACTACTGCCAGGCACTTTGTGAACACCCTTGGGGCTGATGTTAGGCTAAAGGGCATTGCTCTGACTTGATAGTGGCCTGAGGGCAACCTCGAACCTGAGGTACTTTCTGTGGGAGCACCTGATGGGAATGTGAAAATAGGCATCTTTGAGGTCCAGGAGGCTAGCCAGTCCCCTGGCCTTAGAGTTATTCCAAGTCACCATTTTGAACTTTGGTTTTAAAAGGTGCTTGTTCAGATATCTTAGATCCAGGATGGGCGCCATTCTCCTGTTTTCTTGGGGTTAGGAAGTACCTGGAATACAATCCTTTGCCCTTGTGTAGGGTTGGAACCCTTTCTATGGCTCTGAGAGCCAGAGGAAGAAACCTCTGCCTCCAGGGCAAGGGTCTCTAATGGATTTGCAGGTGGAAAGGATCTGGTTCTCATCTTGGGAAATATTCTGAAGCTGAGAACCAGTCCTTACTACTTCCAGGACCCACTTGTCTGATGTCAGAGACTTCCAGTTCTGGACAAAGATAAGCCAGCCTGCGCCTGCAGGTACTGGAGAATCGGCCGGGCAGACCCATCAGGGTGTCTGCTTGGCAGGGGCTTTAGGCTGAGGGGTGGAAGCAGGCCTGCTCATTCCCGTCTGCCTCTCCCTCTGAAGAACCCCTCTGAGCATAAGCAGAAGGAGGCCTGGGCTTGTACAAAGGCCTTTGAAAGGGCCTGCCCCTGCCCCTGGAGTGCTGTCTCTGAGGAGTGGCTTGCCTTTCTTTGGCCTGAGCACTCCTGTAGGTGGTCCTGTACTCATCCATCTTTTCATGAATTCTCTGTCTGCTCCCCAAACAGAGAATTACCAATGACAGGGAAATCCATGGCCTTAGCCTGGGTATCCTGTGATAGGCTAGTACACCTGAGCCAAGCCATCCTCCGAAGGGCCAAGATGTAGCCATGACTCTAGATGAAACATCACTGGAGTCCACAGCAGCATGAAATTGCACCTGGATGCCTCAATCCCATCCGCAGCCACCTGCTCCAGCTCCTTGGCAAGCTGGTCAGGGGCCTGTTTAGCCAGAGCCAGCACAGTGTCCCACCTGGACTCTGGTATCTAGCTGTAGGCCATAGAGTTAGCCTGCCTGAGTCCCAAATATGCTGCCATGTACTGTTTCTTTGCCATGGCATCAATCCTCCTGGCGTCCTTATCTTGGGGTGTGATGCCAAGGGAATATTTGCCTTATCACAGACAGCAGCCAGCAGCCTGCACCACCCAACATGGCTGCGTTGCTGAGAAAGGAACTCCGTCCCGAGCCTGAAAGGGTATATCTCTTGTCCATTCGTCTGTCCACAGGAGGTATGGAGTTAGAGTCTTTAGAATTTTAAATGTCTCTTTCCCAAAAGATTTAAGGAGGGAATAGACAGTCTCCTGGACTCTGGGATGTCCATCATTTCGACAAAATCAGGCTCCTCCTGATCCTCCAATGCTTCTTCCATTGGAAGCTGGAGGGTTTCAGTCACTTTCTTGTAAAACATAAAGTGGGACAGGAACTCAGAAAGCCTAGGAGGAGAAACACCTGAAGGTCTGTCTGGGGAGATGTGCGGTCAATAGGCACATCCAGACTTTCATAATCACCATCATCATCATTATCCTCATACTCTTCCTCCTCTTCCTCTGGTTCATAAAATTCTTCTAAAGTATAATTTGGAACCAGGGGAACCGATTGAACCGAGCCCCTACCAGATGGTGCCGGTTTGGCGGAACGAGCGTTAGCGACTGAACTATCCTTATCGCTTTGGCTATTTCATCAGCGGTCGGAGAAAAGAATTTGTGGATCCGAACCGGATGATTTTTCTTCTTTCTTTTAACTGGAACCGACTCTCAGAATCGGCTCTCTTTGTGCCAAGTTTCGCCCTGGTCAGAAGAGCACTCTTCTGGTTCGGTCGGAACCAGGCTGGCCATCCGGTCAGCGGACTTCTCGGCCTCCCTTTCCTCAGTCTACCTACTCTCTTATCCAGGGTAGCTTTGGGAAAACTTTTACAAATTTGGCAGTCTGAATCAAGGTGGTCAAACCTCAGACAATAACACAGGTGGTGTGGGGATCAGCCGTAGCAAAGGCTTCCACACTCACTGCAGTGTTGAAACCCAGTGGGCCCATTTTTTCTTGGGTTTCTCAGACATGGCCAATCCTATCAAAAACTTCCCTTTTCGGCAATCCATGCAGGCAAGACACTATTGGTTCCTGACCGTGTTTACGGTCTTGAAAAAGCTGTACTAAATCCGTTTTTTAGAACCGATATGGACAGGTTACCACACTCTAATAAATTCAAAACTTTTTAAGACCAATCTGATCGGTTTAAACCGAACCGATCCTAAATTTACAAGTTCCACACAGAAACTAAATGTAAAACCCATCTAGTACTCACGGTACCACAGACAGAGACTTAAACCGACAGATTCGGTAGCAGAAATTTGGTAGAAACTGAGCAAAAAGAGACACTTTAACCGACTTTTTCAAACTGAGCAAAGGAGAACTCTCCAGAGCAACTGTTCAGTGAGGTGGAGTAAAGAATCTGATGGTTTGAGTTTAAACAGCAGCAGACAGGGGCTTCAACCGAGTCATATGAACGCTCCATGCTGGCCATGGAAAGTTAACCTTTGTTCTCCGGGCGTTGAAAGGCAGGACCAACTGCAATAGTCAGAATACAGCAAGACTTCATGTTGTTTGAAAGCAGAGTTACTGCCTTGGAAAGGCTCGACTAAGGGTGGATAACCAAGTGTTCTGGCTCTTTATCTCCAGGAATTTGGCCAGACGTCTCGCGCTCTGGGTCTAAATCCTTGATGTCACATTCATAGATTAATTGGATGTGCCTCAAAATATCTAAGAATGAAGGATCATCCAGAGGAATCTAGGTGAGTTCTTAGGACCCTGAGGAGGAGTAAGAACTCTTCCTCTGAAGAATCAGGAGATGATGGGTGGCGTCCATCTGATGAGGACGTGTGACCACTGGATGAAGGAATAGGTGGGGAATGCTTCTTTTACCCTTGGTCTGGATGGGAGCCCTCATCCCCAGCTGGAGTAGGTGGAGGTCTCATGGGTGGTGCAGTTGGGGTGGGGTCTGGGGTCTATAAAGAAGATCCCCATTCACGGTATTCCACCATGAAGTGAATAAGGACCCAATGTCTGCCACTGGGCTGGGTGTTGGGTTTGCAGGACCGGGCGTCTGAGGATCAGGGGTTGGCTCGGGTCCTGGAGGCCTGTAGCTGTGTCCAGAAGTTCAGTGTCACCACTGCCTGGGGAGCTGGCATCCAGGGTGGGCGGAGCCCTGCAGGCGACCGACCCTCCGAAGGAGGAGCAGGCATCAGATCCTCCATCAGTGACCCCCTTATGAGGCGCTGGAGCGCGGGAGGTCTGTGAAGACAATCGCCAGGGTTTGAGTTTGTCAGCTGAGGGGGCGATCGATGCTTGACGACCTCCTGCCTACCCTCGTGTTCGCTGAAGCACTTCGTTTTCAGACAACTGGACCTGTCCTTCGGACTCCCTGAGGACTGGCTTCCTGGTCCGACCCTGAAGCAGGCTTGTGGGGTCGGGCCAGGGAAGAAGAGTGCCCAGAAGAGGCCAACTTCCAGTGCTTGGCCAGGGAAGAGGCAGGAGTAGACTTACTCTTGTGGAGGACTCAGCGGCCTGGGCGGAAGCAAGCTGGACCTCTGGCCGGAGGTCGAAGAAAGATACCTGTTTGGAAGGTGACTTTGGTCAGAACTCAAACCTGGCCCTATCTTTTATCCTCGTAGGGGTGCTCTCCACCGATTTTCCTGTGGTGAGTCCCTGGGAGTAGTGCTGGCCCCTGAACCCCGCCGATACGCCACCTTTCTCCAAAAAGGTAGGTTTTGAGTGTGTTGGCTGCTCTTGTTCTTGTTTTCTGATTAAATTTTTGGCAGTGTGGGCAGGTGGTCGGGGCCAAGGCAGATTAGGCAGACACGTGGTCGTCCTTTCGCAGAATCTGCTTCCTGCATGTACACTGATTTCACACGGTGAGAGAGCGACAACATACACAGGATCAGATATTTATATGAACACTAAAATAAACAACTTAAGACAAATTTTCCTCAAGAGTGGTCAACTGGCACAGAAGGCATCCGTGGAGCTGAACTACGGGTCGACAGCAGGAAAAGAAAGTACAGTTACGTAAGAACTTACCGTAACAGTAGATCTTCGAGAACAGCTCTTGCAGCAGGTTACACCATTAGGACTGAAGCCGCAAGCGTCAGAACCCCATGGAAAAATTCTAGCTAGCTATCTTCAGCGAAGACCGCCCCAGCGTTAGTCCTGCCTCCAGCGTCAAGCGTAGTACATAAAAGCCAGTCCCGCCAGGTTCCCAGTTCTCCCGCCGGAGACTTGAACGCAGGGATGACATCAGAATGAGAGACCGAGGATCCACCGTCAGAAGACAAAGGGTAAAATCCCGTTAAAAAGGCTTAAGCCACACCTCCTCCCAGAGGTACTGCTGCAAGAGCTGTTCTCGAAGATCTACTGTTACGTAAGTTCTTACGTAACTGTACTATCTTACTTTGAGACACAGCTCTTGCAGCAAGTTACTAATAGGACTGATTCCCAAGCAGTGGCTTGCAAGCACTCTGGGAGGAGGAAACTAGAAAGTACATTCCAGGTCCTGAATCTAGGACAGGAAACCCTGCAGCACAGCCAGGTCAAGCCGGCTCTGTCAGTGAAGCTTGTCCAGGCTATAATGCCTGATAAAAGTATGTACAGAGCTCCAAGTGGCTGCAGCACAAATGGCAGAAGTGGAGACGTTTCAAGTGCTGCAAAGGAGGTGGCCACACTGCTAGTGGAATGGCCCCGGACTGATCCCGGGAGGGGCTTTTGTTTGATATAACAGTATGAGATGCACTGGACAAACCAGCGAGACAGGGACTGTTTGGATACTGGTTGGCCCATCATCCCTTCAGTAAAGGAAGCGAAAAGTTGCTCCGATTCTGAAGCTGCTAGTTCTGCTCAGGTAGTACCTTAAGCTGCGGTGAACATCCAGGTGTGAAGCGCGCCTCTCCTCTATTAGAATAATTGGGAAGTAGACCGGCAGGTCAATATCCTGATTGAAGTGAGTGTGAAACCACCTTAGGCAAGAATTTAGGTTTAGTCCTCAGGGATACTCTGTCCCGTGGAAAATTAAATAAGGCTCTTTACCAGAGCATAAAGCTCAGAAACTCTTCTCGCTGACGAATAGCAACCAAAAACAACGCTTTCCACAACAGAAACGAGCTCGCAATCCACGGCAGGCTCAAAAGGGGAGCGTGAGTTGCTCCAGGACAAAGAGCAAGTCCCATGGAGGCACTGGGTCCTTAATGGGCGGCCTAAGATGTAACACCTCTCAAGAATTCTCGACAGGCATCTAATTGTGCCACTGTGTGCTGTCCCACCGGAGGTGATAAGCTGAAATGGCACAGAGGTGCACCTTAATAGAGGAGTAGGCGAGACCTGAACGGAAAGGGAGAGCAGGTACTCTAATACCGCTTTCACCGGACAACCTAAGGGAAAGGCCGCGTGCTTGCGATTATATACAAAAATGGCGCCATTTCATGGCGATATCGATGCGTTGTTAGCTTTCTGGCTGCAGAAAGAACTTCTGCAACCTCTGCGAGACCCCGTGTCGCAAGATGGCTATGTCTCTAGAGCCATGCATGCAGGTTCAGTGAGCCGTAAGTCCGGATGGACCAGTGAACCTCCTCCTGAGACAAGAGATGGGAGCTGAATGGCAACGCAGCGGAGGTTCCCAGGAGAGCTGTATAGCAAAGGGAACCAGATCTGTCTGGGCCAGAAAGGGCCACCAGGATCAGTGTTGCATGCTCCCTGCAGTTTGAGAAGAACTCTCTGGATCAATGGAAGGGAGGGAAGGCGAGGAGAATCTGTCCCCCAGGAGAGGGACAATGCGCCTTGCCAGAAAACACCAGGCCCTGGATCTAGCGAGCAAAAATTGGGCAGTTTTAGTTGGATGGGGAAGTGACAAGTCCAATTCTGGAGTTCCCATCGAAGAAACAGATCCTCTGCAATTGTGTTGACCACCCGGAACGTGTACTGTGATCAGGTTTGCGCCATGTCGGATTACCCAATCCCACACCTCATGGCCTCCTGCAAAGGGGTAGAGTGTCGCCTCCTTGTTTGTTGAGGTAATACATCACCGCTGTGTCGCCTGTCTGAAGCAGGAGAGTACTCGGCGGGATCTCTGACTGAAAGGCCTGCAGGGTATAAAGGACCGCCTCATCTCTAGGATGTTGATATGGAGGTGAGCCCTGAGGGGTCCACGCCTCTGGACTTCACCCTGTCCAGGAGTGCTCCCCACCCCAGACCTGAGGCATCTGTGGTGAGGATCACCACGGGACGGCGCTATAAACGGGATGCCCATAGAGAGTGTCCTGGGTCAGCTACACTATCCAGTCTCGAATCACGGTATTCGTGATTCTGACCGGATGCTGCATGTGGTCTTGCCTTTGGTCCCATTGCACCTGAGCATCCACTGAGTTACCCGCATGTAGAGCCTTGTGAAAGGGACAGTAGGAATGGCCGCAGCCATGTGTCCGAGCAAGCGAAGGACCGACCTGGCTGGGACGGACTTCTTTGACGAAAGATCCTGATGAGGGATCTGATGCGCTGCGCCTGTCTGGAAGAAATGCTCTTCCTGAACGGTGTCCAGTACTGCGCCTATGAACTGCAGTTTCTCTGACGGTACCAGGAGAGACTTCTTGTGGTTGATTAAGATACCAGAGATCGAAACAGGTCCTGGGTACCTGGATCGCCTGTAACAACGCCTCTGGAGGCGCCATGAGAAGCCAATCGTCCAGGTACGGGAACACATAGTGGCCCTGTCTCCTTAGAGACGCGCCACGACTGCCATGCACTTGGTAAAGACCCTGGTGCCGATGACAGCCCGAATGGAAGGGCTCAGAACTGAAGATGATGGCAGAAACTCAAAGCACAGGAACCTCTTGTGCGCTTGAGCGATAGGGATGCAGGTAAGCGTCCTGCATGTCTAGAGACGCTAAAAAGGCCCCTGCTTCAGCATGGGAATAAGACCGGAAGAGTTACCATGAAATCTTTGTAGACGACCAACAAATTGAGGTCGCTGAGGTCCAGAATCGGACAGAGGTCCCTGTTTTCTTTGGAACCAGGAAGAAGTGGAATAGTATCCGTGTCCCTCTGGTTCTCTGGGACGACTCTATCGCTCCCTTTGCAAGAGCGCGAGTACTCCTTGTCTGATCAATGACTTGTGCTGACCAGAGTACCGAAAGCAGAGGAGGCCCTCGAGGGTGGCTTTTCCACAATTCTATAAAGTGGCCTCTTCCAACCATCTGAAGAACCCACCTGTCGGTGGTTATAGACTGCCATCCTGGCAGGAATTAATGCGACCCCCGACCATGAAATCCCATTGATCCTGAGGGGCGGGGCCGGAAGGAGTCAGGCTGTGGCGGCTGGGGTCCCGTCTGGCTGGGCCGGCTTGGGAGTGCGCTGGCCTCGACCTCGGGTTGTTTCCTGGGCTCTGTGGAAACTGGAGCCCTCTGTTGTGGAACGTGGCGGGACTGTTGTCTCTGTGTCCGTCCACGAAATTGGCTTTGGTTCCTACGAAGGAACTAAGCTTGGTCGGTACATGGCCTGAACTGACTCACCGCCTTCCCGGCCTCTTGAGTTTGGTAATTATCTTCTCGGAGGGTTTACCAAATAAAACTTCCTCGAATGGGGGCGCCCATGATGTTTTTCTGGATGTCTGGGGTAAAGCCGGAGACACAGAGCCAAGAGTGCCTCTGGAGGCATACGCTGAAGCTGCTGCTCCGTCGAGGAGTCCGCGGAGTCACACGCTGCTCGTAGCACTTGGGTTCCCACTGCCTGAACCCGTAAGGAGGAGCTGCAACACTCTCCTTCTGCTCACCTTCCGGCAATTTCTCAGCCGCATCCAGACCCTGCTCCCACAGGGCATTTTCAACTGCACCATGGGTCAAATAATTCAGAGATCTGATGGCGCATGTAGCGGAAGCATCATGCACCTACCCATGGCGCCCATCTGCTTGGACTCTGGGTCCGTGGCAGGGTCTTCAGATGTTGTGGTTCCTGGGACCGTCATGTGAGGCTGTTATGACCAGAGAGTTGGCCTAAGGATGCTTGAGCCAAGTACTGCTCTTCCCTTGGAGCCTTGTACAGGCGGTCAGCTTTCTTCGGCATCGCCAGGGCTTAATGTGACGCTTCCACGCTGCCTTGGTGACGCCCACGAAAGTGTTCACCAAGGGTGGCACCACCACAGGCTTGGGGTCCTTCTGTCAAGATACTGTACAGCGAGCTCGGGTCTAACTCTTCCGCATCCCATCCCATGTTCTCTTGGATGTGTCTCATGATATCCAGAACGACGGGTCATTCGGAGGAGACTTTGGAAGCTCATGTGGGTCCGGAGAAGGGATGGAGAGGAGATGGGGATCTGGATGATGAAAATTCTGATCCCGTGTCCTCCGTCCAGGCGAACGGCAAGCGCCTTCTGGGTCTCTAGGGCTGGGTGACCTAGAAGAGGATCTGACGGAGGTCCCTTTGTCTGGTCTCCCTTGAGGGGTCCTGGCTCCGGGAGGAGGTAACCAGACTGCAGACCCAGATGGAGAAGAGGCGAGGAACCGGAGGAGCAACCGGTATAGGAGGAGGAGGTGGAAGCGGAGGTGGAGTGGGGACCATGTCCTTTTGATGGTATCCCACCAGTAAGTAAAAGCTCCTTCACTTCTGAAAAGAAAGGCCCAAGACGGACCGGGCGCTGGTGGTCGATCGTCGGGTCCCGCTGGCTCCACAGGGGGCTCAAGCGCGGAGAGGGTTCCTGGGAGTCTCAACAGGACCGGGTCGCCTGCCTGGTCCTGGGCTGAGTCAACTCCTTCTCAGTGATGGTCTCCTGACCAACGCCGGTCGGAGCGTTGGGTCCTCTTCTCAATTGGAGCGGGCTGGTCCCCCTACCGCGCGCCTGGTGATGAGATGGTTTGGCGTACGACGGTCTCCTGATAGACGACGGCTCTGGGGATCTGTAGCAGAGGCCATCGGGCGAACCAGCGCCAGGTCCAACGGCCTCCTAAGTGAGGTGAGCTCCTTGGTCTTCCGCTGGGGAGGAGGAGGAGGCAAGGAAGTGGACCTGACGCCGGGTTCAGAATGGCGGGAACCCGACTTGTGGCGATGGTGATGATCCCCGACTTAGCCAGGGCCTTGGAGGACGCGGAAGGCTTGGGAGTCTTGGCCTGAGAAGGAGCCTGAACATTTTCTCACCGAGCGGGGAGGCTGAACCTGGCCCAGGAAGGAGAGCGGTCGGACCTGGAGCCGGAGCTGCGAGTGGAGGCCCTAGACGGGACCTGGAGGGCCTTATCTCTATGTTTTCAGCATGCTTATGGCCTTCTGAAGAATCCCTTGGAAGCCATGATCTTGAGTTGTTCCTCGAGCAGGAATGCCTGTAGGCCGGGTGTCGTGGTCTGGACCCAGGCACCGGACACAGGCGTCAATGCGGATCCTTGAACGGGATCTGCTTCCCACAGGTGCACTTAGGAGTGACCGGAGGTCGGAGAGGACATCAGAGAAAAAGCTGAACGAAGGAACGAATTTCCGTGAGGAAAACACTTTACCACGGCGCCAGAAGCTGGAACCAAAGGGTCGAGACATGCAAGTCGACGGCGGAAAGAACTGGGAATCTGGCGGACTGCCACCTTATGTACTACGCCTGACGCCGGAGGCGGGACCAACGCTGGGGGAAGGTCCCCGCTGAAGATAGCTAGCTAGAATTTTTTCCGTGGGGTCCTGACGCCGCCGGCTTCAGTCCTAATGGTGTAACCTGCTGCAAGAGCTGTGTCTCGAAGTAAGATCTGAGATGGAGCCAAGGACCACCCTTTATACCACATCTGACGTCAGGCGGAGCAACATCGGGGCAGTCCCCGTTACAGACTGCAAGCTACAAGTTTTCATGGGGTCCTAATGCCTGGTGGCATTAGTCTGGGTCCCAATTGTATTACCTGCTGCAAGAGCTCCCTCAAAGTTAGATCTGGGAAGTTTGGTGTTGTGTGGGACACAGAGAGGGCCAGTTCTGGAAGGCCCCATCTTCAAAAGGTCATCTACATCCTCTAGTAGCTCCCATTCTGTGAGCCTGAGTGGATGAGGCTGTCGGCTAGAGTCTTTTGAACTCCTGAATGTGAACCAAAACGAGTTCCTGGTTGTGCTCCACTGCTCAGTACCAGACACTCATGGCCTCCTGCAGAGGGGTAAGAGTGTGTGCCCCTGCTTGTTGGATGTAGATCACTGGCATGTTTGACTAGGTAAAACAGGTTACCACCTGTAATAGTAGTTCTAGGAGTGGTAGGCATTGTTCATCCACACTCTGGCATGTCCCTTTCCCTTTAAGTATCATCGAGGTCTTCAAGCTGGCTCCTCCCACCCACCTGGGTGGTATAGCCATTGGCTCCACCCATGACGCTAGATCTTAGTCCGCTGGAAGCCAGGGTTTGTGCATCGCAGCTGGGGAGGTTAGGTGGGTCCGTGTGGATGAAACATACCACTCCTAGAAATAGCAGTTACGTAAGAACTTACCGTAACAGCAGATCTTCAAGAGAGGTTCCTGCTAGTAGTCTTCATATAGGACTGTGCCCCTGGTGTCAGGTTCCAAAGGCAAACTTGTAGCTAGCTATCATCAGCGGGACAGCACGTGACGCCAGCCCGACTATAAAAGGGCAGTCCGCCCTGACCTCCAGTTCTTTTCCACCAGAGACCTAAAGAAAGGTAAGCAGAAAGGAAGGAGTAACAACTTCTAGGACCTTGTGCCCTATCTAGACCTAGGGGCTACTCAGGATGAAAGAAAAATTTCCAGGCGCTTGGGGAAGGTGGGTGGGAAAATGGAAATTACATACCTACCGTAATTCTTGATCTTCTTGGACGAAGTCTCCACCACTCATTCACACTAATGGTATCAAGCGCCAGAGGCGCTAGGACCCAGCAGAAGCAAACTTTTCAAGAGAGTAAGCGCCAGGAGATGGCGGCGTGAGAGCGACACCGCGAGCCCCGGCTCGCAGTAAAGACTATCTTGGCTGTGACCCCAACTGCCTAAGTACCTTTTTCTGAGGAGGCAGCGAATTCAACCTAGAAGGACTAACCTAAAATCGGACATAAGATGGTCCGAATGACCCGTGTAAGAAGGGTCAACAATGAAGTCTTCACGGCCCAGTGACTGAGGGAGTGAAGACCAAAACAGAGATGTGAGCTCGGGGATGGTGGGTGGGCATGTGAATGGTGGTGGAGACTTCTCCAAGAAGATCAAGAATTACGTAGGCACGTTATTTCCATATCGTTCTGGACATAAAGTCTCCACCACTCATTCACACTAATGGGAGAGTACTAAGCTAATAATCCCCTCCCCAGAGATGGGCGAGGAAAATAAAGAGCTCACATATAGTGGCAGCCATGATATGGTCAGATATTTTCGCTGAAATATCTAAAGAGATTTTCTCGTGCCCATACTGGTACTACAAACAGGCAAGAAATTTCCAGATATATCAAAGACATTTCAGTAAATATCTGACCATGTCTGGCTGCCACTGTACTAGGACAGAAGTCCATTAAGAACAGACTCACAAACAACAGATGTCGCCTGGCATGGACATCCAAGGCATAGTGCTTAACTAAAGGCCCACTGAGCTCCAGGTAGCTGTGATTGCAAATATCTGCACAGGCGGTTATGATTTCTGCCAGAGATGCCGATCACTGTCTGGTAGAGTGAAACACTTTGCCTTCCCAGCTTAACCTGCACCATAAAATAGCAGTGGCGAAAGCATGCCACCAGCCACGGAAATGCATCTAATAGCGACAGGCTGACCCAGCCGGGTCTCGCTGAAGGAAACAAACAGTTGTTGCACTCGCGAATTTCTTTTTGTTCTATCTAGGTAGAATCGCACTCTAACATCCAGAGAATGAAGGGTACGCTCTCCTTCATTTTGGAAGTTGCAAGTAGGCAGGCAGGACTAAAGGTTGGTTTAGATGGAATTCTGATACAACCTTAGGGAGAAACTTAGGATGAGTCCTAAGAACTATTTTGTCCTTGTAAAATACAGTGTACTGGGGGTCTGTGACTACTGCATGTATTTCAGAAACTCTATTGGTCAAGTGATGGCCACCAGAAAGGCAGTTTCAAGTGAAGAATTTCAAGTCGCAAGTAGCTAGAGGCTCGAAGGTTTGCAAGTGAGCATGTTCACAAGGTTAATGTCCTAGGCTGCACTGGATGTCTGATAGGGGTCCAGTATGCACAACACCTCTAAGCCAGAGACATGGAAAGTACCGCTCATGATATGCTGAAATAGCACAAAGATGAACTCGACTGGAGTACTGTAGACCTAAATTTGAGAGGTCTAAAAGGTACTCCAAGACTTTATTTGGTGGGCAGGAAAAGGGTTCAAGAGGCTTTGCACACCAGATAGAGAAGCACTTCCATTTAGCTGTGTAGGTTTTCCAGTGGCTGGCTCACGCCCAGCCAAAAGAATATCTGAAACCCTATGAGAAACACTGAACCTATTCACCTCTCTCTCTTCAGGAGCCAAGGTGAAGTGACCTCAAATTGGGATGGACCACGGGACCCTGGGTCAGAAGGTTGCCTGAAGGGAAGTGTCTTCAGGAGGGTTTCTGACAGACTGTCGAGTAGCAGAAACCACATCTGCTGAGGCCAGAAGGAGCAATGAGAATCATTCTGCTCTCTGAGATTCGAATTTGAGAAGTACCCTCTGAATTAGGGGAAGAGGAGGAAAGGCATATGGAAAGTGTCTTGTCCATTGCATCCTGACAGAAAACGCCAGGTCCTGGATTTCTGGAGCGGAAGAGAGGTAGTTTTGCTTAGTGGGGAGGCAAAAGGAACAGGTCTGGAGTTCCCCATTCTTTGAAGAGTGACTGAACGACAGTTAAGTCAAGAAAACACTCGTGAGGATCAGTCTCCGCTTTGTTGAGATTGTCTGCCAGCTAGTTTTGTACTCCTGGCAGGTAAATTGCATGGATTAGAGCCTTGTGCTCCAGGCACCATTCCCACACCCCATAGCTTCCACCCTGCTTGCTGATGTAATACATCACTGCTTTGTTGTCCGCTTGAAGGAGAATGTTCTTGTGACAGAGTACCTCCTTCAAGGCTCGGACTGCATAGAGGACTGCTCTCATTTCCAGGACGCTTATGTGAAGTCGGACTCGACCTGAGTCCACGCGTGCCTTGGGTGTGGAAATTCTGACAGTGAGCTCCCCACCCCATCAGGGACACGCCCACGTAATGGAGATCTGATTATCCAGAGAAGCAAAGGGATATTCTTCCAGAAGGTTGTTGTCCTGTGACCACTAGGCGAGTGACCTCTTCAGAGGTTCCGTCACCTTGATGGGAAAGGACTGAGGGTGGGTGGTAGGAGACTACTGGGTACTGAGCATCCACTGAGGTTCTCATGTGGAGACACAAGGGTACAGTGGACACCGAGGATGCCACGAGACCCAGCATCTGTTGCATCGAGATAGCTCAAACTGAGCTGTTTTCTATGATCTGGGCCATCTGTAAGATAACGCTCCTTCTGTCCTCTGGGGAAAAAGCCTTTGCAGAGGAGGTGTCCAGAAGAGTTCCATAAAGAGGAGCTTCTGGGAGGGCTGCAACTGAGATTTGTTGAGATTTAGCAGGACTCCCATGGACATGAGGAAGTCTGAAGCCGTGGCTACAGTGTCCAGAGTTCCTTGTCTGGAGGGACTTGCTAGAGTCAGTCGTCCAAATATGGGAACACTTATATTCGATTTTCCTGAGATGCACTGCAAGAATTGCAGAACACTTTGTAAAAACTCGAGGCGCCGAGGATAGCCCAAAGGGCAGGACTCTGAACTGATAGTGTTGACTCAACGCCACAAACCTTAGGTATTTGTGGTGCTTTGGGTGTACAGGGATGTGTTGGTAGGCATCCTGCATGTCCACGAGGCTAGCCAATCGATTGAAGCAAAGGTAGAAGGGTAACTAGAGATATCATCTTCAACTTTTCCTTGTGAAGGAACTTGTTTAACTCAGAGATCCAGAATGAGCATGCCACCAGTTTTCTTCGGGACCAGGAAATAATGGGAGTAGAAACCTGTGTTTCATTGATCCAGCGGAACTACTTCTACTGCTGTTGTTCAGAAGGCCTTGTACCTTGGAAGCAAGAAGGTCTGACTGTAGTGTCGACAACTTGGGCTGTCATTTGGGAGGATGATCCGGAGGAGTTTCTGAAAGATTGAGCAAGTACCCTTCGTGGATTATCTGGAGGACCCATTTGTCTGATGTTATGGATTTCCACTGGTTGTAGAACTGAGTCAGGCGTACTCCCATCCGCTGAGGAGGTCCCCTCAGACAGTTGAGGTGGGACCTGGGCCTAAAACTCGAAGGTGGCACTGGGCGCTTTGGGCCCGTGTGTCTTCTGCTGCATTTTCTTTTGTGGTTGAGGGTTGTGGTTTTGTTAAAACCTCCTCTGCTGTGAAAGGACTGATGGCTTTGAAACTGATGTGTTGTTGGCACCTCCGGAGGGGGCGGCAGATCTAGCCATCTTAACAGACCTAGTCTTCTGTGTGGCCTCCAGAGCTTGCTCCACCTGGGGCCTGAACAGACACATATCACCAAAAGGTAAAGCCATGACCTGCTGCTGGGCATCATTCATGAAGCCCAAAGTATATAGCCAAGAGCCACTCAGGAAGTGGTATCGAAAGCTTCCATTGCAGCTTTAACCTGTTAGCTGTTGACTCAACACCCTTGGTTATGGTCTGAAGTAGCTCTGAATTGGTTTCCAAGTCGGGCAGAGCTTCCATCATTTGTTTGAGCGAATTCCAAAGAACATACTCATATTGAGAAAAATAGCCCTGGTAGCTGGCACACGTGATACCCAGGGTGGAGGCAGCAAAGACTCTCTTACCTAAGGTGCCTATCTTAAGAGATTATTTATAGGCCGGGCTGTAGATGCCTGAGGAAGAGCGGCCTTATTCTCTGCCAAGACTACAATGGGATCAGCGAAGACTTGTGAGGCCAATGGGATGATCCTTGGGAGGGCATATTTCCTGTCTATGGACTTAGCCACAGAAGGAATGGGAGCCAGATTATTCCATACTATCAGAGAGGGTCTCGAAAGAGGGCTGTACTGGAGGAGTTAAATTCATAGGGATCTCGGGACATGGAGGTATCGGAATCTTAAAAGCTTTCCAGGATCGGATTCTATAGTCGGAGAGAAAAAGTAGAATTAAATTTTTAAGCAGAGACTTAAAGGAAAGGTCGACCACAGGTTCTACAGAAGGATTGTTCCTGCTCCCAAGTAGTGTCATCAACATCATCACCCAGTCAAAGATCTGGGTCAGGCTCAAAATCATCTCCTGACAGTATGGACAGGAAAGGAGTAAAATCAAGAGGAAAACAGAAGAGGAAAGGAGTCAAGGACCCCTGGAGGCTGTATGATGCTGTACCAAGCCTCGAGCGCTGAACACAAGGAAGTTGGCGCCATCAGAAACAGCCCTGCACACGGTGCCGACAGAGCCCGTGGCACTGACAGACCCCTCGGCCACGAGAGTCCCAAGGGTCTGAAACTGATTTGAGGAAAAGAAGGAAAACTGGCAGGAGAAAGAGGCATCGGTGAGGACTCCTGCACCGCAGCCATGTGAGGGGAAAACACCCGAGCACCGGGGAAGGCGCCGACGACTAGGAAGACCCAACCGCTCTACCTGTTCCTCAAACCCGAATGCTCGGAGGCCTCGGTCTCGGGTGACCGGATCTAGTGCAGCTGGACCAACCTCCAAGCCCATTGCTCCATAAGAGCAGACCACTGGTGAAACTGCTCATGGAAGCCCTTCCAATAGGAGGGAAGGGCTCCAGTGTCAGGAGGTCGGCCACGGAGACAGAAACCGAGGGACTCCAACAGAGGTGGAGACCGGTGCCTGGCCCCAACAACCGACAGTCTACGCACAGACATACCAGAAAGTGAACTCGAGTGACACCTTCTCTTTTCAGTTTGTGTGTCGAAGACTGAGGCTTAATGGTGCCGAGAATGGGACTGCTTCCTTTATGCTATCGGGGGACGTCCATCTCCCGAGCATCGAACCGCCCGTTGTCACTCCCTCCCTCCAGAGAGGCGACACAGACCCAGCCCAGATGACTGAACAGCTTTCCATCGAAGTCTCCCTACCGTCACCTGACCGCTCATGATTGATTCCATCAATGGAGGGCTGAAGATTTCTTGTTATAATACGTAAATTTAAAAGATCGGTACTTATTAGCAAATAATTACAAAATAAAAACTGAAAACTAAGCTGCTAGTTTGAAATTTGACTCCTAGCGGATGGCGGCGTCGTCCCTGAAGCGCACTTTCGATGGTGGTAATAAAGGAACCGAGGTGGTTAGAAGGTCGAGCCAAGATAGTCTTTACTGCACGAGCCGGGCTCACAAGCACTCCTCGCTACCATCTCTGGCGCCGACCTCTGGAAGAGTTTGTCTCGCTGGGTCCTAGTGCCTCAGCATAGATCCCATTAGTGTGAATGAGTGGTGAGACTTTATGTTCAGAGATCTAGATCCACTGCAGGAACCTCTCTCGAAGATCTACTGTTACGGTAAGTTCTTACGTAACTGCTATATCTTACTCGAGAGGGTTCCCAGTAGGTCTTCACATATAGACCGAATACCAAGCAGTCTAAGGAGGAGCCTGAGATGACGCCCGGAGGAGAAAGATGTCTGCTAAGGTTCTGCCTTAGTACAGAAGACCTTGCAAAACTGCAAGGCCGAAACCAGCTCTATGCCTAGAGGCAATGTCCGACTGTAGTGTTTAGTGAAGGTGTGAAAGAAGACCAAGTGGCCGCTGCACAGATCTCTGCAGTTGACACATTCCTGAAAAAGTGGTAGAGGTGGCCACGCTCTAGTGGAGTGGCCTTTAACCGCCTGGGAAGGTCTTTCCATATTTCTGTAAGTGTAGTGAATACAGTTAGCCAGTCACCCAGACAGAGTCTGTTTTGAAATTGCCTTGCCCTGGACACTGGGAGGCAAAGGCACCAAAGAACTGATTCGAGCAAGTGGATCGCTTTTCAATAAAATTACAGGCACCAAGAGTAAAAAATTTATTTCATGTTGAAGCCCTAAATACAGGTTACCTACCTGTAACAGGAGTTCTAGGAATGGTATATGTTGCTCATCCACACTGTCTGGCAGGTATCCTGCCGCTTTAAATCTTGCCAGAAGGTCTTCAAGTTGGCTCCTCCCACCCACCCGGGTGGTAAAACCTCGGCTCTGCCCCATGATGCCAGATCTGGCCCGCTGGAAGCCCAGGTTGTGCGCGAGGCCGGGAGGTCGGTGGGTCATGTGGATGAACAACATATACCATTCCTAGAACTCCTGTTACAGGTGAGTAACCTGTATTTCTAGGGACATGGATATGTTGTTCTACACTGTCTGGCAGACTCCTAGCAGTTCTCCAGGAGGAGGAGGCAAGGCACACCCCTACTTAGGAATAGAGACTGAGAACTGAGGCCCCAAAACCAGCATCCCGGCGTGACTCAAGGTCAATTGGTAATGGGTGATGAAGGTGTGTGCTGACTTCCAGGTAGCAGCCCTGCAGATATCCTGGATAGGGACGCCCTGGAAGCAGCCACCGATGCAGCAGTATGGCGGGTAGAATGAGCTCTTATCCTCTGGGAGGCTCCATGCCCGCCCAACTTATAGCAGAGATCTATGCAGGAGGTGACCCACATGCTTATCGGCTCGCTTGGCTGCAGGTCTGCCAGGTGCGGCTTCAGCGTGGGTGACAAACAGCTGGCAACCTCTCCCACTTTCAGCCGCGCTCCTTATAATGAGCGAGCGCTCTCTAGGGTCCAAAGTATGGAGCCTGTATTCGGCCTCCGAGGTGTGATTGGGGTAGAACACCGGCAGAGTCAACACCTGGTTAAGGTGAAACTCACCACCACCTTCGGAAGGAATTTCGGTGGGGACACAGGACAACCTTGTCCCTGTGAGACCAGGCAGGATACTCAATGCAGAACGCCTGGAGTTCTCCCATCCTTCTGGCTGACGTGATAGCCACCAAGAAGGCGGTTCTTCCAGTTAGGTGAGAGAGTTCACACCTGTGCATTGGTTCAATGGCTTGCCCATGAGCTTTGCCAGTACCAGCAGTAAAATCCCACGAGGTGGAGGTTCTCCACCGAGGGGAAATGTGATCAAGGCCTTTGAAAAGCGCCAGACCACCTTCTGCTCACCGACTGCCCCTGCCCGCCCCTCGTAAGCAGAGATGGCTGCCAGGTGCACCTTTAGGGTCGTCGACCTAAGCCCTTGACTAGAAAGGACCATAAATAGTCCAAAATGCTTGCCAAAGAACAGGAGGAAGGGTCCAAGCCTTTGCCCTGACACCAAATGGAAAACTCTTCCATTTGAAGGCATAGCTTCCTGGTCGACTCTCACGGGACGCCTCAACAACATTGAGGACCTCGCGAAAGACCCAAGGCCTGGAACTCTAGCCACTCAGGAACCAGGGTCAGGTGCAGGGACTGAAGGTCCGGATGGAACACCTTCCCTGATTGACTGAGAGCAGGTCCGGGTGAGCTGGAAGCTGCCTGGAGCCTGGAGCTGAGGCTGAGGAGATCTGGTACCAGAACTGGCGGGCCAGTCTGGGGCTATCAGAATCACCTCGCCTTGTCCCTCCTTGCCTTGAGAAGCACCTCTGTAAATCAAGGAAGAGGGGAAAGGCGAAAAGAGGCCCGGGTCCACAGCCTCGAGAACGCTACCCTGCAGTGAGCCCTGCTGAGGAGGGCGGGCATGGAACAGCCTCAGCTTCGCTCTCCCTGGAGGCAAACAGGTCCACCTGAGGTGTGCCCCAGTGGAGAACAGATCTTGTACTACCTCCCGCAGGAGAGACCACTGTGAGATGCAGCCCCTATCCGCCTCAGGGCATCGGCCAGTGTGTTGAGGCTCCTGCCACATGAATGGCTAGATCCGCTCCAGGCTGTGCACGAGTGACCAAATGCGGAGATCTTCCTGCATAGAAGCATGGAGCACGCCCCACCCTGGCGGTTTAGGTAGTACATGGTCGTGGTATTGTCCGTCTGACTCGGACCACTTGACCCGGAGAAACGGAGCAAAGGCGGTGAGAGCTAGGCGGACCGCTCGGAGCTCCAGCAGGTTGATGTGGCATCGGACTCCCGCAGGGACCAGAGGCCATGCACTCAGTGTTCCCCAGATGGGCACCCCAACCCATCGAGAGGCATCGGTCGATAGAGAGACCGCCGGCTCGGGCGGACAAACGGGATGCCCTCCTGCAGATGAGATGGAACGGTCCACCACTGGAGAGCTGCCCACATCTCCTGGTCACCATCACTAGCTGGTCCAATGGATCGCAGCTTGCCAGACCACTGGCTGGCCAGTCCCTACTGAAGGGGGCGATGTGCCAGCGTGCCCAACGGACCATGCTGGTACAGGCCGCCATGAGACCCAGGAGGCGAGGAAGTCCTGGCAGGGCGCGATTGCCCAACCAGAAATGATTGGGCAAAGGAGGTAAGAACCTCGGCCCTGTCTGCCGGGAGCCGAGCTCTGCCCCGATAAACAGAATCACCTGCTTCAGCTCGAGTCTCACTTGGCCTCATTGATGAGAAGGCCGACTTGAGAGCAAACCTGAGGGCCAGATTCTGACTGCTCCACCTCCTGTCTGGAGGGCTGCTATCAGCCAATCGTCCAGGTAAGGGTACACCGGACCCTCAGGCGCCAAGAGGGAAAGCTGTCACCACTGCAATGCATTTGGTGAAGACCCTGGGAGCTGGAGACAGGCCGAAGGGCATGGCTCGAACTCGAAGAGGATCCTCTGCTCGAAAGTGAAGGAATCTCCATGTGACGGACAGATAGGGATGAAAGAATGCGCCTGCAGGTCCAGAGAGCAGAACCACACGTTGTTCCAGAGATGGTATTATCTGCGCCAGAGTGACCATCCTGAAGGTTTGAGACCTTAGGAACTTGTTCAGGTCGTGTAGGTCGAGAATGGGCACCAGCCCCCATCCATTTCGGAACCAGGAAGTACCTGGACATGAACCCCGGGTCTGAGGGGGTCCTCTACCTCCTGATCACCCCTTTTGGAGGAGGAGGCGATGTCGGCTCGACGAGCCGACAGTGAGGCCTAGGACCCGAGGCCCCAGAGGTGCTGTGACTCTGAAGGCGGGGCCTGTTCTGACTCAGAGGCAGGCCTTTTCCCACCACCTTCAGTACCCACCTGTCCGTGGTAATAGTGACCAGGCGGAAAGGAAGTATCGGAGCCGCCTCCACGGGGGAACCAGGGGCAAGGTGATCGGGATGGGCGACACCCTCAGCCCGTCACTGGGCAGGCTTGGAGGAGGGACCGCCGAGGGACCTCCTGGGCCTTTACCTCCCTGCTTCCTGTTGGAGGAAGCCGACGGCTTTGGGTTTGGGATGCCAAGCCCGAGCCTGCTGGGTCCTGATGTTGTTGGCTGGGAGGGCATGGGCGCAGAAGGATGATAGGGCTTAGACTGTGGCTTACGGCCTTTGTTCTTCTGAGCGGAAGAGACCGAGTCCAAGGTAGCATTGGACTCCTCGATCCTCTGCAGGTGACCTTCCACCCCAGGGCTGAAGAGGTCAGTCCCCAAAAGGGAACATCCGCCAACTTGTGCTGGGTATCCGAGGTAAAGGTGGATATCCCTCAGCCAAGCCCGACGACGACGATGGCCACTGCGGCCGCCACAGACCTGGGCACATGAGTCCCATGTCTAAAGCAGTCTGGAGCTGCTGTTTGGCCACTCGTTCTGGTCCCGCACCTGCCTGACCGTAGTCTGCAGATCCGCAGGAAGATGAGGGACAACCTCATTCAGGGAGCCCAACAGGGCATGAGAAAATGTGCCATGAGGATGGCCGAACTGGCCTGACGAAGGCCGACAGAGGACGCAGCATAGACTTTTCGCCTGCATAATCCAATTTCTTGGATTCCTTGTCGGAGGTTTGTCCACATCCCTGGCGTTCGCACGCCGGAAAACGCTGTCGGTAACCAACCCCTCAGCAGAGGGGTGTTCAAAACCGGACAGGGAACCAGTAGGGACCGTGATACTTCCTGGCCATCCTGGCCGAAGGCGAGGGCAGGAAGCAGGCGCTGCCAAAGCTCCAAGGCCAGACCCACTATGGCCTCGGCCACCGGAAGGCCTCCGTGGGGAATCCTCAGTCCAGAATCTCTGTGAGGGGATACCTGGCCCATTTAGAAACGGGTTTGAGCTTCATCCCGGTGGACTCCGAGATGAGCCAAGCAACCCTAGGAAGGACGAAGGCTATCGTCCACTGACTGTCCTCCTGAGACTCCAAGTCCATTCGCTTGGAGAAAAGGAAGGAATCATCCTCGACTCGGAAGAGTCCTCAAAGAGCTGCCTCGGCTCGAGCCACCCTCCACCCGCCGAGGTCTATCGGGAGTGAGGGTGACAGACAGACTATGGGGCAAACCCCGAGCCGACTGAGAACTTTTGGTCGGAGCCCCAACTAATGGCTGTGGAGGCGGAGGTTCCACCAGAATCGTGGGGCAGCTGGATTTGGCCAAACAACTGGCCTGGGAACAGGCCTCGGCTCAACGAGGGTTGTTTCGGCCGCCCGGTGACAGCCACTAATGGCCGGGAAGACGACTGGGTCAGCTTATTCCCGTCAGAAGGAGCTGTTGCCACATGAGTTCCTCATACCTCCGACACAACTTGCGCGAAGCCTCCCTCGTCCGAGGAGGAGGAAGAGGAAGAGCGGCGCGCTGCCTGCAGCGGTGCCAAGACCGAGACCTCCTATGACGGCGGATCGGCTGGACCGTGAAGATGTCTGAGATCAGAATCTCGCCAGGCCGAGGACGGTGCAGGGAGGTGTCGGGAATCGCACTCCCTCAGTTCGGACGATTCAACCGGGTTGCCCGGAACCGAGGCACAGACGAGCCGACAGGATCCTCAACTCCCACCGGGGAACCGGGAGAGGGGTTCTCAGCTTCTCCAGCCAACAACTCGTCCAATGGGTCGAGAAAAATCTCGACCGCGCCGACGGAGTCTCGGTCAACTGGCCTGGACGGGGACACCGTGAAGCCAGTGGCCGAGCTGATGGGTCGACCGAGTCGACTGTCGACAACCAGGGAGGGGGGATCTTTCCCGCTCCCAAGAGCGCCGACGTGAGACTTACTTTTGCTCTTTTGGACCGAGAAAAGGTCCAGAAGAAGTTGGACCTCACCTTCAGCGAGAGGGTCAGACAGAGCTCCTTAAAGGAAGCGAATACGAGGCACCGAGAGAGAGCGGGACAAATGCCGAGCCGAGGTAGAAGCGCCCGCCGCCTCCTCTTCGAGGGCATCATCTGCTCGAGCTGATCCGCCAAGCCCCGCTGACACCGCCAACCGGCCTCTTTAGATTTAACCGGAGGAAATCTTTTCTTGGGACGCCCCAGCTGTAAACGGGCAGCACGGTCTTCGAGGACGAGGCTTCTAAAAGAAGAGCACAGGTCGCAAGCTCCGCGGGTCGGCTCAGGGCCCAAGCAGTAGATGCACGTGAGTGCGGATCTGTCCGAGACATCTTCTGCCCACAAGGGCATCTCCGAAACTGGGAGTCGATGGTCCATCGCAGCCGAGGGAGAGAAGACCAAGTCTTTTAGCAAAAGAACTTTGATTTCGAAAATTCAAGAATTAGGAACCAGTCTTATCAGAACGTTAAGGAGGGAACCTGAGCTTCCAGTGGTAAGGAAGATCTGGCGTCATGGGGCGGGCCGAGTTTTACCACCGGTGGGTGGAGGAGCCAGCTTGAAGACCTTCCGCAAGATTTAAAGCGGCAAGAATACCTGCCAGACAGTGTGGATGAACAACATATCCATGTCCCTAGAACAGATATTTCCCTGTTGGAATGCCGAGGATAACAGACCGCAGTTCAACACTTAGTTGACGGTTGTCTCCGAAATCATTTTCGGAAGAAAGGAAGGATTAGTCCTCAGGACCACCCGTCCTTGTGAAAATAAACAAGGCTCTCTGCAAACAAAGGCCTAAAGCTCAGAAACTCTTTGAGCTGAGGTAACTGCACTAAAAATAAAGTCTTCCAGAACAGGAAGCGTGAATCGCAACTTCCTGCCGGTTCAAAAGGGGTAGAGTAAATTTCTCCAACATAAAATTAAGATCCCAGGGAGGACAAGGGTTCCACACTGAGGTTTAATGTGAAGGATGCCCTTCAAGAAAGTTTTGAAACCTCTAGCTGCGCTAGGGTTTTGCCCTCCACCGGAGGTGGTAGGCGACACCGCAGACAGATGGACCTTAATGGAGGAGTAACTAAGGTCAAACTCAGGAAGATGTACGAGGTACTCTAACACCTGGGAGGCCAAGCAAAAAAGGGATCCACATGTTTAGCTGTGGTTCAGATAGAAACCCTCTTCCACTTTATGGCACAGATAGATCTGGTAGAGGGTTTCTGGCTTCCTGGGAAGAAACTCCATAGCTAAACCATTCTGTCCACAGATGCCACGCATGGAGGTGGAGAGACTGAAGACTTGGATGTACCAGGGTGCTCTGCTCCTGAGACAGAAGGTCGTGAGATATCTGCAGAAGGACTGGTGGTTCTACCTAGAGCCAACTGTTGCAATAGCGGGAACCAAATCTGCCGAGGCCACAGAGGGCGATCAGAATTAAGTGGGCCCTTCCACCTGAAGTTTCAACAGAACCTTCTGACTAAAAGCATATAGAAACCTCCTGTCCAAGAGACAGAGAGTGCCTCACCAAAAGCACCATGCCCGGAATGAGTGAGCAAAAGCTGGGTAGTTTTATGCTGAATGGGGAGGCTAACAGATCTAGGTCTGGCCGGCCCAATCGAAGAAACAGGTCTTCGACTACTTCCTGCTTTAATTCCCACTTGTGAATCCTGGCTACTGATCGGCTGAAACTGTCCGCCAGAACGCTAGGCACACCTGGGACGTGGACTGCTGTCAGAAACAGACTATGCTGAATCACCCAGTGCCATACTCTCATTGCTTCCTGCAAAGAGGGTATGACTAGGTTCCTCCTGTTTGTTGAGATATCAAACAGTGGCCATGTTGTCTGTCTTGACCAGAAGTGTTCCCGGAGGAGTAATGACTGGAAGGCCTGGAGAACAGAGTATTGCTCTGTTCTCCAGGACGCTGTACAGAGCTGTTGCTCCTAGGAGACCACTAAACTTGGGGTTTGTGGTCCCCAGATGGGCTCTCCAACCCATGTCACCGATGCGAGGGTCTGGGTAGCTGTGAGAGCGGGAAAGGAGCTCCCACTAACAGGTTGGAGATCCTGCCACCAAAGAAGATCCTTCTGCAGGCTGTTGGAGATCATGATCAGTTGGTTCATGTCGCCTAACCTTGGTCCCACTGAACTCGAAGAGACCACTGGTGACCCTTATGTGCAGTCTGGCCATGGGAACAGTAGGAATGGCTACCGCCATAACCCTAAGAGAGGGAGCACCGAGTGTGTGCTGGGGTCCATCGAGCCTTGGCCACCAAAGTGGCCTGGGAAGCTAGGGTCTTGGCTCGATCCAATGGCAAAGGCCTTGCTCTGGACTGTGTCCAGTACTGCCCGAATAAATTAGAGGTGCTGAGAGGGTACTAGCTGGGACTTGGGGAGGCTGACCGAGATGCCCAGCTTGACAAACAAGTCCACAGTGAGAGAGAGAGAGACTCCTTCAGACTGTCCGGGGGGGGCTGAAAAGAGCCAGTCGTCTGGGATGCGGAACACACATATGCCCTTATCGGCTGAAGAGACACCGCTACTAACGCAGGGCACTTGGTGAAAACATGGGGAGCTGAAGACAGGCCAAAATGAAGTGCACTGAATTGGAAACTGTTCGCCCAAAAGGAGAACCGGAGGAAGTGGCGGTGGGCCGGGAGGATGGGATATGTAGGCAAGCATCCTGCACATCCAGGAGCACAGCCATGTGTTTGACTGGAGCAGGGTAGGAAGCCCTGAAGGGTCAGCATGTGGAATCTCTTGTATTCCACCTAAGAGGCTGAGCGTGCTGAGATCCAAGACAGGTCGCAGATTCCCCATCTTCTTGGTACCAGGAAGAAACGGGAGTAGAACTCTTCCTAGTTGGTCTGGAGGGACGGGTTCTAAGGCCGCTTGGCAGCAAGGCCTGGATTTCCTGGTGGACGCATGGGATCTGACCCCGCGATAATCAGACTTTCCTTGAGGGTGGAGATGGAATCTCCAGGAAATGAAAAATACGTAAACTACTGTAATTGTTGATCTTTCTGTGCATCTTCACCATTCATCACTATTGGGTACTGTGCTGAGCCAGGACCCCAAGGAGACTTTTTTCATGGGCTGAACCGAATGGGGCCAGTGCCGCCTTTGAGGCCGAATGCCATGTAGCCGAGGGTTGGCAGTTAGCTGTTGTCTACTCCACCCCAGCCCCAGTTCTGACTGGCCGGAGAGTGTACGGAAGGGAGAGAGGGTGGGTTGAGGCAAGAGAGCCTAAGGGATAGATAAAAGGAAAAGAATAATAAACCAAAAGGCTATATGTTTAATAAGGCAACAGAGAGAAGGAGACTTAAAAAAGGAAATTGGGAAAAGGGGCCCCAATCTCTGGAAGGGGAAGAGAAGGAAAAGAGAAGGAAACTATGGGGAACGGACGAGAGTGACACACCCTCAGAAGCGGAGTCTCACATAAGCCTTTTTAGGGATAAGTCAGATCTGGACTAAGTTCAGCTGCAAGACAGAATTTGAAGCAGACCAACCACTAAGAAGGTGCTGAGGGTGTCTCTGAACTTCCACTCCTACCAAAAGAAGGGGGCAGGTGTAAAAATTTTATTTAGCAGCCAAAGGCTCTGGGGAAAATATGTGGGGTCAATTTTGAGCCAGCAAATAATAAAATTGAGAAGGGGAGAGAAAGAGGATGCCCCTCATTCTGAGACTCCTAAGAAGAGAGAACAGAAATCCAACCTCTATAATACAGTGCAGGGCTTCAAACAGGCATGGATAGGCATAAGGGAGCAATACAAATGACTATGAATAGATAGGTCACTGACAGAGCAAAGGCCGATGGCACATTTATAAGGTAGAAAAGAAATGGGCAGACTGGATGGGCCTTGGTCCTTATCTGCCCCAACTTCTATGTTTCTATATATAAGCTCAAAGAATTCACCCTGTATAGCCTTCCACAGTCCTTTCCTGCCTACACCCAAGGTAGAAGAGAGCAAGGAAAGGGACGATACAAAGGGAGGGAGGAGTCCAGAGACTGAGCCTCCAGGGGAAGGAGGGTGGGATTTAGTGATGAATGGTGAAACACAGAAAATCAACAATTCATGTAGGTAAGCATTTCATATCTTATCTGTGTCAATCTTCACCATTCATCACTATTGGGTGAGTACCGAGCCCCCGAGAGGGACCCTGAAGCACCCTAAGGGACTAAGCTCTTAGCCCGCAGGGTGAGACACTGCAGGAGAGAACCCATCAGGCCCGAGACTGGTCTGGGTGAGACGGGATCCCCAGTGGGGAAGGAAGGCACCCCGAGAGCCGCTTATCTCACCCATCAGGAGAAGAGATGGGTTCAGGTGACAGGCTCCTGGCAACAGAAGAACGGTCTCTGTCAGGCAAGGGGCCTACAGGAAACCCTTCGCAAGGAGAGGGACCCAGCGCTGCAGCTAACAGCTGTTCAACCGGTTGGAACGGGTCAGAGCTGTGCCCAAAGGAAGAAATCCCTGTGAGGTAACCGTGACTGGCCCCTGACTCAGAAGTAAGAGTCCCCTTGGGACTCCTCTAGGGAAAGGCGAGGGCCTGCGCTCGACTCCCACCAGAACCTGGCTGGGTCAGGAAGGGCTCGCTGGCGCCACACCTCTACCTCTCAACCCTTTGGAGTCAGAAAGGACCTCGCCCTCAGCCACCACCCTAGGTAGCTGGCACCTCCGAGCAGTCCGCCCAGGAACTGCACCTCCTCCTCCTGATGCGCCTGGCTGCCCCAAACTTGGGCTGTCCAAACACTCCAAGGAGGGGGTACCAACTGGGGAAACAGCCACGCTTAGTGACCCCAGGCTGTGCAGCAGTAGTCACAGGGACCACCACTGGCTGGTCAGACCCCTGACCTTGAGGTCCACCGTGAGAGCAGAGTCCTAGAGGAGGCTGAGTGGGGGCCAAGGTGCTGGAGGCAGAAGGGTCCGAAACTCCAAAGAACCCAGGAGCCAGTCTGATCAGACCAGAACCTCTGAAGAGGCAGACTCTGAGGTCCAATGCCAGACAACCCCACGGACCGCCTCCTGCTCCTGGACCCCAAGGCCAGGCACCCTGGGATTCGACGCCCAACGCCACCAGAAGGAAGCACAGTCCCATGCCCGTGCCAACATCCACCCTGACACCGCAACGGCCCTGGAGTTGGGCGTGACCCAGAGTGCGGTTCTGCACCCCCGCACCAAACCCAGTGCAGCACTCGCGCCGGACCCGACACCCACCCCACCAGGTGCGGCCCCGGACACGGCGCCACGACAACACTTGCGGCGCCAAGACAGGATCAGTGCCGACCCCATCCCGACCAGAACAAGGCCCAAAACCTCCAGACTACCTAACCCGATGCCGTGAACACCATCAGCGGCCGAAAGGTGGCGCCGAGAGCAGACCGATGCCGAACCAGCGCTGTACTCAAAGCCCATGGCACCGCTTAGGAAAAAGAGCGCACCATTTAGTGGCGGTGCCGGCCCGGTTCCAAAGACCCGGAACACGACACTGAGGGGAGCTGCCACCAAAGTAGCGACTGCCAATGTGGTGCCTCCCGACTGACTCCCAAGGAGGCCAGCCTGGGCCTCCTGCACGCTGGAAGAAACGCCTGCGGCAAGGCTAGAAGAAGCAGGGTTCCGGCCTCCACGGGCCGCATACAGGACCCAGAGGAAGGGCCAAGAATCCTGGCCTTGGCCCAGCGATCGTAATTTGCCCTCCGAAGTTGGCGCGCACATCCAACCTTTAAGGCGCGGTTTTAAATCACATGGCGTCCATGAAACAAATGTTGCAGTTATCCATATCATGTTCAGGGCCGAGGTAGGAAAGGCAGCAGTCATGCTGGTCACTTACAGAATAAAGGCGGCCACAGGGCACTGATGCATAGGGGTTCGCCCTGTCTTCGATGTCTTCTTCCCCCGGATGAGACATGACTGAACGGAAAAGTAAACAAAACACAGTACTCTCGCGCAGTTTATAAAAGGAAAGATCTTACTGCTATTTCAAAGCGACGTTGAGTAGGCAAGCAGAACCAAGTCAATAGAAACAGGTCAAGCACGACAGACTAGGGCAAGTTACAGTCTCGCACAGGATCCATACTGATGGCGGGAGAGAAAGAACTGGGGCTGGGGAAGAGTCGACAATGGCTAACAACCAACCTCGAGTGCCTTCGTGGAACGCTTGGCCTTCAGGGAGGCGCTGCCCTAGTGTCGGCTCTACCATGAAAAAAAAAAAAAGTTCTCAAGGGGTCCTGGCTCGAAAGCAGTACTCAATAGTGATGAGTGGTCAAGACATACACAGATAAGATCTTGATAGTGACCTCGTATGAGCTGAAGAACCCACATCTGCAGTGACGGACTTCCACCCTGCCAGGTGGAGGTTGAACCTCCTCCACCGGTTCCTCCTAGGGGAATGGAGGTAGCGGAAGGAGGGGAGCGAGTCAGGATGCCGAGGGAGCTTTGGCACCTGAGGCTGGTTTGGGAAACTTTGCCTGAGGGGCTGAGCTCCAGAGCCAGTCGATCTTTTGCCTTGTCGCTTATTCTGGGTCTTATTCCATCGTCTCTGGCGATGAAATAGCTGCTCTTTGACCCTTCCAATACATTAAGCGTGACGTCTCAAGAGATCGCCTGCTCTCCTGCAGCCGCTATATCCTTTGCATCGCCGCCAAAGAGGATGGAACACCCAAAGGGTGCTGCTCAAAAGGGATGACTGGACGCCCGTGCCAGACCTGCAATATGGAGCCATGACAGGCGATTTAGGCAGATCCCTGTGGTGCAGCCCGAGCCACCGAGTCTCACGGAATCATACGTGGCTTGGAGAGCGTGACGGCAAGAGGACTTGTTCTGACGGACTTTGTCCAACAACTTGGCCCTGAGGTTTTCGCCAGGGATAGCCTGAAGGTCCCTCTCCAGCTCAGCAAGGATGCCTTCTGGCAGGCCACCATATAGGACACAATTCAGTGACCGGATGGCACAAGTGGATGAGCAGAGCTTCACCAAATTGGTCCACTTGCCGCGGTCCTTGTCTGGTGGGACGAATCCTGCGTTAGTTGAGCCGACTGCCACGCACGGCCGTGATGACCATGGAGTCGGCTGCGCGGAAGTCAATGAGAAATCCTCTGGGGAGTAAGTTCTATCAGCTCTGGAAACAGCCGATGGAGGAGGGCTTTGCCAAACGGTAGTGACCAGGTCATCGTGAGGGCCCATTCAAGGGGGCACGGCAGAGGATCTGTAGTCGCTAGTGCTCAGCCAATCTTTATGCGTGAGGATCTATCTCCTACAACGCCAGCCTCCCACTGCTTGGATAGTTCTCAACAAATCCCTAACGAGCACCCTCTGGAGGGGAATTTGGTGATTCTTTCGAGGAACTTCACTGGTGATCGAGGATCAGAATGGTCAATGTCTGAATCAGAGGGCTTGGAACCACTGGAAAGGGAAGGGTCCTGCCCAATGCCGCCCACTGGAAGTGAACCTCAGCTCGGCCCAGAGGGACTTTGGGGGTGGGGTCATCCCTGGTAGAGGAATAGCCCCAATGGTTGGGACTGTCTGATTTCAGTGATGAGCTGGGTCCTGCCACCACGCCGAATTGACCATCGATCAGGTGGTGGAGGAGGAGTGAGAAGGCTGGTACCCTGGATACCCCTGGTAAGTTGGGTGGTGCCAGTAAGGGTACTGATACCCGGAGAATAGCCTAAAGGTGGGTGTCCAGGTGTCAGATATCCCAGCTGCGGGTATCCTGGCATCGGCAGCACATTGCCCAGCCGCAATAAGAAGGATCTGTCGGAGGGCCGCCCGTGACGGAATGTGGGTGTCAGGCCCCGAAAAACGCCAGAGGGTCCAGCAGGACTGACCGGTGGGGGTGCACAGGGAACTGTCAGGTGATCAGGAGTGACGCCAGAGGGTCCCAAAGAAGGTGGCTCCATGACTTACAGATCCCGGTCCGGCGACTGACCCCTTGGAAGAGGAAGGTCCAGGGTCAGAGTGATGCCTGGTGAAGGGGAGTTCTGGGAGAGACCCTGACAGGTCGGGTAATGATTCCAAAGGAAGAGACAAGTTGGGACCGGGTGGCGAATCCCTTTGGGAAGAAACCAGCAGGGATGAAGGGTCTCCAGCGAAGCACACTCGTGCCATTGTCTGGGTCCTCAAGGGAGCCAGACAGGCAAGTAGGTACGGCTTGCGGTCGACGGGAGGTTCATCGTCCAACTTATCAGTCACGACCAGGCTGGCTGCGGCAGAGGAACCGCTGACAGGCCGATTGGTCTGGACCAGGCCCCGCGGGCTTGGCCAGACGGAGACTTGGCGGCAGTGCTATGCAAAGGAGAAGTAGCAGACCAAGAGAGGCTATCCCAGTCTGCCCGCCACCTCGGCAGGAGGGGAAGGCGTGCTCGCCCGCAGAAGTGGACAGAGGGCCCAGAAGAGTGGTACTCACGGTCTTGGAGGTGGAAGGCCTTCCGTGGTGACTGGCTCCTCTCCTGGTGCTTCTCCTTCTCCTTTCTTGGGGCCGGCGACTACCTCTCCCTAAGCTCCTGGAGCTCCTCTTCCATAGAAGCTAGCCGATGGGTGAGAAGGTGGGCCTTGAGGGTCCGCTGCGTCGGGTCCAGGTGGCCTGGTTGAATCCCTGGTAGACAGCACACTTGGCCGAGCTGTGCTTAGGCCCCAGGCAAAGGAGTGGTTGTCCCCTGTGGGATTGGGCGCTGCACTAGGTGCTCTTTTTGGACGCACCGACATAAACTCGTCCAAAAATGCGGAAAAGTGATGAGGAAAATGACTAAACGCCGAATATAAAGCGGCAACTGATCGCTGTTCTAACACGCCTACTGAACCTAACTAAGGCGACGGTGGGAAAGAACTGGAGGGCAGATGTGGGACTGCCCTCTTATAGTCGGGCTGACGCCGCATCACCTGATGTCGGGGCAGTCCCTGCTGATTGCTAGTTACAAGTTTGCCACTGGAACCTGACGCCAGGGGTGCAGTCCTATATGTGAAGCCCTACTGCAGGAACCCTCTCAAGTAAGATCTACTGTTACAGGTGAGTAACCTGTTTTCTAGGGACGTGAATATGTTGTTCATCCACACTACCTGGCAGATTCCTACCAGTTCTCCGAGAGAAGGGGCAAGGCACACACCCTACTTTGGGAACAGAGACTGGAGAACTGAGGTCCCAAAACCAGCATCCCGTGTGACTCAATGTCAATGTGGTAATGGTGATGAAGGTATTTGCTGTCTTCCAGGTGACAGCCCGCCAGATTTCCTGGATAGGTATGTCCCTGAAGCAGCCACCGATGCAGCAGTATGGTGGGAAGAATGAGCTTTATCCCTCTGGGAGGCTCCTGCCCACCAACCCATAGCAGAGATCAATGCAAGATATAATCCATCTCAAGATCGCCTGCTTTGCTGCAGGTCTGCCAGAAGCGGCTTCAGCGTAGGTGACAAACCTCGCCTGACTTCCGCTGTCCTCTCCTTATAATAGAGAGAGCTCATCTCAGGTCCACAGTATGGAGCCTGTACTCAGCATTCGAGGTGTAGTTCGGTAGAAGACAGAGTCAAAACCTGTTAAGGTGAAACTCTAACACCACCTTCGGGAGGAATTTCGGTGGGCGCAGGACAACCTTGTCCTGTGGAAGACCAGATAAGGGAGTCCACCAAGAGCACCTGAGCTCTCGTCCTTCTGGCAGACGTGATAGCCATCAGGAAGGACGTTTCCACAAGTGTAACATCTCACATTTGTGCATTGGTTCAAACGGCTTGCCCCTGAGCTTTGTCAAGACCAGCAGTAAATCCCATGGAGGTGAAGGTTCATGCACAGGGGGATATGTGATCAAGGCCTTTGAAAAACACCAGACCACCTTCTCCTGACTGGCCTGTGCCTGGTAAGCAGAGATAGCTACCAGGTGCACCTTAAGGATCGAAGACCTCCTTTGACAAAGACCAAAGATGGTCTAAAATGCTAGCCACAGTACAGGACAGAGGATCCAGGCCCTGCCCTGACACCAAATGGAAAATCTTTTCCGCTTGAAGGCACAGCACTTTCTGGTCAACTCCGCTCTGGATTCTTCCACTAAGTACATCCTCTGAGAAACCCAAAGCCTGGAACTCTATCCGCCAGGTACTAGGCTGTCAGGTGCAGGGGCTAAAGGTCAGGATGAAGGACCTTCCCCTGACTGACAGAGATCAGGTCTGGGCGCATGCAAGACGCCTCGGGAGCCTGTTGCTGAGATCATCTGGATACCAGAAAACTGGCGCACAGCCTGGGGCTACCAGGATCACCTGCACCTTGTCCTCTTCAACTCTGGAGCAGCCTGTGAATCAAGGGAAATGGAGAGAAGGCGAGAAGAGGCCTGGGGTAGATTGCCTCAAGAAAGCATCCCCAGCAGTGATCCCCACTGAGGAGGTGGGCATGAAAAGCCTCAGCTTGGCATTTTCCCTGGAGGCAAACAGGTCCACCATTGGTTTGCCCCAGTGGGAGAACAGGCTGTGAGCTACCTCTGGATGGTGAGACCACTTGTGGGATGTCTAGCCCATGTGACTGAGGGCATCCGCCCAGTTGATTTGAGGCTCCTGCCAAATGGATGGCTAGGAGATCCGCTCCAGTCGGCTTACGAGTGTCCAAATGCGGAGTGCTTCCTCTGCACAGCAGCCGGGACTGTATGCCGCCTGCTTGTTGAGGTACTACAAGGTTGTGGTATCGTCCGCCTGAACTTGAACCACTTGAGCTGCTGAGCAACTGCTATCAGTGCCAGTCTGACCGCTCTGAGCTCCAACAGGTTGGTGTGGTAATGGGACTCCTTGGGGTCCAGAAAGTACAGTTACATAAGAACTTACCATAACAGTAGCTCTTAGAGGAGCTCTTGCAGCAGGCTATAACCATTAGGACTAATGCTGCAGGCCTTAGGACCTCCGGAAAAACTTTGCTAGCAGTACCCAGTGGGGACCACCTCTGATGTTGGCTCCGCCCAGACGTTCGGTCACGCTTATAGAAGAGGACGGACCCCAGCTCTACCTCCATTCATCAGCCAAGGACCCGTGAACGGACTCCCAGCAAGTGGACCATGTAAAGTCGGTCCTAGACATTTTATTTATTTATGACTTTGATAACCGGTGAGTGCACTGATCCCAGGGACCATTTTCAGGCATGACCCGAGCCATAACACTTGGTGCAGGGTGACAGTGGAGTACAAGTCAACAGTAATACACATGAAACAGATTTGATACAAGCAACAATAGTAAGCACAATATACAGGTTTGATGCATAAATCCATTTGAGAACAGTGAATGACATGCTGAAAAACTCTCCAGGGGAAGGAGGGCGGAAAGAGCACCTGCTGCAAGAGCTCCTCCAAGATCTAATGTTACGGTAAGTTCTTAAGTAACTGTACTATCTTACTTCAAGGGGGCTCTTGCAGCAGGCTATAACCATTAGGACAGAATCCCAAGCAGTCCTGCACCAAGGAGGTGACTAGCTCTGGGAGGTAGGATGATAAAACTGTAATGATAATATAGCCTAAGGCTGGGAGTCTGCATGTTAGACATAAGTCCCTGAAGGACTGCCAGGCCAAAACAGCCTCGGCACCTGGAGGCAATGTCCAGGCTGTAATGCCTAACAAAGGTGTGCACTGAATTCCAAGTAGGAGCTGCACAGATGTCTGGAACAGACGTGTTCCTCAAGGAGGTAGAAACTCCTCTAATGGAATGACCTCTAACCGCGCCCGGCAGAGGTTTGTTGTATTTGTTGTAACAGAACACTATGTAGTGGACAAGCCACTGGGAAATGGTCTGTTTAGACACCAGTTTGCCCAAGTGTTGAGGCGCAGCGCCACAAGCAACTGCTTCAATTTATGGTGAGCCGCTGTCCGCTGAAGATGGTACCTCAGCGCCTCTGGACGCCCAATGTGTAGGAAAGCCCGATTGGTTGGGGTAGAAAATAGACTGGAAGGTCAACCTACTGGTCGAGGGACAATTCTGAGCCCATTTTTGGCAGGAAAGTACAGTTACGTAAGAACTTACGTAACAGTAGATCTTCGAGAGGAGCTCTTGCAGCAGGCAATCACAATTAGGACTACGCCGAGGCACTAGGACCCTCCGAAAACTTCTCAGCCTGCAATAGCCAGCAGGGACCGCCCCAGACGCTGGCTCTGGTACAAAAGGGTGGACCCAGCTCCACCCCAGTTCCCCGCCAAGTCCCTAAACGAGCCCCCGGACAGTAGAATGAGCTAAGCACAAAGATGGAACTCTGTACACCTCAGAGGGGAAGGAGGGTGGTGAGATATTTGCTGCAAGAGCTCCTCTCAAAGACCTACTGTTACGGCAAGTTCTTACGTAACTGTACTATCTTCTTCGAGTGGGAGCCTGCAGCAGGCTATCGCCAATTAGGACGGAATTCTAAGCAATCCTCACCAAGGAGGTTATCGACCCCAGGAGGTGGAGATAGGTGAACATAGAAGCTCAAGACAGTAGTCCCTGAAGGACTGCTAAGTCAAGCCTGCACTCCAAGGCCTAAGGCAATGTCCAAGCTGTAGTGCTTTATGAAAGTATGTACTGAATTCCAGGTAGTGGCCACGCAAACATCCTTATGGGACACGTTCAGAGGGTGGCAAGGAAGCAGACACTCCCTGGTGGAGTGACTCCTAACCAGGCCCGAAAGGGCTTGGGCTTTTCATAGCAGAGAGAGACACAGTGGACAATCCATTTAGAAATGGTCTACTTGGACACTGGTCTACTTCAAGTGTTGTGCTAAAGGCCACAAACAGTTGCTCCGATTGACGGTGGTTAGCCATTCACTTAAGATAATACTTAGCGCCCAGAACGCCCAAGGTGTGAAGGAGAGCCCTTAAGAGGGTGAAGGAAATAAACTGGAAGGTCAACTAACTGGTTGAGGGTCAACTCTGAGACTACTTCGAAGAAACTTAGGGTTCATCCTCAGGGAACCCTTTCCTGTGGAAAATTAAGAACGGTCTTTACACATCAGAGCCTGAAGCTCGGAAACCCTAGAGCTGAAGTAACGATAACTAAAACAAACCTTCCAAGAAAGATATCGAGCTCACAATCCGCCATGGGTTCAAACGGGAAGAGTAAGCTTCTCCAACACAAAAAGGAGGTGGGACGGGATCCTGAATGGGAGGCCTCATATGAAGAATCCCCGTAAAAGGTGCGGGCCACGTCCTATTGGGCTAAGGTTCTGTCACCCGAAAGGGCATGATAAGCCGAGATGGCTGACGTGGTACCTTTATGGAGGAGTAGCTCAAGCCTTGCTGATATAAGGAGAGGAGATACTGAAGAGCTGAGTTCACTGAAAAGGTAATGGGATCCAGATGGTGAGATGAGGCCCACAAACAAAACACTTTCATTTCATAGCGTAAGTGGAGCACGCGGAGGGCTTCCTCACGACACAAGAAACGAGAATTTGACGGCAGAAAAGGACCGCTTGGCCCACCCAGTCTGCCCATTTCCCTACCTAATGGATAAGCTGCAGATCCTAGTTAACCAGCAGCCTACTTCTTCCTACCCCACCCCTAGAATTGCCTTATGACTGTCCCATGCATGCTTGAATTCCACCACTGTTTTTGACTCCACAACCTCCTCTGGAAGGCCGCTCCACGATCCACAACCTCTCTGAGAAAAAAATATTTCCTTAAATTACCTCTGAGCCACCCTCTCTATCTTCAAATTGTGCCTTGTTCTTGCACACCTTTTTGAAAGATGCTACCCTCTTGGACTTTGTTGATTCCTTGAGGTACTTGAAAGTTTCTATCATGTCCCCTCTCCTCCTTTCCTCGAGGCTATACATATTAAGCTCCTTAAGTCTCTTCATATGTCTTCCGTGCAGACCCTGCACCATTTTAGTTGCCTCCTCTGGACTGCTTCCATCCTATGTCTTTATGGAGATTGAGTCTCCAGAACTGCACACAGTACTCCAGATGGGGTCTCACCAGCTGTCTGTACAGAGGATAACTTCCTGTTTTCTACTGGTGATGCCTCTCCCTATGCATCCCAGTACCCCCAGCCCTCCTTGCTGCCCTCTCACATTGCTTGCCCTTTAGGTCATCTGATATGACTACCCCCAGGTCCCTTTCCATTTTTGTTGTTGTTAGTATCTCACCCCACTGTGTACTCTTCCCTGGGTTTTGTTTCTCAGGTGCATTACCTTGCACTTCTGCCACCTCTGGCTATACCCCTACCTATATTTTGCTACGTCCCGAAGGAGTCAAGCATGAAGGTGTAAGGATAGAGATCAGGATAGACTAGCTAGCCCTGTTTCTGGGACAGCAACTGTGAGCATACTGGCAGCGGATTGGAGGTTCCATGGACAGCCGCTGAAGTAGTGGGAACCAAATCTGCCGAGGCCACAGCAGGGTGATCAGAATCACTCGCGCCCGGCCTGTAACTTCAACAGAATCCTCTGGACAAGAGGAAAGGGAGGGAAGGCATAAAGAAACCTCCCTGCCCAACACAGGAACAACGCCTCTGGCCAGAAAACACCAGGCGTGGTCGCATGAGCAGAAAACTGGCAGTTTGTCGCTATGCAGGACGCAAACAGGTCCAGATCTGGACGACCCATCTGTCGAACAGCTGGTCCGCTGCTGACTGCAGTAGCTCCCACTGCACCCTGGACTGAGATCTGCAGAGACTGTCTGCCAAGTCGCTGGGGACACCTGGGACGGCACCTGGAGAGAGTGATGTTCCATTCCGTGCCCAATACCAGACTCTCATTCCCTCCCGCATAGGGAGTAAGAATGAGTCCCCTTGCTTGTTGATATAGAAGACCACCACCATACTGTCTGTCTGAATCAGAAGAGAGCCTGGCATGAGGTCCTCCTGAAAGGCGTAGCGCATTGAGGACCACTTGCATCTCCAGGACATTGATGTGGAGTTCAAGGGCCCTCGGGGTCCAAATGCCTTGTGTTTGGTGGGCCCCTAGGGTGCCCCACCCCAAATCTGAGGCATCCGTCAGAAGGGTCTGATTTGGGACCCCTCTTTCTAAATTGAGTGGATCCATCCACCAAAGAAGCGCTTCTTTACTGGCTCTGTGAATCTGACAGTGTGGTGGAGGTCGCCTGAGCAATTATCCCACTGCACCCTGAGCACCCATTGTGGGATTCTTCTGTGAGACGGGCCAGAGGAGTAACTGGAATGGCTGCCGCCATGTGCCCTAGAAGTCCGAGGAAGGCCCTTGCTGAGACCCGGTAGTTATTAGAACCGATCCAGCTATCTCCTTCAGGCAATCACCCTCTGGAGGTAGAAAGCCATGCCCTGGACCAAATCCAGGACTGCTCCAATAAAGACGAAGTCTTTGGCTGGGTTCTGATGAAGACTTTGGAAGTTTCAGGGTGAACCCCAAGTCTCGGAAGACAGTATAGGTATCTCCAAGAGCATGAAGCAGGCGTGACCTGACGGGCTGGCAGCCAATCGCCCAGGTAAGGGAAGACATAATGCCTCTGACACCTTAGAGCCACAGCCACCACTGCCAAACACTTTGTGAAGACTCGAGGAGTGGAAGAGAGGCCTAACAGAAGAACTCGAAACTGATAATGCTCCTGGAAGTGGAACTTCCTGTAAGGGGAAGACCCAGATATGCATATACACATTTTATGTGGTCCAGAGCAGAGCCAGTCCCTTTGATGCAGCAGAGGAAGACCTGAAGGGTCACCATCTGGAACCTTTGTACTCTATATAATAAAGATTTAGTGAGCTTAGGTCCAGAATGGGATGAAGGTCCTGAGTCTTTTGGGACCAGGAAGAAGTGGTAGTAATACCCTTTTCCACGCTGACTCAAAGGGACTGGTTCTATTGCCTTTTTGCAAGAGGGCCTGTATCTCTCCTTATACGAGAAGGAGAATATCTGGAGAACCTTGGTGGAGTGTCTGGAGGAATCTCCATGAATTCTAAAGTGTGTTCTCTCCTTATGACGTCTAGGGCCCATTCGTCCATGATTATTGCGCCCACCCTGAAAGTACAGGGAGAAGCGACCCCTACCACCTCCTGGTATCTCACTGGAGAGGGGGTTGAAGGGAGTCATTGGGCAGAGCCAGGTGTGGGCAGAGAGGCTCAAAGACTTAGGCCACGGGAGAGTGCTCCAGGCTGCTGGTTGCTGGCTCTCCCACAAAAGCCTCCTCTCTGGCCCTGTTGATTACCACGGGCGTGACCACCTGAGGGCTTCCCAAATGTCCACTTTCGCTGTCTCCGCTGGTCTACATGGTACATTTGGTGGACAGACCAGATGGATTTGCCTGATTCTTGAGGCGAGAGATCAAATACTCCATCTCCTTCCAAACAAAACAGTACCCTGAAACTGCCGCTCTGGCTGCCATATCTCGCAGTGTCGCATTTGTCACGCAAAACGCTTGCCTACGCCCGAGCCTAATTTGAGAATGTCCAGAATCTCCGCTTTCTCCTCAGAGTCTGGCAAGGAATTAACCTGCCGCCCCGCCCCTATAAAGCATTCTGGTACTGGACCATGTGCATAAGGAAATTAGGACCTAATTGAACAGGTGGAGGCAGAATACACTTTCTTGTCCACCTGGTCCAAATAGTGGGACTCCAGGTCAGGAGGCTGTGCGCTGAGGTGTTTAGACTGCTTAGATTTGTCGTGAGCAGCTGTAATAACTGAAGAATCCATCTGAGGATGCTCAGCTAAAATGGTTCATCCCTCAGGGCTCTATACAGCCTGTCTGATTTCTTCGAACTGCCAGGACTGAAGCCGGATGTTTACAGGTCACACTGGTGAGATCTTGAACGGCCCACCAAAGGAGGTACCACCAAGGGTTTAGGCCTTTGCCTCAGGTACTTAGCCAAACGCCAAGCCCGGATCCAGATCCTCTGTATCCCACTTATTGAGGCTTGATGCCTCATGACGTCCATGAAAATGGGATCTGCCAGGAGGCGAAGGGGCTGGTCCTCTCTTCCAGGGAACCCCCAATCCCAAAAAGAAACAGGTAGAAGACGTAAGAGGAGGAGGAATGGCTACTGGGTGAGGAGTAGCCAGACCTATCCTTATGGCTAGCCTCACTAGAGCGCCGGTGGCTCACCGACCGACATCGGAGCGGAGACAGACGCCGGTCAGGGACTGACATTGAGAGCGGTCCCGCCTAGCAGAACGGGAACGGCTCCTGGTGTAAGACCTGACCTGCATCGGCTACCCGACCTGGTAGAGCACCGGTGTCTCTATGGACCGTGATCAAGAACGAGCCTTGGGAGGAGGTAGTGTAGGCGGTGGCCTCGGGAAGAAGCACCTCCTGGCTGTGGTTCGCCCAAGTGTCCGGGACTGGTGACGGGCCGTCTGGGGCCCGCCTGGACCTGCCCCCAACAAAAGAAAACAGATCCTGGAGCTCGCCCTTCAAAAATAGAGGCCGCTTTCCCGGAAATGGAATATCCGGAACTTCTGACCTTAGAAGGAGAGCCCTTCAGAGCCCTGAGGGAGGACGACTTAGGGATGGTGACACAACCCCTCTAGTCGGCTGCGTCCGGATCCGTTGCCTAATCACCCGCGCCGGTAAGGGATCGAGGACGGGTCACGGGAGTGTCCTTGGACTCAGAGGGCACGCCTGACCAGTGCCACCGGGCCTTGGAAGGTGGGGGCCAAGCTTGCGCCTCAGAGGATTCTCACGGTGACCCTTAGCAGAGTCACTCAGGCTTTGCTAGCCTCTCCTCAAGATCCAGCCTTAGCCTGGTCTTTAGATGCTCACCTGAGCCCATCGACCCATGGGCTGTCTTGGGAGAAGGCTGCAATTGAGGGACCGAGAACTAGACCGTGCCAAGACAGACTATGATCCTTTTATGGGACCGCTTGACTTATCCCTTTCTTCTGCATCTCCCTGAGGTGTGCAGATTCATTTTCGCTCCAGCAGGTCGCTTCAAGGGCCTTCAAGTGGCAGATCCAAGTTCGCTGGTGAGCTACTTATAGGCCGAACAGGCCGCGGTGTCGTGCTCCAGGCCCCAGGCAAAAATGCACTGCCTATGGCCATCTTTAGACAGAATTTGGCGGCCGTAACCTACTTATTGACGCGGGGTCCCGACGAGACCGATGACAGCTAAGACATACGCCAGTACGATGAAACTATCGAAACTCTGGAGAAAGCAAGTAAAAAAAATGAGATTCTTTAGCTGGGCTGGCAAGCCAAGATGAGCAGGAACTTTCACGGCGCAGGACGCGGCAGGGGAAAAACTGGGCTGGAGCTGGGTCCGCCTTTTAGCCCAGAGCTGACATCGGGGTGGAGCCGGGACGCTGTGGGGTGTCCCTGCTGGGTATTGCTGGCCGAGAAGTTTTCCGAGGGTCCTAGTGCCTGCAGCATAGTCCCACTCAGACAGCCTTCTGCAAGAGCTCCCATCAAGTAAGATCTTAGGATTTGTTCTAAGGAACCTCTTTCCTGGTGAAAATTATATAAGGCTCCTTACACATCAGGGCCTGAAGCTCGGAAACTGAGCTGAGGTTAGCAACCAAAAGAAAACCATCCAGGAAAGAAAACGCAGCTCACACTCTGCTGCAGGTTCGGGAGGGAGAGAGTGAGCTTCCAACACAAAAGGAGACCCAGGAGGAATAGAATCCCTAATGGGAGGTCTCAAATGCAAATGCCCCGTAAAAAGGTGCAGGCCACATCCAACTGAGCCAGGTCCTGTTCCCTAAAAGGACGCGATAAGCAGAGATAGCCCACATGTGCACCTTTGTGGAAGAATAGCTTAAGCTTTGCTGGTATAAGGAAAGGAGGTATTGTAACACTGAGTTCACCGGAAGGAAAGAGGGTCCAGGTGTTGAGATCGCTTCCATAAACAAACACTATACCACTTCATAGCATAAGTGGAACGCGAGAGGGCTTCCTCTGAAACGAGGATGTCCGCCACCTTTGGGAAACCCCATATCTGATCTGACTACACTGCAGGAGCCATGCATGAAGGTGTAGGGACCCGAGATCTTGATGAACCAGCCTGCCCTGATCCTGGGACAGCAACTGCGAGCATATTGGTAGTGGAACTGGAGGTTCCAAGGACAACCGCTGAAGTAGAGGGAACCAATCTGCAAAGGCCATAGTGGGGCGATCAGAATCATCCAAGCCCCTCGGCCTGTACTTTCAACAAGACTCTCTGAATGAGAAGGAAGGAGGAAGGTGTAAAGGAACTTCCCTGCCCAACAAAGGGAGAACGATCTGGCCAGAAAACACCAGGGCATGCTCTCACGAGCAAAAACTGGCAGTTTGGCATTGTGTGAGACGTAAAGAGGTCCAGCTCTGGACGACTGGCCAAAGAGCTGATTCTGCTACTGACTGAATAGCTCCCACTGTGTGCCTTGGACTGAGACCTGCTAAGGCTGTCTGCCAAGTCATTTGGGTGCCTAGAACATGGATGGCGGACAGAGAAATGTGATGCTCCAGCGCCCAATACCAGACTCTCATCACCTCCTGCACAGGGGTAGGAGTGAGTCCCTCCTTGCTTGTTGATGTAAAAGACAACTGCCATGTTGTCCGGCCTGAAGAAGAGAGTCCGCACGGGTCCTCCTGAAAGGCCCTTAGAGCATGGAGGATCGCTTCTAATTTCCAGAACATTGACGTGGAGGCTGCCCTCCAGGGTCCAGATGACTTGAATCCAGCGGTCTCAGATGAGCCCCAACCCAAATCGGAGGCATCTGTTGTCAAGAGTCCGCTTGGGGTCTCTGACAAAACAGGCCCCTTTCTCCAAATTCAGAGGGTCCAGCCACCAAAACCATGGTCCTCCCGACTGGCTCTGAGATCCTGACCATAAGGCCCAGACCGTCAGAGCTTTGATCCCACTGCACCCTAAGCATCCATTGTGGGACCCCACGGGAGGCGGGCCGAGGGAATTACAGGGATGGCAGCCACCATGTGCCCCAGAAGTCTGAGGAAGGTCCTGGCCTGGACCTGAGGGGTTACGAACCAAACTGGCCATCTCCTGCAGGCAAGCTCCCTCTCCTGGGGAGAAAAGCCATACTAGTACTGAATCCAGGACCGCACCTATAAAGATGAGTCTTTGGCTGGGCTCTGGGGAAGACTTTGGCAGGTTCAGGGTGATCCCCAACTCTCGAATAGAGAATAAGGTCTCCGAGTGCTTGAATTAGGCGTGCCTTGACAGGGCCACGAGCAGCCAATCATCGAGGCAAAGAAAGACATAATGCCCTTTGCGCCTTAGAGCCGGAGCTACCACTGCCAGGCATTTGGTGAAGACTCAAGGAGGGAGCAGAGGCCAAACAGTAGAACCCAGGACTGATGGTGCTCCCACTGGAAGTGGAACCTCAAGTACTTCCTATGAGGGAGAAAGACCTCAATGCATATACGCATCTTGATGTCCAGGGAACAAAGCCAGTCTCCATGGTGCAGCAGAGGGAGAAGACCTGGAAGGGTCACCATCCTGAATCTTCGGTATTAGATATAATTGTTTAGAAAGCTGAGGTCCAGGATGGGTCAAGATCTTGCATTTTCTTTGGAACCAGGAAAAATGGGAGTAATATCTCTTCTTCCTGTTGGGAGGGGATTGGCCTCTATTGCTCTTTTCTGCAAGAGAGCCTGAATCTCCTTCTATATGAGGAATGTGAGAAGGAAGATATCTTGAGGACTTTGGTGGTTTTCTGGAGGATCTCATGTGAACTCCAGCGATGCCTTCTCCTTACTATATCTAGGATCCACTGGTCTGTCGCATTGTGCTTCATCCTCCAGGTGGAGAAGAGCTACCCTCTACTGCCTCCCTGGAGGAGGGGGGCCTAATACAGTCATTAGGCAGGGCCAGGAGTGGGGAGAGAGGTTTGGGAGGATTTTGGGCCTCGAAAAGAGCGCCCAAGTTGCCGACTTTCCTTTTAAAGCTGCCCCTCTGACCCTGGTGGTTACCATGGGCTTGCTGGCCTGAGGATTTCACGAAGGGCCGCTTGAAAACGTTTCCAGTCCCCCTTATACATTTGCCGGATGGACCAGATGGATTTGTCCGACCTCGGAGATGACAGATAAGACCCTTTGTCTCCTGCCCAAAGAGAACGGAACCCTGGAACTGGAGGTCCCTGATCCTGGTAGAATCTGAGACTGTGAGCCAAGCATGGCGCCTTGGCAGACACCTGATGCTGCCGCCCTAGCAGCTGTATCTGCAGTATTGTACAATGCATGAAAGACATGAGGACCACGCCTGAGTCAGATTTCAAGATGTCCAGAAGCTCAGTCTTCTGTATGGAGTATGGCAAGGCACTGGCTAGCTCCTGTCCCTTTTCCCAATACTCATTCTGGTACTGCACCATATGCTGAGGAAATTTAACTAACAGAGCAGGTGGATGCAGAATATACTTTCTTGCCCACCTGGTCCAAGTAATGGGATTACTGGTCGGGAGGCCAGGAGGAGATGTTTTGGCTGCTTAGATTTGTCCTGAGCAGCCGCTATCATTGCAGAGTCCGCCTGAGGGTTTTCTGCCAGAAAAGGCTCATCCCTCAGGGCTTTGTATAGCCTGACTTTGGGAACCGCCAGTACTGAGGCTGGATGCTTCCAAGTAATCCTGGTAAGGTCTTGAAAGTGTCGATCAGAGAAGGCACCGCCAAGGGCTTGGGCTCCTTCTGCCTCAGGCAATGAGCAAGTCTCCAGCGCTCCAGATTCAGGTCCTCTGCCTCCATTCGTTAGAGGCCTGATGTGCCTCATGATGTCCATGAAAGTTGGATCGCCAGGAGGCAAGTGGGCACATTCCTGTCCCCAGGAGAACTCCCAACTCCTGAGAATGATGAGGAAGACCAGCTCCTGGACCGGACGAGTCCGAGCTGTATCTGTAGGACTAACCTCAAACGAGCATCAGTGACTGCCGGACAGATGCTGGTCAGAGGACCGATGACAGAGCGGTGACAGATGCCCGTCCATGGACTGGTGTTGGCTACAGGAGAGCGCCCGCCAGAGGCACATCTATGGCAGCTGCGACCTGCCTGGGCTTAGACTGACGGCTGCCCAATTGGGAATGGCGTAGTTGACTGTCTCTCGCCCGAGACCATGCAACCGAGGGAGAGCGGATTTAGATGACTTGTGCCGCCCTCGGGGTCTTAACTAGCTATCCGATGGGCATACTCGGTTCTGGTTGTCTGGTTGGTCAGGAACCGTGTTGGGTCCAGCTTCGTGGAGCCTCCTTTTCTACTTGGCTTCACCAAAAGGAGAAGTGCTCTGCAACAACTCCTTAGTGAACACAGATGCCGCGGTCCCTGCAAGGGATAGGTAAAGCCGGGAGGTCCGCAGGGCCTCGGGAAGAACCCGCAGAACAGCCCTCCAGGGCCGGTGACAGCATCTTGACCGCGCAGGTTCACACGCAGCCCCACTGGTCTTAGGCACTTTAGCCGTGTCGGCGCCTTGACTGGTGCCGCTCTGAACTGGCAGATTTGGAGGAACGGGACCCTGTGGAGGCCTTAACCCGGGAGTCCTGGTCCTTGCTAGGTAGCTTACCTGAACCGGTAGGCCTGCTATTGAGGCCTTCTATGGCAGGGCCGAGGCATGCACCAAGATGTTTGGCTGACTCCGCCGGAGGATACACGCAGGCGTGACCTTCGCCTGCTGGGTTTGTCTGCAGAGGTCTTGCCTTGGCCAGAGTCTGTGTCTTGGTGGGGAGGCACCGCCTCGACTTTCCCTTGTGCCTAAGATGCTTTGAGCGGTCAGACCTGCCCGAGCCGGAGGCCTTCGGGGAGGGAGGGAGAGGAACGGGACTGATGGTGGACTGGTTACGGTCCTTGTGCTGGTACTCTTACGAGACTTGCCCAGGTGCTTTCCTTTCTCCTAAATGTGTTTGCAGGACATCCATCTTCTGCTCTAACGGGTGGGCTTTCAAGGCCTTCAGGTGTCTGATGAGTCCTGCTGGTAAAGCGCTTGTAGATCTTGCAGGAAGTGCTATCGTGGTCTGGCCCCAGGCAGAAGACGACGCCTGCGTGGCTGTCCTTGGATGGAATTTGGTGGCCACAGGCACACTTCTTCTTGGGACTGGAGACCGACAACGCGAAGACATGCAATGGTACGGAGGGCAGACGGTGGAAGATGCAATACTGGTTGAGAAAATCGGAGAAAAACTTCACTGAACTGCTAGCATGCGCCAAGGCTTTCTGAATGAGAGTGGGTCTGGCGGCAAGAGAACCGAGGTGGAGCCAGGGTCCACCCTCTTTTATAGTGTTGGCTGACGCTAAAGAAGTAGATGTCAGCGGTCTCGTGGTACTGCTAAGTTTTTTTCCAGTGGGTCCTAAGGCTCATGGCATTAGTCCTAATGGTTACAGCCTGCTGCAAGAGCTCCCCTCAAGCAAGATCCTGTGCCCTGTTGTCTCCATGTGGGTTCAGGGCGCCATGTAACCCAGAAGGCGAGAAAGTTCTGGGCAGGGACAACTGCCCAACCAGAAATGATTGGGCAAAGAAGGAGAACCTCTGCCCTGGCCGCTGAGCCGAGCTCTGCCCCAATGAAGCACATCACCTGAGAAGGCATCGAGTCTCACTCTGGTCTCGATCAGGAGGCCAAGTAGAGAGCAGGTATAGAGGGCCAGGTCCCTGACCTCTTCACCTCTTGCTGGGTGAACCCTAAGAGCCAATCGTCGAGGTAAGGTTACACCTGACCACTGACACCTGAGGTGGGCTGCCACGGATTTGGTGAAGACCCGTGGGGTCGAAGGACAGGCCAAATGGCATGGCTTGAACTCGTAGCGGGTTCCCTCTGCTCTGAAGTGGAGGAACTACTGGTGAGACGGACTGGGACGTGAAAGAAAGCATCCTGAAGATCCAGTGAGCAGAACCACTTGCTTGCTCCAAGGATGGTATGATCTGGGGACAGTTACCATCCGAAAGGTGTGTGGCCTGAGATACTGATTCAGGTCGCAGATCCAGAATGGGTGCCAGCTCTCTGGCCCACTTCGGGACGAGGAAGTACCTGGAAATGAACCTCGGTTGACTGGAGATCTGCCACTCAGACCACTGCCTCCTTGAGGAGCTGGGCTATGTCGTCTCTCACAGCTGAATGTTGGCTGACACACCTCCTCCACGGGTGCGTTCTCGGCTGGGTGGGTACACTGCTCAATTCCCAGAGGTAGACCCTGGCCGACCACTTCTAAGACCCACCTGTCCATGGTAACAGCAGACCAGGCGGAAAGGAAGTGGCAGAGCCAACCCCCAGGAGGACCCAGAGCTGGCGTGACAGGAATAGGGTGGCCACCTCATTCCATCACTGGGCAGGCTTGGAGGAACAGAGTCAGGGCCTGAACCCCGACCTCATCTGCGGGTCTGGGGAGGTCCGGCTTGGGCATGGCACCAAGCCTGCTGCGCCTCCTCTGAAAGGAGGACTGCTGGGCCGCAGGTGCAGAGTGTCGAAAGGCTGCTCTTAGGCCAGAAGCCGCTGAGCAGAAGCAGCAGAGTCCAAGGTGGCACTGGACTGTTCTGATTCACTGAAAGTGACCATCCACACCTGGACCAAGAGATGGTGCACAGGAAAGGAACATCAGCAAGTTTGTGCTGGGTATCCGCTGTGAAGGTGGAAAGCTCAGCTAAGCTGTGAGGCAACCACGGCTGCCACCAAACGGGCGCATGAGTCACCAATGTCCAGGGTCGCCTGAAGCTGCTGCTTGGCACCAGCACAGCCTTGATCCCAGACCTGCTTGACCATAGTCTGAAGGTCTGCGGGAGATGTGGGAGAACTTCATCCAAGGACCCTAGAAGGCATGGGAGAAGTGCGCCATGATGACAGCTGCGCCAGCCTGACAGAGGCTAAAGAACAGCCCACAGACCTTCCTGGCAGAGTGGTCCAGTTTCTGGACCTTGTCCGGTGTCTATTGGTGGCAGAACTGCCTGCACGCCTGAACACAAGAGGCGGTCACAAGGCCTGTCTAGGATGTTCTGTGAACCCCGAGAGGACCCCATGGGCACACATACTGGGCAGACAACGTTGGGCAGGAGGCAGGATGCTGCCAAAGCTCCAAGGTCGGGCCAACAATGGCTTCGCCACAGGAAACGCTTCCATCAGGGTATCCTCTCTTGAGAATGTCAAAGAGCACTCGCCTGTTTCTGGATTGATTCCAGGTGCATCCCCATGAATTTGGAGATAAGGTGGAGAATCCCTTGAAAGAACACAGGACCTTCCTCTGTTGACAGATCACCGCTGACTCTGCCATCCCGCAGATGAGAGTGAAGGTCGGTGTCGCCTGAATCAGAGGCATCCAGATATAACGGCCGGCTGCCAAGGTCACCCTCAATGTGCCTGGGGTGATCAGGTGTGAAGGTGACCAAGATCCTGTGAGGAAGACCTGCACTTGACCGAGGCTTCCTTTGTAGGCGCCTCCCAAAGGCTGTTTAGATGGCGGCTCCACCACAATCGGTGGAGAGACCGATATCGGCTGAACTCGAGTGGGTTTAGCCAGTTCATGGGTGGGGAAACCGATTTAATCGGTTCCAAGGAGTTGGCTTCCTCTTAGGAGGCGAGTGCAAGTAATGGCCGAGTAGAGAGTGGTCGGGTTCTGCCCGGACAGGCTCAGCTGCTGCCACATCAGATCCTCGAAGGCCAGCGGAGTTTCCACCAAAGCCCTCCTCATTTGAGGAGGGAGAGGATAACCAATGGCGCCACCTCTGTTTGGAGCACTTGTGCACCGCCTCGCCTGTCTGTCGAGGGGTCAGAGATCTCAACCTGATCGGACTGGCCGAGCTGGTCGCCGGGAGAAACCTGTGACTTCCAGGGATCTGGCACTGGTTCCCAGCCGATCCCCAGCTGGCTGGGTCTCCTCATCGAAAGACAGGATCGGGGTCCCACCGAGAGTTGTCGATCAGAACGGGCGACAATGGACTGAGAATGATCTTAACCTCATTGATCGAGACCTTGGTCGACTGGCCAGACAACAAGATCGAGAAGACAGCAGCCGAGGAGGCACTTTACCAAAGTAGATACTGCCAGCTCCTGGGATCGAGATCGCGACGATCCTAAAAGCCGCCTTCCCGAGGACGAAGATAGATTCGATCCTTATCCCTTTATGGGACCGAGGCCTGCAGGTCCCCCGCCTTAGTGGGGACAGAGTGGCATAACTCTCAGAAAGAACCTGAAAAGGCAAAGCCCAAGTTGAGAGGAACGAAAACAACAGAGGAAGACTCTCTGGCCCGTGCGCTCTAGAAGGCCTGCATTAGCTCCAGCTGTTTGGCGGAGCCTGCATCCGGAAGACCGCCCACCGGCCTCTTTAGATTTCACCGAGGATTCTGTTTTCGGCCTGCCCAATCTGAGACGTGCGGGATGATCGCCGAGGACGCTTGGGTGAAAAGTGAGACACATCTCGCAAGTCTTCGTGTAATGGCAGACACCCAGACAGTAAACGACGCTGACACGGATCAGTGCGCAACATTTTGGGGCACACGGGTACTGGTAAATCTGGGAGAAGATTTATCTTCCATGATGAAACGAAGGAGAATCACCGTCACCAACTCGAACGAGTTGAAGTTTTGTAATAACCGGTTTTGAAGCCAGGGCCTACAAAAAGCGTAGAGCAAACAGGAGGAAACCTGAATCTTCCAGTGAAAAAGAAAGATCTAGGCCATGGGGCAGAGCCAAAGGCCATACCACCCGGGTGGGTGGGAGGGAGCTAGCTTGAAGACCTTCCGCAATCCATGAAAGGGACATGCCAAGAAGTGTGGATGAACTTATCCACGCCCCTAGAAGTAGAGGCCCTGGCAGGAGAATCGCTTTGTACGCCTGTCATCTCCAACACATGCGAAGTCACGTTTCAGAAAGATCCAAAGTTCCCTGTCTAGTGGACTCAAATATGCACCCCATCCTGGTCCCGAGGCATCTGCTATCAGGCTCTGCTGAGGACTGGGGCTTTGGAAGGGAGCCCTGATTCTAACCAGGAAGGGGTGAGCCACCATTCCAGAGTGGGCGCATCGCCTTGGAGACTCAGACTGGCTGTTTGAGGTTGTCCAAGCGCTGGTCCCAATGAACCCTGAGGTTCCACTGGAGAATCCTCATGTGCAGATAAGCTAAGGAACAGTTACGATGGCAGCTGCCATGTGGATTAGCAGCTACAGCACAATTCTGGCTGGAACTTGATTTTGGAGGCAACTCTCCGAGCCAGTGCCATTAGTCGATCTGCCCTGTCTGAGGAAAGGAAGGCCCTCGCTAGGACAGTGTCCAAGAAGGCTCCTATGTAACGCAACCTCTGGGTGGGCTGGGGATGACTTGGGAAGGTTTAGGGTAACCCCAGATCATTGAACAGGCAAAAAGCGCCTTCAGAGAGCAACACAGCTGAACTCTTGTGGGAACTGTTAGTAGCCAGTCGAGGTAGTAGACATATCATCCCTGGCTCCTGAGAGCTGCTGCTACTACTGCCAGGTACTTTGGTGAACACCCTGGTGCCAAAGAGAGGCCCAACAGTAGCACCCTGAACTGGCAGTACTCTCCTGGAAGGTAAACTGGAGGTACCTTCTGTGGGATGGCAGGATCTTTATATCCATATAGGCATCCTGCATGTCCAGGGAACTGAGCCACCCCTTGGTGAAACATGGTAGCAATCCTGGTAGTGCCACCATCCTGAACCCTTTGTATTCGGTAAGAGTGTTTAGTTGACAAAGGTCCCATCTTTTTCGGACCGAGAAAAGTGGAGTAATATCCTGTCCTCTGAGACAGTGGCACTACTTGGATTGTTCTCTTGCCTAAGAGGGCTTGGATTTCTGCCTCCGATAAGCCCTGCATGGGATGGGGAGTAATGGGAGGGTGCAGGTGGGTTATCTGGAGGGATTTGGGTGAATTCTAGGCATAACCCCTCTATCTGGAGCACCCACTGATCTGGGTGATACTGGACCAGCCACTGAAGTAGAGGGAGAATCATCCGCCTACTGCCTCCCCTGCAACTCTGCTGGAGGAGGTGGGCGGCAGGAAGTCATGCCAATGTTGTTGGAGTGGGCAAGGGAGCTCTGGTGTTCTTGGGTCCATGAGCACCTGCAGATAGGAGGGTTACCCTTTCTCTTGTAACCCCGTGTTGCTGTCTCTTTACTTGCTGGCCCTGCTGCTTAAGAAAGGAGTGTCTGGATGTGGCCTGTTTGGATTTGTACATTTTGTGCACTTCAGAGTCTGCTCCCCAGAGCCCTGCAGGCTGGTGATAAACCTTTGCCTGAAAAGAATCGGGCCTGAAAAGGGCATCTAATATGATGTCTTGGAAGGTCCTGGCGGAATCCTGAGACCCTAAGCCAGGAGTACGCCTCAGACATATGCCAGTGGCTGCAGCCCTGGCGGCAGTGTCTGCAGAGTCGATGAAAGATCTTAGAACGTGCTTACTGACGCAAGCCCTAGATTGGAGAACTGCCAGCAATTCTGACTTGTTGGCGGAGTCTGGTTGAGCCTTGGCCAGGTCTATGGCCTTGTTCCACAGTGATTTTTGATACATTACCATATGTGCCAAAAGTTAGATAACCTGACCGTACATGTGGCCGAATACACTTTGCAGCCCAAATGGTCCAATTTCTTAGACACTGTCTGGAGGCTGGGGCTCATGTGCTTCAGCTGTTGAGCTCTTCCATGGGCAGCTGTGAGGATCATGGAATCTGCTCAGGCTGCTCGCTTATGAGGCGCTTCCCTTGGTGTCCTATATAATTGGTCAGCCTTCTTAGGGACTGCCAAGGCTCAGGAAGGGTGCTTCCAGGCTATTTTGTAACATCCTGGAAGGGTTCCACTAAGGGTGATATGACCAAAGGCTTTGGGTCACAGGCCCCCAAGCATTTCGCCAAGCAGTACCTCTCAGGGTCCATTCCTCTGTCTCCCAACAGTTCAACAACTGGATAGGTCTCATAATATCCAGGAAGGAGGGGTCATCCAGCGGGAACCTTGGGGAGTACTTTTATGGTCTGGTGATGGCAGGGACAGGTCATCTTCTGAAGAGCATAGAGGACCCTCCGACGAACCTTCAAAGAGGTATAAGGTTGATCCCTGGAGGAGGATCTGGACGAGTGACCCATGTCCTCATCCCCAGACGCAGATGGTCTGGCGGTAGTTGTAAGGGGGCTGTCTAGGCGGACCAGGATCCCCACAGGGTTGGGGCCAGCTCTGGTGGCATAGGCAGCAGATCCCCTTTACGGGTTCCACCAGCTAGTAAATAAGGCCCCAACCTCTGCCAAAGGGCCGACTGGGCTTGGTTGGGGTGTCGGCACTGGGCAAGGGGCTCTTAGCATTGGCCCCTTGTGGTACGTTGTCCCATGGTGTCGGGTCTGATGCAACTTTATCTGGCGCCGGCCTTGTGGAACTGTGTCTCTGGCCGGGTGCTAGGGACGCCAGACGGCAAGCTCCTGAGGAGAAGGTGAAGGGGGTTGGGTGGCACCTGGTCTCAGTTGTCCCCGAGCATCAGGTCCCTGATGTCTGGTATGGAGTCAGGTTTTCAACTGGGCCCTGTGGAGCAGATGGCGCCTTGATGGCACAGTCTGGTCCAGCTTTGCAGCGGAGTCAGAGGTGAGGAGGCCTGACGTTGGTCCGAAGCCATTGCCGACTGCCTGGAAAGCAGTGATGCTTTTTCTGGTGCTCACTATCCTGGCGCCTCCTGAAGTCATCCGACCTTGCCGCCCCGTCGAATAACCCAGGAACTGTGCTCTGTGATGGCAGGATTCGACCTGCTGCCTGATGCAGAGTGCGCCTGTCCTGCTGACAAACCCCTAGCATCTGCTTGTGGGGTCAGATAGCCAAGGATATGGTGTCTTAAAAAGCCAGAGCCTGGAAGACTCTCACTGGAGCCACAGAAGAGGCTGAGGCTTTCTCAATTGTGACCCGGAAAAGCCAGAGAGACTGGGAGTTGGGGGCAGAGCCTGACCTGGCGCGGAGGTCGAGGACTTAGAAGTCATGTGAGGGGACCTAGGACAGGACTCTGACCTGAATCTTTCCTTGTCCTGATGGCGCTTCCTGCTCGACTTCTCTGGGGAGGAGTCCTTCGCCATGGAAGAAGAGCTCATGCTCGACTGGTCTTCTGCATGGTGGCTACTTGCTGTTCAAGGAGGTACACTTTCAGGGTGTTCAGGTGCGGATCCTGGTCCTCGTTGAAGCATTGGCAGTGCGGGCAGTCATCCAGCCTGTGGTGAGGGCCTAGGCAGAGCAGGCAGGTTGAATGGCCGTCTTTACCAGGATCTGCCTTCCGCATGCACTTCGATTTCTGCTGCTCTGAAGAGGAAGATGGCTGGGAAGACATACACAGCAGAACTCAGTAATTCAGAGGAAAATGGTAACACTGCAAAGCGTGAAAATTGCTGTCGACTGGAAGCAGGAGGTGTCTGGAGCCGATATGCACGGATCGATGGCAGTAAAAGAATGTGGTGGCACCATGGGACCACCCTTTATAACATAAGTGATGTCAGGGCGGGCCGAGGTCAGGGGTGGTCCCCACCTTAGACTGCTAGCAAGAAATTTTCCATGGGGTCCTACTGCCTGGCATCATAGTCCTAATGGTGTTACCTGCTGCAAGAGCCTATCTCAAAGTGAAATCCTGTTTTTCTAGGGACTTGATATGGTATTCTATCTACACTTCAGGAAGACTCTAGCAGTTCTCCAGGAGGAGGGGGCAAGGCGAAACTCCCTATTTAGGGAACATAGATTGGAGAACTGAGGCCCCAAAATCAGCATTCCAGCGTGACTCAAGGTTGATGTGGTAGTGGAAATGAGGGTGTGTGCCGACTCAGGTAGCAGCCCTGCAGATTTCCTGGACAGGGACGTCCCTAGAAGCAGCCACTGAGGCAGTGGTAGTATGGTGGGTGGTATGAGCCCTTAGCTCTATGTGAGCTCCTACCTAGTGAACCTGTATCAGAGATCAACGTAGGAAAACAATCTCACCTAAAAATTGTTCACTTAGCTGCCAATCTGCCAGGTGCAGCTTCGCATAGAGACAAAGAGCTGGTGAACCTCTCAACTCCAGCTATGCGCCTTGTAACAGGCCAGTGCTCACCACAGGTTCAAAGTATGGAGCCTGTGTTCGACCTCCGAGGTGTGGTTTGTGAAGTACACTGGGAGATTAATCACCTGATTAAAGTGAAAATCCAACACAACCTTCATAAGAACTTTGGGTTGGGGCTGTAGAAGACCAGGTGGAGACTCCACCGAGCATACCTGGAGTTCACGGATCCTTCCGCTGGTTTGACAGCCACCATGAAAACAGTCTTCCACAACAGATGTGACATCCCACATGTGTGCACTGGTTTGAATGGCTTGCCCAACAGCTTTGCCAATACCAGCAACAAGTCCCAAGCTGGTGGTGGTTCACGATCGGAGGAGAAATGGGATCAAGGCCTTGAAAACATGACAGACCACTTTCTCCTGTGCCACCGACTGCATACTAGCCTGCCCGTGCAAGCAGAGATGACTGCCAGGTGCACTTGAAGGGTCGTTGACCAAAGGTCCGACAGAGGGACCAATGGTAATCCAGAATGCTAGCCACCAGAAAACCTAAGGGGTCCAACCCTTGCCTCTGGCACCAAATGGAGAACCTCTTCCATTTGAAGGCATAACATTTTGGGTCGACTCCTTCTGAGAAGCCTTGACTACACTGAGGACATCTTCGGAGAGACCCAGAGTCTGGAACTCTAGCCACTCAAATTAGGCTGTCAGATGCAGGGACTAAAGGTCCGGTGTAATACCTTCCCAGACTGATCGACAGCAGGTCTGGGGGTACAGGAAGATGCCTTGGGAGCCTGCTGCTGTGGCTGGGGAGAGTACAATTACGTAAGAACTTACCGTAACAGTAGATCTTCGAGAACAGCTCTTGCAGCAGGTTACACCATTAGGACTGAAGCGGCAGGCACCAGGACCCCACGGAAATTTTCTAACTAGCAGTATTCAGCGGGACCGCCTCCACGCCGGTCCCACCCCGATGTCAGGCGTAGTACATAAAAGGCGGTCCCCAGAATCCCTTCTCCCACTGGAGACTCCCGGCCGCTGGATGACATCAGAAGGGAGACCGAGGATCCGCCATCAAATGGCAAACAAAGAGGCTGTAAATGCCTTGTTCTAGGAGAAGGATGTTCGACGATAACCTACCTCCAGCGGGATGGTGGGAGGAAGTACCTGCTGCAAGAGCTGTTCTGGAAGATCTACTGTTATGGTAAGTTCTTACGTAACTGTACTATAATACTGAGAACAGCTCTTGCAGCAGGTTACACCATTAGTACCGATTCCCAAGCAATCCTGGAAATCACACACCATCGGAAGGAGGAAAGGCAGGAATCCTTGAATTACATTGAGCCTAGGACAGAAGTCCCTGAAGGACTGCTAGACTAAAACCTGCTCTTCGTCTCAATGCAATATCCAGGCTGTAATGCCTGATGAAAGTGTGGACGGAGCTCCAGGTAGCTGCAGCACAAATAGCAGAGGTGGATATATTCTTCAAAGCTGCAAAGAGGTAGCCACCCTCTGGTGGAATGACCCTTAACCATGCCTGGTAGGGGTTTGTTGCACTTCTGATAACAGAGCGTAATACACTGGATGAGCCACCTGGACAGCGACTGTTTTGAAACAGGAGCTCCCATCATCTTGTGGGCAAAGGAGACAAAAAGCTGGTCCGATTTTCGGTGGTGTTTGTTTCTGGTCAGGTAGTATCTGAGACACCTGTGCACATCTAGAGTGTGCAGGAGGGCTTCTCCTCGAGTGTTTCAGGAAATACACTGGTAAATCGATATCCTGATTAAGGGTGAGTGCTGAGACCACCTTAGGCAGAAATTTAGGATTAGTCCTTAGGGATACCCTGTCTTGGTGGAAAACCAAATAAGGTTCTTTGCACATAAGTGCATGTAGTTCAGAAATTCTTCTGGCGGAAATAACAGCAACTAAAACAACGTCTTCAAGAGAAGGCGTGCTCAATCCGTGGCTGGTTCAAAGGTGGCAACGTCAGCTGCTCCAGGATGAAGGGTAGATCCCATGGCGGAATCGGATCCTCAATCGGAGGCTCAAGGTGGAGGACACCCTCAGGAAGGCACGTGTCTTGTCCAATTGATCTATAGTGCGTTGGCCTATAGGGACGTGATAGGCTGAAATGGCACAGAGGTGTACCTTAATCGAGGAGTAAGCCAAACCAGAGTAGAAAAGGGCAGAAGGTAGTCCAATACCAGCTTCTCTGGACAGTCCAAAGGCGATAAACCGCGTTCTTGAACCCATAAGCAAAACCTCGCCATTTCATGGAGTAGGTCGCATGGAGTAGCTGGTTTCCTGGCAGCAGTGAGAATGTCTGCCACCTCTTGCGAGACCCGTGTCGCATCATGGCTATGTCTCAGGAGCCAGGCATGCAGGTTCAGGGAACGAGGTGTGGATGGACCAAAGAACCCGCCTCCTGAGACAGCAAATGGCAGCTGATTGGCAACGGCACTGGAGGCCCGGACAGCTGATGCAAGAGAGGGAACCAGATCTGTCAGGGCCGAAGGGGCGATCAGCATAAGCGCCGCTGTTCCCTGTGAAGTTTTAGAAGAACCCTCTGGATCAACAGGAAAGGGAAAGGCATAGAGGAATCTGCCCGCCCAGGAGAGGGACAACGTGTCTCACCAGAAAACACCAGGCCCTGGATCTAGCGAGCAAAATGGGCAGTTTAGCTTTGGATGGGGATGCGAAAAGGTCTAGTTCTGGAGTACCCCATCTGCGAAAACAGATCCTCTGCTACCTCCTGAAGTAGTTCCCATTACGTGGACTCTGGCCTGAGAGCGGCTCAGGCTGTCTCGCGATGACGTTGTCCACTCCCGAACATGAACGGCAATGAGGTTTGCACCGTGTTGCAAGACCCAATCCCACACTCATGGCCTCCCTGCAAAGTGGGTAGGAATGGGTGCCTCCTTGTTTGTTGAGGTAATACATCATCGGAATTGCCTGTTTGTAACAGAAGTGTACCCGTGGAATCTCCGACTGGAAGGCCTGCAGGGCATAAAGAACTGCCTCATCTCCAGGATATTTATGTGGAGATGAAACTCTTGGTCTGTCCACAGGCCCTGAGACGGACACCGTGGTGTGCTCCCCAACTGAGCCCTGAGGCATCTGTGGAAGTGTCACAGTCGGGGACAGCGCTATGAAGGGGACTCCCCGAGAGATTCCTCGAATCTAGCCACCATTGCCAATCTCAATTACGGCCTCGTGATCCGGATGGATGCTACAGATGGTTCTTGCCTTTGGTCCCACCGCGTACCCTAACATCCACTGGGTTACCCGCATGTGGAGACGGGCTAAGCGGACTGTTGCAATGGCTGCAGCCATGTGTCAGAGCAAGCAAAGGACCAGTTTGGCAGGAATGGTGGTCTTCGCCAAATGTCCCTGATGAGGGATCTGATGTGTTCCGCTCTGTCTGGGGAAGGAACGCTTTCCTTGTGCAGTGTCCAGAACAGCACCTATGAATTGCAGAGTCTGGGACAGAACCAGGCATGACTTCTCGTAACTGATGATAATGCCCAACGTCTCAAACAGAGACAGGTGCAGTGAATGGCAGACATCAGGGCCTCCGGGAGGCGCCATGAGAAGCCAATCGTACAGGTAGGGGAACAAGTAGTGGCCTCCTCAGAGATGTGCGTGCTATGACCGCCATGCACTTCGTGAACACCCGAGGTGCAGATGACAGCCCGAAGGGGAGAGCTCAGAACTGATAATGGCGACCCTGAAACTCGAGCGCAGAAACTTCCTGTGCATTTGAGCAATAGGAATATGCAGGTAGGCACCCTGTATGTCTAGGGCGCTAGAAAAGCTCCCTGCTTTAGCATGGAAATCAGACCTGGGAGGGTCACCATGCGAAGCGTTTGTACAGGACAGAGTTGTTGAGGTCGCTGAGGTCCAGTATCGGACGGAGGACCCCTGTCTTCTCTGGAACCAGAAAGAAGTGAGTAACATCCTAGTCCCCTCTGGTTCCTTGGTATGTGCTCTATGGCTTCTTTTCCCAGAAGCCTGAGCACCTCCTGCTGTCGAGCAGGGCATGCTGACCCAAGTAGCGGAGAGCAGGAGAGGTCTTGTAAGTGGGTGGTCTAGAAATTCTATGAAATGGCCTTTCTTGACCAACTGGAGAACCAACCTGTTGGTGGTGATCAACTGCCACCCTAAAAAGTGGCGGCGATGCGACCCCGACCTTTCTTGCCCGTTGATCCAGAGAGGAGGGCGGGGCCAGGAAGGAGTCATGCTGTGCAGCACTAGTCCCCGCGGGTTGGGCCGGTTTCGTAACGCTGGCTTCTGCCTGGGGACGACTTGGATTGGGCTTTATGCAGAAAAGTGCCCCTTTGCTGCTGGCCGGAGCGTGGTTGCTGCCTTTGTTGCCGGCTGCGAAAGTGGCTCTGGTTCCTATGAAAGGAACTAGGCCTGGATCTGTACATGGCCTGTACAGATCGGACTGCCTTCCCTGTGTCCTGGAGCTTGGTGATTACCTTCTCCGAGGATTCACCAAAGAGTACCTCGCTGTTATGATGGGCGTCTACAATATTCTTCTGTATGTCCGGGGTGAAGCCGAGACACGAGGCCAGGAGTGTCGCTAGAGACAAATGCCTGAAGCTGCAGCTCTGGCAAAAGAGTCCGCGGAATTGTATGCGGTTTCTAAACCCTGTCCCCACATCGACCCTGTGCGGAGTAGGTTAAGGAGCCCGCTCTGGTCGCCATCGGAAGCATTCGATCAGGTCTTGGCCCTGTTCCCACAGGGCATTCTGAAACTACCATGTGGGTAAGGTAGTTCAGAGACCTGATAGCACATGTAGCAGCCGCGATACGTGCCTCCCAGGGCATCCAACTGCTTGGATTCCTGGTCTGGTGGTTGAGTGCTTATATGTTGGGGCCTTTGAGACCAGTCATGTGAAGCCGTGATGACCAGGGAGTCTGCCAGAGGTTGCTTCCGCCAAGTACTGGTCATCTCTCATAGCCTTGTACAGGCGGTCGGCCTCCTTCGGCACCACGGGGAGTGGAGTGCGGGCGCTTCCACGCAGCCTTGGTGACATCCGCAGGGTGTCCACCAAGGGTGGACTACCACAGGCTTTGGTCTTTCTGCCAAGACAGCGGGAAAAGCGTTGTCGCTCGGGTCAAGGTCTTCAGCATCCCACCCCATGTTGTCCTGGATAGCCTCATGATCTCAGCGAAGAGGGATCATCGTGGAGACCTGGGAAGGTCATGTGGGTCAGGAGAGGAGATGCTAAGCGGAGAAGGAGATCTGGAGTAGTCCGAGGTATCTGATCTGGAATCCTCCCCGATGGAGTATACCAGCGCCATCTGGGTCGCTTGGGCTGGGAGACACTGATGGGAGATCTGGAGGAGGCCTTCTCCTGTCTTTAGATCTGCCCCTAGGAGGTGGAGTCTGTTCCTTGGGGATTGGTGGTCGTCCTGCTGGCCCCTTAGGTGGAGGAGGGGCGTAGGAGGTGAAGGAGTGGGAGTAGGAGTAGGAAGAGGAGGTTTAACAGGGACCACATCCTTTCAGATGGTGTCCCACCAAAAAGAGAGTTCCTTTACTTCTTGATATTCATACCCGACGAGGGCCTGGCACCGTGGTCTGTCACCGGGTCGGGTCCCCATGGGAGCCCGGCATCCTGTGTGTCACCCGCCTGGTCTTCAGGCAGTGGTGTGTCCTCCTCCGTTGATTCCCTGTGACCGGCGTCTGCCGTGATTTGTGGGGCGACTTCCGCTCCGGAGATGCAGACGTTGGTCTCCTGGCTGACGCCTTCAGATCCGGCGAACGCCCGCCGCCACTGGTGTCGGTTCCTGTGAGCACCTAGCCGATTTTGAATGTTTAACCGTTGTCAGGTGTTTAGCAAACATCGGGTCCGGCGCCCTTTTCAGGGGCGTCAGGTCCTTGGTTTTTCTGAGTGCTGGATCTGGGCGGTTGGGAGACCAACCTGGAGTCGTGTGTCCCGGCGTCCACGTGGAAGAGGAGGACTTATGGCACTGGAAGATCAAGAGGCCTTGAATGGGATGGAGGAAGCCGAGGGCCTCGATGCCTGATCGGGTTGGAGCGAGGAAGAGCCATTTAAGTCTGGACCTTAACCGCGGGGGAGGGGGGCTGTGACCGAGCCCTGGAGGGAGAGGGTCCGATCTGGAGCCGGAGCTGGTGGAGTCCGAGGCCCGAGTTGGAGACCTAGACTCACCTTCTCCGGTGCTTGTCCCGTGTTTATGGGCCTTAGTAGAAGAATCTCCCTGGAGGAAAGTTCTTGGTCCATCCTTTTAATTTCTTTTTCAAGGAAATATGCCTGTAGTGCCTTCTGACGGCGGATCCTGGTGCGGCTACTGAACCCTTGGCAAAAGTGCAGGCCTTGGTATCATGGTCCGGCCTAGGCAACGCACGAGGGAAGAGTGAGGATCCTGAAAGGGATCTGTTTTCCACAGGCACACTTAGAAGGTGACCCTCAAGCGATGGAGTTGGAGAGGACATCAGTTATGCAAAGAAATTCACAAAGTTCTGTAGCCGTCGTATGCTAGGTAGAGACCAAGAGAAGCCAATGCTGGCGAGGTCAATGGTGGGAAAAAGAACTGGGGATTCTGGGGACCGCCTCCTTATGTACTATGCCCGATGTCGAAATTGGGACTGACATCGGAGGCAGTCCCGCTGAATACTGCTAGCTAAAAAATTTCGTGGGGTCCTGCCTGCTGGCTTCAGTCCTAATGGTGTAACCTGCTGCAGGAGCCGCTTCTCTAAGTAAGATATCGGGGTACCAGAACTGATGTGGCCAGTCCGGGCCACCAGGATAATCCATGCTTTGTCCCTCCTTGCCTTGAGCAACACCTTGTGGATCAAAGGAACGGAGTGAAGGCATAGAGAAGGCCCTGGGTCCAGCGCCTGAAGAAGGCATCCTCCTACAGTGTTCCCCGCTGAACGGTCGAGAACAGTACAGCCTCAGCTTTGCATTCTCCCTGGAGGCAAACCAGTCCACCAGAGGGGTGCCCCACTGGGAGATCAGGTAGCATACTACCTCTGGGTGGACAGACCCCTCATGAGAAGCCTCGTCCACATGGCTGAGAGCATCTGCCAGCCACACAGATTATCAGGAGATTGGCCTCAGACTGCGCACAAGGGTCCAAACATGAAGAGCTTTCCTCACAAAGGAAGGGAGGTGTCCCATCCTGCCTGTTGAGGCAGTATATGGTTGTGGTGTTGTCCATCTGGACCTGAATGAACTGACCTCGAACATGCTGAGCAAAGGCTGTCAGTGCCCACCGAACTGCCTGCAGTTCCAGCAGGATGATGTGGTATTGGGACTCCTTGGTGGTCCAAAGCCTGTAGACTCTGTGGTCCCCTAGGTGGGCACCCCAGCCCATCAGGGAGGCACTGATCATCAGGATGACTAAAGGCTCTGGGTGGACAAATGGGATACCTTCCTGCAGATGTTACAGGATCAGCCACAACTGGAGGGTGTCCCACATCAGCTGGGTCACAGTGACCGACTGGTCAAGTGACCCTGTGCCGAGACCACTGGTGGGCCAGCTCCACCGCGTAGAGCACACTCTCCAGCTGGCCCAATGGATCATGCTGGTGCATGCCATGTATCCTAGTAGGCCCAGGAAGTCCCAAGCAGGGTGCAACTGCCCAACCCAAAATGATTGGGCAAAGGAGAAGAGCCTCCGCTCTGTCCGCCGGAAGCAAAGCCCTGGCTCTGCAAGAGCAGAGCTTGCCTCGAACTGAATCATCTGTGAGGGCATGAGTTCCGACTCGCCACACTGACCAGGAGGCCAAGAGAACGCAGGTCTGGAGGGCCAGGTCCCTGGACCCCTTGGTGCCTCAGGTAAGCTGCCACCACTGCTATGCATTTAAAGACCCTGGTAGCCAAGGAGAGGCGAATGGCAAGGCCTGGAACTCGAGAGGATCCTCAAAATAGAATCAGAGAAACCAGCACTGGGACCGATGGATAGGGACGTGAAAGAATGCATCCTGGAGATCCTGATATCAAAACCACATTTCATTCGAGAGCGGTATGATCTGAGACAGGGTGACCATCCAGAAGTGCGCAGCCTGAGAAACTTGTTCAGGTTGTGTAGATCTAAGATAGGGCGCCTACCCGCTGTCTATTTTGGCACAAGAAAGTACCAAGAAAACCCTGGATGTTCTAGAGGGTCCAGGACAGGAGCCATGACCTCCTTGCAGAGGAGCTGGGCAATGTCCAGGGGCCAACAGGACGTCCACGGACACAATGTCCCTCTGTGGGGCACTGACTTGGCAAGGCGGGTGATGTTACGAATTCTAGAGGCAGACCCTGACCAACCACTGAGAACCCACCTGTCCGTGGTGACAGTGGACCAGGTGGAAAGTGGCAGAGTCGGCCCCCATGGGAGGACACAGGGAGACATGACAAGCATGAGGGAGGCACCCTCAGCCTATCACTGGGCAGGTTTGGAGGCTGTGGAGGGCCCAGCTGAGGAACCACAGGGGCCTCTGTCTCCAAGCTTACAGATGACCATGGCCAGACTTCTGTCGAGGTTGCCAGGCCTGAGCCTGATGTCCAGCCTGAGGCTGAGCCGGTTTGGCTACAGGGGCAGAGAGGCGCTGAAAGGGCTTCTGCTGCTTGGAGCCCATGAGATCTCTCGGCGGGATGGCAACGGGTTCACAGTGGCACTGAACTTCTCATTGCAGGTGACGTGCCCCTGACCTCTGCAGCGATAGCCACCGCGCTGCCACGGATCGCGAGCAAGAGTCGCCAATGTCCATGGCAGCCTGGAGCAGTTGCTTGCCACTGCTCAGCCTTGATCCTGAACCTGTTTCACCGTGGTCTGCATGTCCGCTGGGAGATGAGGAAGCACCTAATCAACTGTACCCAGGAAGGCATCAGTGAAGTGGCCCATCAAAAGGCTGAACTCACTTGCCAAAGGCTGAGAGAGAAGGCAGCATAAACCTTTTGGCCATATGGTCCAATTTCTTGGACTCCTTATTGGGTGGCTTGTCAGCGTCCCGATGTTGCCCGTGCACCTGAACACAGAGTCAGCCACGAGACCCTCAGCCAAGTGGTGCCTCTGAACCCCAAAAGGGAACTGGTAGGGACCGCATACTTGCAAGCCACCCAGGCTGATGGCACAGGGCAAGAGGCCAGGTGCTGCCACAGCTCCAAAGCAGGACCAACAATGGCCTCTGCCACTGGGAACGCTTCCTCAAGGACGCCTGGTCCAGGATCTCGATGAGTGGGTACCGAGCCCGCTTCTAAACAGGCTCCATTGGGAGACCCACAGATTCCAGAAGAGATGGAGAAGACCAATAAAGGAAGTGGCCTTGCTCTGTTGAAAGATCCTCAGCTGACTCCAAGTCCACTGGACGAGAGTGCAAGGAGGAATCCTCCGATTTTGAGGATTCATCAAGAGAGGTTGACCAGAGTCCCGCTGGCCTCTGGGGACAGTCAGGTAACGGTGACAGACAGCCGATGGGGAAGACTCAAGGTCAGGCGGCCTCCTAAGCCAGAGCGCGCGGACTGGCTATTTCGTGGTGTCTCCACCAGAATCCGTGGAAGAGCCAGAGGCCTCTGTGGCGAAAGCCAATGTAATGGCCGGGTTGAAGCTGGAACAAGCTTCATCCTAGTGAACATAAGCTGCTGTCACATCAAGTCCTTGTACTGCCAACGCTTGCTTGAGTGGACGGGAGCATGACAGTCTATGTCGATGTGGGCTGCTCAACTCAGGACTGCAAGAGCAGGATCGCGACCTCAGACCGTTGGGATCGCCGGTGAGTCTCAGAGGGGGCGGCAAGAGCCAGGTCTCCTGGTCCTGGAGCTCCTGGGTGAGAAGCGGCAGATCAGCAGACTAGTTCAGCCCTCCTTGAGCGGTGACAGGTAAGACTGGAGTCCCAGACAGGGAGGTGTCACCCTCTTATGGCGACAACGAGTTGACCTGCTTGAGAAAATCTCGGCTGGAAGATCAACCTGCATCTCCCATGGAGCCGGCTGCCTGGGCTGATGAATCTACCAAAGTCAGAACCTTTTGAGAAGCACGAGAATCGGAGGCCCGAGAGCACTCCCAATCCCACGACTGATTAGACTGTTTCTTGGTCTCTTTTAGATTTTTGTTCTCCGCCAGCCAACAACCCCACACTGCAGCCCCCCCAGGTAACTAGACATATCCATTCAAACTGTCCCCTCTTCAGGGAGAAGGCACTGGTGGGGAAGGCCAGCGCACCTAACTTGGCCTGGGTACTGCTGTGGTCGGTCTGGGCAGTCCCGGGGCATCGTATCAGCGATAGTCATCCGTCGGCCAGAGAGCCATTGTTTCCTGGTTTTTCTCCCTAGGAGAGTGGAAGTACCAGGACATCTAGGCGGCCAATGTCTGTCATGCTCCCTCAGCAGTACCCCAATGTGCTGTCCTTCCCTGGCCTCTGCCAGAGGTCAGACAACACCGGGTTATGGACCCCTACCTCCCGAGGAGATGGTGAGCAGTCATGGGATGTTGAGCCATCTCCCGGCCGGCCCTCAACACAGAGTCCATTCCGAACATGGGACCCGGCATCGCAGAGGAAATTCAACCACTGTGCTAAGCGGGACAGCCTTTTTTTTTTTTTTAAGATTTTGATCCTGCCCATGGGTGGGAAAGGCCTGGCACAGATCTCTGAGCGCCCCCATGAAGGAGGCGCCCAAGGCGGTATCAAAAAGCCGTGAGCGAGGAAGCCTGAGCTGCAGCCTATGTCACGAAGTTATTCGTCAGGACCCCGCGAGCCACGGAGACTGACACCACGGCCCCAGATTTTTACCAGTGGATCCCAGTTGTCTGGATGACCTAAAAGACGACGGGCGTGCCGATCTTCTAAATGAATGAATGAAAAGTGTGGCAAATGCCCCATGCCTGGGATCATGCCCGTGTCCCAGGCAGTGACACACATGGTGTGTGGATCTGTCCTGGACATCTTCTGCCTGCAGGCACATTTTCGAATCCCGCATGGACTTCATGTCGCCCATACCAGAGATAAATAAGACTAGCCTGAAGGCAAGTTTATTCGAGAAACTCAAAATTTTAATACGCAGGGGCCATCTTAGCAAGAGCAGTAAGGAAGGAACCTTCTTCCAGTGGAAAGGAAGATCTGACGTTATGGGGCGGTGCTAGGGGAGTTAACACCCAGGTCGGGTGGGCGGTGCAGCCAGCTTGAAGACATTCCAGTGGAGTCTTTAAAGGGAAGAAACACTGCCTGAAGTGTGGATAGACCACCACATCCACGCCCCTAGAAATCTTATTCCACACTTTGCCTTGAATGGCATGCACAGATGATGAAGACACACTGTTTACATAAATTATTACCAGCAATGGCTAGCTGACGATGTTTCCTTCAACAGGTCTGACAAGTATGATCAATGGCAGAAAAAGAACTGAGGAGTTATGGGGCTGCCTACATTTATACAGACCCGGACGCATGACATTGTTGTGGTCGGCCCCCAGCTAGTGAAGGTTTCTGAGAGGTGCTAGGGCCATGTAGGTATAGTAAAGATGTGGCCTAATGGAAGAGATATCCTCAAGGTCTATGGCACTCACAGCTCAATGATTCAAGCTCATACCTAGTAGTAAATCTTTAATACATAAAGCTAAGTTAGCCTCTTAAATTTTGATGTTCGATACAAACGTAAACATGTTTAATTGGTCTCCGTTTCTCACGCAGCAACAGCAGAATCTGATGTAGGTGACATACTGGGAAACAAACCAATTTCTTGAACTACTTTTACCAGATCACATTATTAAGCTCCCAGCTTTTCTTTATAAATCATTTTTTTTTGTTCTGGAAAAGTGTGATGTAGCAGTCAACAGTAGTAATTTTACCTAGCATCAAATCAAGGGGGGAAAAAAAAACCTACAACTACCTTTACAGAAGAAAATGCATGTTAAAAGTGATGGCATATACACATTTCATACTGGGAGACGAGACCAGTTAGAATTTATTCTGTTCATATTAAGATCTTAAACATTTTTCAGATACATTTTATGCCACCCAGGACATAAAAAGTTTTCATTGTGATTTTTTTTTTTTTATATTAAACAGGCTTGCAATGTACTCACTGCTAAAGCTGCTGAATCTGCCACATGAATTAAAACAGAAGTTTTAGAATGCAGTCAGAGTGCTCCCAAAACCACCAAACCCCCATTCATTCTTATTTTTCAATATAAACAAAATCTGTTCTACAACAGAGCCCCCCAAACTCCTGACCCAGAGTTTCAGACACGCAGCTACATTGTTCTGACTGAGGAATATGAAGAAACAAAAAAGTCCATGGAAAGTGAATCGCTTTCTGTACAACGTGCCCATTTTTCAATATTGGTCCGCCTTGGGCTGGTTCAACCATAGAGGTCATCATCATTGTCCTCACTGAACACAGTCCCACCACTGCCACCTCCAGCACTTTGGCTTGGTCCAGCTCCACCCTGGTTACCTGCTGGGAATCTAGAGAGGAAGAAAAAAAAAAAAAAAAAACATCCTTTTTTAAGGGGTACACAGTGATCCACTGATCAGACACTTCCACATATTTGTAAAACAATTATATACTGGCAAGACTGGGCTCCCTCATTCTCTCTGTGTATCTGCCCTCACAGAGTTCATTTCAGATATTTATGTGGGACACTGACCCACTGGGTATAAAAAGTAAGGGTAAAAAAACCCAAAAACAATGGATCATATTTGTTCAGACAAGCCCAGATTCATAAAACAACTGTTTAAAACCTCTGTTAACAGGGAGCAGGTTGCCCCAAGGTAGAAGAAAAGGTGTCAAATTAAAAACTGTGTGCCAATTGTCCCAATCACCCACCCAAAATGAACCCTGCCTCAACTGTTTACCCCAAACACATCTCTGCTCCTTATATCCAAACCTTTTCCTTCTCGAGGGTAGACACCTCTTGCATTGTCTTCTTTTGATTACAAATTTTAGTTCGCTGTCTTTCAACTCTCCCCTTCCAGTCTCCCACCAGACCTTAAAACTGTGCCCTCTCTCCTTCGCCCTATGCCTCAGTTGGATAGGCAGCTTTCTTCTATGAGTCTTGCCCAGCCCCCTTTTTTCTTCATGTGACCACTCTACCCATACTTGCTGTAACAAATCAAAATTTGTTTTCCTTCTTCCGTCCCCCATCAATCATTCTCTCTAACCCCAACCTCTCAGTTTCTTTTTTCCTAACTCGCGCTGGTTGCCTTTCCAGCGATTTTTTTTTTTTTTTTTTACTTTACTTGTACCACTCTTTGTTCTTAGAGACAGAGACAGGACCTTATGGGAACCAGGGCTTCTGGGGCCAGCAGTGATACAAGGCCTCATCCATGCTCCCACAGTTTATATAGTGGTGCCGAACCCACACATCCAAGTACCTTTGTTACCGATGAGAAAGAAATGGAAATTACGTACCTGCCGTAATTCTTGATGATCTTGGGCAGTCTCCACCTCATTCACACTAATGTGATCCCTCCCGAGCACTAGGACCATCGGGAGCAAACTTTTTGCGGAAGGTCGGTGCTGTGCACCACGAGGAGTGGCACCACGAGCCTCAGCTTGTGCGGTAATGAATACCTCGGCGCTGACCTTCCAACCGCCTCAGTACCTTTTTTCCCCGAGGAGGTGCAGCCTAACTAACCTAGAAGGATAGCTCTAACCAAAACCGGACATAAGATAGTCCGAAGACCCATGATAAGAAGGGTCAACAAAGAAGTCTTCACAGCCTAAAGATCTGAGGGAGTGAAGACCAACAACAGAGGTGAGCTCAGGGGATGGAGGGTGGGTGTGTGAATGAGTGGTGGAGACCTGGTCCAAGAAGATCAAGAATTACAGTGAGTACGTAATTTCCATATCTTCCTGGACATAAGTCTCCACCACTCATTCACACTCAATGGGAGAGTACCTAGCTAATAATCCCCAGAGGGCGTGCAGGAGAGACCAAGAGCTCACAGTTTTAGACAGAAGTCCATTAAGGATGGTTCTGCCAAAGGACAGATGTCGCCTGGCATGAACATCCAGGGCACAGTGTTTAACGAAGTATGCACTGAGCTCCAGGTAGCCGCATTGCAAATATCTGCAATGGGAACATTGCGGATTTCTGCCAGAGATGCAGCTACTGCCTAGTAGAGTGAGCGTACACCTGGCCTCCAGCTTAACCTGTGCCATGGAATAACAGTGGCGGGGCATGCCACTAGCCATGCTGAGATACATCTGATAGCGACAGGTTGACCCAGCCGGACTCGCTGAAAGAAACAAACAGTTGTTCAGCTTACAAAAGTCCTTTGTTCTAGCTAGATAGAAACGTAAAGCTCTCTTGACATCCAGGAATGAAGAGAACGTCCTTCATTTTGGAAGTCCACAAAGTAAGAGGGAAGAATTAAAGGTTGGTTTAGACGGAACTCTGAAACAACCATAGGAAGAAATTTAGGATGGGTTCTAAGGACTACTTTGTCTTTATGGAACACGGTATACGGAGGGTCTGTGACCAAGACATGTATCTCAGAAACTCTGCGGGCTGAGGTAATGGCCACCAGGAAGACAGTTTTCCAGGTGAGAAATTTTAACTCACAGGTAGCCAGAGGTTTGAAAGGCTTTCGAGTGAGCATGTCTAGCACAAGATTAATGTCCCAGGCTGCGACTGGATGTCTTATAGGAGGTCTGGTATGCAGAATTCCCTTAAGAAACCTCTTAACTACAGATAACTGAGTTAGTGACAGGGAAAGTACCGCTCATAAGCTGAAATGGCACAAAGGTGAACTTTGACTGTAGAGTACTGCAGACCTGAATTTGAGAGGTCTAACAGGTACTCCAAAATTTTATCTGGTGGGCAGGAAAAGGGATTTAAAGAGGATTTTGCACACCAGAGCGAAAAAACGCTCATTTGGCTGTGTGTTTTTCTAGTGGATGGCTTCCCGCAGCCAAAAGAATATCTGAAACCCTGCAAGAGACATTGAATCTATTCATTTCTATCTCTTCAGGAGCCAAGTGTGAAGGTGAAGCGACCTCGAGTTGGGATGAACAACTGGCCCTTGAGTCAAGAGGTTCATCTGAAGTGGGAGTGGTTTCGGCAGAGCTGCCGACATACTGTTGAGTAGTGGAAACCACATTTGTCGAGGCCAGAAGGGTGCAATGAGGAACATTTTGTCCCCTGGATTCGAACTTGAGAAGTACCCTCTGAAACTACCTGCAAGAGCTGTTCTTGAAGATCTACTGTTACGGTAAGTTCTTACCTAACTGTACTATCTTACTTAGAAACAGCTCTTGCAGCAGGTGACACCATTAGGACTGATTCCCAAGCAATACTGGAAATCCCTCTAGGTGGGAGGAGGCTAGGTAGAGATCGCGAGTTGGACCAAGCCTAGGATAGAATCCCTGAAGGACTGCTAGACCAAAACCAGCTCTTCGCCGTGATGCAACATCCAGACTATAATGCCCGATAAAGGTGTGCACGGTACCTGCGAAGCCGCGCAGATGGCTGCGTGGACACGCTCTTCATGGCCGCAGCGAGGTAGCCACCCCCTTGTGGAATGACCCTTAACTGCGCCCGGTAAAGGTTTGTTACGCTTCTGGTAACAGAACGTGATACAATGGATGAGCCACCTGGACAGCGATTGTTTAGAAACCGAGCTCCCATCATCCTCTGGGCAAAGGAGACAAGCTGATCAGATTTACGGTGGCGCCTGGTTCTGGTCAGGTAGCATCTTAGACACCTATGCACATCTAGAGTGTGCAACAGGGCCTCTCCTCTATTAGAGTATTTAGGAAAATACACTGGTAAGTCGATGTCCTGATTGAGAGTGAGAGCTGAGGCCACCTTAGGTAGAAAATACAGGTTACTCACCTGTAACAGGAGTTCTAGGAATGGTATATGTTGTTCATCCACACTTATTGGCAGGTCCCTTGCTGCTCTAAGTCTTGCGGAAGGTCTTCAAGCTGGCTCCTCCCACCTACCGGGTGGTAAAACTCTTGGCTCCACCCATGGCGCCAGATCTAGCCACTGGAAGCCAGGTTGTGCATCGAGCCGGGAGGTTGGGAATGTGGTGGATGACACAATATATACCATTCCTAGAACTCCTGTTACAGGTGAGTAACCTGTATTTCTAGGACATGGATATGTTGTTCATCCACACTTATTGGCAGACTCCAGCAGTTCTCCGGGAGGAGGGAGGAAAGCACACACCTACTTAGGTAGAAAGACTGGAGAACCGAGGCCCCGACCAGCACCCCGCGCGACCCAAGGTCAATGTGGAAGGAGAACGGAAAGCCTGCTTCCGGGCAGAAGCCCTGCGGATATCCTGGACCAGAGTATCCTCGAAGCAGCCAACGATGCAGCGGAAGGACGGGTAAAATGAGCGCTTATCCCTCTGGGAGGCTCCATGCCCGCCGCCTGTAGTGGAGACCTATGCAGGGTGACCTGCCCGCCTCGTCAACTGGGCTGCAAATCTGCCAGATGTGGCTTCAGCAAAGATGATGAACAGCTGGCGAACCTCTCTCAAACTTTAGCTTTACGCCCCTAGGTAGGTGAGCGTTAAGCCGTTCCTATGGAACCTGTATACGGCCTCCGAGGTGTGTATGGGATAAACCCGGCAGAGGCAATACCCCGGAGAAGACTCCGCCACCGCCTGGGAAGGACTTCGTGGGAGCAGGACAACCTAGTCCCTGTGGAAGACCAGATAGGGAGGTTAAAGGAGCGCCTGGAACTCTCTCCACCTTCTGGATGGCGGAGTGGCCCCAAGTAGGTGTTCTTCCACCATGGGTGGGGAAACTCGCACCTGTGCAAAGGTTCGGATGGCTTGCTCATGAGCTAAGCCCATACCAGCAAGGATCCCACAGAAACAGGGATACTCTCCCCAAAGGGGAGGCGTGATCGAGGCCTAGAAGTGCCAGACCACCTTCTCAGCACCACCAACTGCCTCCCGGCCCGCACCCGGAAGACAGGGGTGACCCGTTTCAGCACCTAGAGGTTCGTCGGCCGAAGCCCTGGTTTAAGGATGGACTGCAGATGGTCCGGAATGCTTGCCCAGGGACGGGGAGGGCACGCCCTATCCCATCATCAAAAGGGAGAATCCTCCCAGAGGACGGGCATCTTGGCTGATTTCTTAGCAGGACGCCTCAAGGTTGAGGACCTTGCCGAAAGACCCTAGGCCTGGCCCCTAGCCGCACAGGGTCGGCCTACAGGTGCAGGGATTGAAGGTCCAGATGGATAACCTTCCCTGAAAAGGAAAGACAGGACCAGGCGGACTAGAGGCGCCTTGGGAGCCTGGGGCTGAGACAGAGGAGAGCTGGATACCAGAACTGGCAATCCAGTCTGGGGCTACCAGCATCACCTCAGCCTAAGTCCCTCCTCGCCTTGCTCGAGGTCAAGGGAAATGGGGAGAGGCACGAGGGGCCCGGGGTCCGAGGCCCTGATGGCATCCTGCAGCAGACCTTGCTGAGGGGCGGCAAAAACAGTATCGGCCTCATATTCTCCCGGAGGGAAGTGGAGAAGATCCTGTGCTACCTCCGCAGGGAGACCACTCATGAGGCGCAGCCTATGCCCGGCTTAGGCAGCAGCTAGGAATTGGGGCTCCTGCCATCAAATGGCTGGGAACCCCGATCTGCATCAACCCAATGCGGAGAACTTCCTCGCACGAGACAAGGGATCGACCGAACCTGGCGGGTAAGTAGCACATGGTCGTGGTGTTGTCCTACTTGGACTTAGACCACCAGACCCCATACAAGCAGAGCGAGCGGTGCAAGCTAAGCGGACGCCTGCTGTTCCAGCGAGCAGGAAGGACATCGGGACTCATGAGAGGACCAGGCGAAGCACTCTGTATTCCCTAGATGGGCACCCACCCATCCGGGAAGCATCGGTCGGAGAAGACCGCCGACTCGGGCGAAGGAAATACAGGTTACTCACCTGTAACAGGAGTTCTAGGAATGGTATATGTTGTTCATCCACACTGTCAGGCAGGTATCCTTGCTGCTTTAAATCTTGCGGAAGGTCTTCAGCTGGCTCCTCCCACCCACCGGGTGGTAAAACTCGGCTCCGCCCATGGCGCCAGATCTGGCCTGCTGGAAGCTCAGGTTGTCCGCGCCGGCCGGAGGTCGGTGGGTGAACAATATACCATTCCTAGAACTCCTGTTACAGGTGAGTAACCTGTATTTCTAGGGACATGGATATGTTGTTCATCCACACTGTCTGGCAGACTCAGCAGTTCTCCGGGAGGAGGAGGCAAGGCGACACCCCTACTTAGGGAATAGAGACAGGAGAACTGAGGCCCCAAAACCAGCATCCGGCGTGACTCAAGGTCGTGTGGTAATGGGTGATGAAGGTGTGTGCTGACTTCCAGGTAGCAGCCTGCAGATTTCCTGGATAGGGACGTCCCAGGAAGCAGCCACCGATGCAGCAGTATGGCGGGTAGAATGAGCTCTTATCCTCTGGGAGGCTCCATGCCCGCCAACTTATAGCAGAGATCTATGCAGGAGGTGACCCACCTGCCTATCGTCCGCTTGGCTGCAGGTCTGCCAGGTGCGGCTTCAGGCGTAGGTGACAAACAGCTGAACCTCTCCCGAATTTCAGCCGTGCGCCCTTATAGTAAGCGACGCCTTCTTGGGTCCAGAGTATGGAGCCTATATCGGGCCTCTGAGGTGTGACTGGGGTATAATACCGCAGAGTCAACACCTGGTTAAGGTGAAACTCAACACCACCTTCGGAAGGAATTTGGGTGGGGCGCAGGGACAACCTTGTCCCTGTGGAAGACCAGGTAAGGAGACCCGATGCAGAGCGCCTGGAGCTCTCCCATCCTTCTGGCTGGCGTGATAGCCACCAAGAAGGCGGTCTTCCACAGGTGAGAGAGTTCACACCTGTGCATTGGTTCGAATGGCTTGCCCATGAGTTTTGCCATATGGCAGTAGATCCCATGGAGGTGGAGGTTCTCGCACTGGAGGGAATGTGATCCAAGGCCTTGCCGCCAGACCACCTTCTCCTGTACCACCGACTGCTCTCGGCCCGCGCCTGTAAGCAGAGATGGCTGCCAGGTGCACCTTAAGGGTCGTCGACTTAAGCCTTTGCTGAGAAAGGGACCAAAGGTAGTCCAATATGCTCGCCAAGGAACAGGAGGAAGGGTCCAGGCCCTTGCTCTGGCACCAAATGGAAAATCTCTTCCATTTGAAGGCATAGCATTTTCTGGTCGACTCTACGGGACGCCTCAACTGCGCTTGAGGACCTCGGCCGAAAGACCCAAGGCCTGGAACTCTAGTCGCCAGGAACCAGGCCGTCAGTGCAGGGATTGAAGGTCCGATGGAATACCTTCCCCAACTGACTGACAGCAGGTCCGGCGAGCTGGAAGCTGCCTCGGAGCCTGGAGCTGAGGCTGAGGAGATCGGTACCAGCACTGGCGGGCCAGTCTGGGGCTATCAGAATCACCTGCGCCTTGTCCTCCTTGCTTTGAGAAGCACCTTGTGCATCAAGGGGAATGGGGAAAGGCGCAGAAGAGGCCCGGGTCCACGGCCTCGAGAAGGCATCCCGCAGCCAGCCCTGCTGAGGGGGCAGGCATGGAACAGTCTCAGCTTCATTCTCCTGGAGGAGAACAGGTCCACCTGAGGTGTGCCCCAATGGGAGAATAGATCTTGTACTACCTCCGCAGGAGAGACCACTAGTGGGATGCAGTCCTTATCCGCTTAGGCATCGGCCAGGGTGTTGGAGGCCCCGCCACATGAATGGCTAGGAGATCCGCCCAGGCTGCACACGAGTGACCAGATGCGGAGAGCCTTGCATAGAAGCATGGAGCGCTGCCCGCCTCGGGCGGTTTAGATAATACATGGTCGTGGTACTGTCCGCCTGACCCGGACCACTTGACCTCAAGAAACGGAGCAAAGGCGGTGAGAGCTAGGCGGACCGCCGGAGCTCCAGCAGGTTGATGTGGCATCGGGACTCCCCGGGACCAGAGGTCAGGCCGGTGTTCCCCCAGATGGGCACCCCAACCCATCAGAGAGGCATCGTCGACAGAGAGACCGCGGCTCGGGCGGACAAACGGGATGCCCTCTTGCAGATGAACTGGAACGGTCCACCACTGAGAGCGTCTCCACATCCCCTGGGTCACCGTCACTAGCTGGTCCAATGGATCGCAGCGTTGGGACCACTGGCTGGCCAGCCCCACTGAAGGGGCGATGTTCCAGCCGGGCCCAACAGACCACGCTGGTACAGGCCGCCATGAGACCCAGGAGGCGCAGGAAGTCCCGGCAGGCGCGATTGCCCAACCAGAAATGACTGGGCAAGGGGAAAGAACCTCGCCCTGTCCGCCGGGAGCCGTGCTTTGGCTCAAGTGTGTCGAGTTTAATTACGAAAGAATCACCTGCTTCGGCTCGAGTTCCCACTGGCCTCGCTGATGAGGAGGCCGACCTGAGAGCAAACCTGGAGGGCTAGATCTCTGGACCGCCCACTCCCTGTCTGGAGGGGCTGCTATCAGCCAATTGTCCAGGTAAGGGTAAACCAGACCCCTCGGCGCCCGGAATGCTGTCACCACTGCCATGCATTTGGTGAAGACCCTGGGAGCTGGAGATAAGCCGAAGGGCATGGCTTGGAACTCGAAAAGGGATCCTTCCTTTCGAGCGAAGGAACCTTTGATGGGACAGACGGATAGGGACGTGAAAGAACGCATCCTGTAGGTCCAGAGAGCAGAAACCATGCCGTGTTCCAAGGATGGTATTATCTGAGCCAGAGTGACCATCCTGAAGTTCGAGACCTTAGGAACTTGTTTAGGTGTTGTAGGTTGAGAATGGGGCACCAGCCCCCGTCTGCTTCGGAACCAGGAAGTACCTGGACACAAACCCTGGGTTTGAGGGAGGTCAGCCACCTCTTTCACTCCTTCTCGAGGAGGAGAGCGATGTCGGCTCGGCAAGCTGACAGTGAGGCTTTGGACTGAGGCCCCGAGGTGCGACGGCTCTGAAGGGTGGGCCTGCTCGAACTCCAGAGGCAGGCCCTTTCCCACCACTTCCAACACGCACCGGTCTGTGGTAATAGCAGACCAGGCGGAAAGGAAGTCTGGAGCCGCCCCCAAGGGGGGAACCTGGGGTGAGGTGACGAGGTTGGGCGTACACCCTCAACCCGTCACTGTGCAGGCTTGGAGGAGGGACCGCTGAGGGACCACCTGGCCTTACCCTCCTGCTTCCTGGAGGAAGAAGCGCGGCTTGGGTTTGGGATGCTGCCGAGCCTGCTGGCCCTGGTGTTGCTGGGCCGGACGTGCCGGGGCAGGCGGACGAAAGGGCTTGGTTGCGGTCTGCGGCCTTGTCCCTCTGAGCGGATGAGACCGAGTCCAAGGTGGCATTGGACTTTTCGATCCTCTGGAGATGGCCTTCCACCCAGGGCCAAGAGGTTGGTCCCCAGGAAGGGACATCCGCCAATTTGTGCTGGGTATCCGCTGTGATGGTGAATATCCTCAGCCATGCCCGACGGGCGATAGCCACCGCGGCCGCGACTGAAATGGCGATGAGTCTCCGATGCGTCCAGAGCAGTCTGAAGTTGCTGCTTGGCCACTGCCCTGCCCTGGTCCCACACCTGCCTAACCGTGGTCTGCAGGTTAGCCGAGATGAGGGACTACCTCGTCCCAGGGAGCCCAACAGGGCATGGGAGAAATGTCCATAAGCACGGCTGAGCTTGCCTGACGACGGCCAAGGGAGGACGAGCGTAGACTTTCGCCCGGCATAGTCCAATTTTGTGACTCCTTGTCGGGAGGTTTGTCCATGTCCCAGCGTTTCCGGCACGCCGGAAAACGCTGTCGGTAACTAACCCTCGGCTGAGGGATGTTCCGAGAAACCGGACAGGGAACCAGTAGGGACCGTGATACTTCCTGGCCATCCTGGCCAAGGCGAGAGCAGGAAGCAGGGTGCTGCCAGAGCTCCAAGGCCGGGCCCACAATGGCCTCAGCCACAGGAAAGGTCTCCATAGGGGAATCCCTCGGTCCAATATCTCCGTGAGGATACTTGGCGCATGGATCGGGCTCTGAGCTGCATCCTGGTGGACTCAGGAGATGAGCCTGACAAACCCAGGAAGGGCGAGGGCTGTCGTCCAGCGACTGACCTCCAGAGGACTCCAAGTCCACTCGCTTGGAGAAAAGGGAGGAATCGTCGTCGGACTCAGAAGAGTCTGCAAAGAGCTGCCTCGGGCCTGAGCCACCCTCCACCTGCCGAGGGCGATTGGGAGTGAGGGTGACCGACAGCCTATGGGCAGACCCTGAGCCGACCGAGAGTTCTTGGTCGGAGCCCCAACAGCGGCTGTGGAGGGCGGAGGTTCCACCGGATCGGTGGAGCAGCTGGTTTGGCCGCATAACCGGCCTGGGAACAGGCTCCTCTGGTAAAACGAGGGGTTGTTTCGCCGCTCGGTGACAGCCACTTAATGGCCGGAAGCGACGGCGCGGCTTGTTCCCAGTCAGAAGGAGCTGTTGCCACATGAGGTCCTCGTATTGTCGACGAACTTACGTCGAAACCTCCCCTCATCCGAGGAGGAGACGGCGGTGGCGCCCGCTTACCGTAGGGCGAGACACGCAGACGGGCGGGATCAGCTGGACCGCAAAGAAGTCCGAGACGCGACCCTCGGCCTTTCCGAGGACGGTGCGGAGGGGACGGTGGAACCGCCTCCCTCGGCTCAAGGGTTCATCCGAGGCTCCTGAACCGGAGGCACTGGCAAGCCCGCGATCCTCAACTCCCACCGGGGAACCGGAGAGGGGGATTCTGGCTTCGGCTGTCGACAACCCGTCCAACGGGTCGAAAGATCTCGACTGGCGTAACGGGAGTCTCGGCCAACTGACCTGACGGGACACCGTGAGACCAGTGGTCGAAGCCGAATGATCGATCGAAGTCGATGGCCGACAACTCGGGAGAGGGACCTTTCCCGCCTCCCAAGAGCGCCGACGGAGGGACTTACCCTTGTCTTTCTTGGACCGAGAAGAAGGTCCAGCAGACACTGTCCTTCCTCTAGTGGAGAGGGACAGACAAAGCTCCTTAAAGGAAGCTGTGTAAGAGGAACCCAGGGAGAGCTGGATAAATGCGCTGGTCGAGAAGATGCGCCTCGCCGCCTTCCTCTTCGAGGGCGATCATCTGCTCTAGCTGATCCGCCGAGCCTGCCGCCTGGCCTCTTTGACTTTACGAGGAAAACGTCTCTGGCGCCCCAGTTGTAAACGGGCAGCACGGTCTCGAGGACGAGGGCTGAGAAGAAGAGCACAGGTCGCAAGCCTGTGGGTCGCTCTCAAGGCCTAAACAGTAGACACACGGAGTGCGGATCTGTCCGAGACATCTTCTGCCCGCAAGGGCACCGCCGAAACCGAGTCGATTGTCCATCGCAGCTGCCAGGATAGAAGACCAAGTCTATAATGCAAAACTCTTTAAATTCGGAAACCAAGAATTAGGAACCAGTCTTATACGCAGAGCGCTAAGGAGGGAACCTGAGCTTCCAAGCGATAAGGAAGATCTGGGTCTATGGGCGGAGCGAGTTTTACCACCCGGGTGGGTGGGAGGAGCCAGCTTGAAGACCTTCCGCAAGATTTAAAGCAGCAAGGATTCCTGCTAGACAGTGTGGATGAACAACATATCCATGTCCCTAGAACAGGATGTTCTCCTGTCAAGTCGGAACAGTCCAGGAGTGCTCCTTAACTCCTGGGCTGTTAGTCACGAACTGGTCCAAAGGACGCAGCGCCAGACCTCTGGCTGTCCCCTCCCACTAAGGGAAGGCCGCCCTGAGGCCCAGGAGGAGCAGGAGGTCCTGGCAGGACATAATTACCCGCCAACCCGACCGGGTAAAGGAGGAAGAACCTCAGCCCTGTCCGGCGAGCCGAGCTCGGACTCAAGAGTCGAGCTTAGTCTCCGAAGAAGCTTCACCGCTAAGAGTCACGAGTTCCCACTTGGCTCCTGAAGCGGGAGACCAGTCTGCCTTCTGGGTGGGGTTACATCTGGACCTTCAGTGCCGCAGAGACTGCTGAGCAAAAAGAGGGGCCTGGCTAGAACTCCGTAAGGAGATCCTCCGCAAAGAAGGGGTGGAGCCTCCCAAGAAACGGATGGAACAAGGAGTAGTACATCCTGGAGACCCAGGAAACAGCCACACGCCACGCCTGAGGATGGGATATCATGAAGTAGAGACCATCCAGGCGCAGTGAGAATGGGCGCGAGTCTCTCGTCCGCTTGAGGCCAGGAATACCTGACACAAACCCAGGGCTGAAGGGGGTCCCAGCCTGCTGATCACCTCTAACTAGAGGGTCAGGCAAGCTGGGCACGACCGACACAGAGGCAGTGGACCCAAGATCCCATGGGGCAACGGCTCAAAAGGGGAACCGCCGCAACCCGCGACAGGATCTACTCTTAAATACCTCCAGAACTAGTGCAGGAGCCATCCCCAATGGGGAACCTGGTGTGGACGACGGGGTCGGGCAGTGCCCCTTGTCCGCCACTGAGCAGGATTGGAGGGGAAGGAGCAGAGGGGCTCGCCGCTCTCCTGCCTCCCCTGCTTCCTTTGGAGGAAGATTGTACTGGCAACAGGTTGCCCAGCGATGCCTGCTGGCCCTTATGCTGGCCGGGTTGAGCCCCAGGGCTGGGGCAAGGGCTTACGCAAGGCTGACGGCTGCCTTGACCCTCCAGGCGAGAGTGATCGAGTCAGAGTGGCATCGGACTTCTCAGGCTCTTGGATATGTCCCTCCACCCAGGGCCGAAAAGATCAGTCCCCAAGAAGGGATGTCCTACACCTCGTGCTGGGCTTCCAAGGAAAGAGGATAACCTCAGCCACGCTACTGGCGCGCATGGCCACTAGGGCCGCCACCGATCTGGCACAGGAGTCACCCAGATCCAGAGCCGCCTGGAGCTGTTAGTCTTGCCACCTACCCCTTGGTCCCATACCCGCCGGACCGTGGTCCGTGAGTCTGGCTGGGAGATGAGGCAGAACCCTCGTCCCAGGGAGCCCAGAAGGCACGTGGAACAGTGTGCCATAAGAGCCGAGCTGGCCTCGACGGAGGGCTCAGGGAGAGACGAAGCGAAACCTTTGCGCCCGACGTAGTCCATCCTTTGGACTCTGTCAGGGGGTCTATCCAATCCCCCAGCGCTTCCAAGACATTGGAAAACGCTATCGTGACTACCCCTTCAGCCGAGGGTGCTCGAGAACCGGGCAGAGAACCGACAGGGACAGGGTACTCCGAGCCACCCTGGCCGAAGCGCAGGGCAGGAAGTAGGCCGCCATAGCTCCAAGTGCTGGCCCGTCGATAGCCTCAGCCACTGAAGGCCTCGAGGGAGAACCCCTGCTCCAGAATCTCCGTAGGGGGTAAGGTGCCTGCTTGGAGACGGGCTCGAGCTGCATCCCAGTGAATTCTGAAATGAGCTGAAGCAGACCCCAAAGACGATAGGGCTGTCATCTACGGAATGTTCCTGGGAAGACCCCGGTCCTCCCGCTAGGAAACATAGCAGAGCCGGCTTCAGGCTCCAAGGGTCTGCAATGCTGCCGCAGGCCCCAGGCACTCTTCGTCACCGGGGCGTGCAGGAGTGAGGGGACCGAGTGACCTGAAGAACAGGTCATGGCCTGGTTTGAACTCTCACCGAAGGCGGAGGGGCAGCCAGGGTCGGACGTAGCAACCGCCCCTGAGTAGGGCCTCGACTAATTCGAACGGTCAGCCACCGCATGCAGCCGCTTGGTATCCGGAGAATGAATCGCTCGACTGATACCCGACAACAACTGCTGCCGCCACATGTTCCTATAACACCGACGCCAACGGGTATCGAACCGTTCCTCATCCGAGGAGGGGACGAGAGAACGGCAAAGCCACTTAACTCGTTGCTCGACCGAGAACGCCGAGATCGGCGTGAGCGTTGCAGACTGGAGAGGCTGACCGAGACCCAAACTTAGGGGGGGACTGATGGCGGCTGGGAAGGAGCGTGACGCACCTCTCCTCCCTTGGCTCTGAAGAAAGGACCGAGGGGCTGTCGACCGGGCGGGACGGACAGAGCCTCAGCCTCCGCGGAGGGATGGCGGCACCAGAAGACCCTCAAAAGACGGGTCGAGAGACTCGCGCTGGACGTGGGTGGACCTGGCTGATCTGACTGGGACACCATGAGGCCAGTGGTCGGGCTTATCCTCGATCAAGTCGGGAGGCCGGGCCGATGAGGAGGGGAAGAGTTCCTCTCCCGCCAAATGAAGAGCCCGCCCTGTGCCCTTTAGCCATAGGCCGAGCAGCAGGGCTCCAGGGTCCCTTTCCTCGGAGGAGAGGGAATGATGAAGTTCCTTGAATGAAGCTGCATGGAGTTGAACCAAGGAGAACGGGATAAGCGGCCGCAACTGGGGAGAGACCGCCTCCCCTGGCAGGATCAAACTGTTGAGAATCGTCAGCGGACACCCACCGTTCGAGGGAATCTCGGAGCGAAAAAACTACTGATATCCGAGCCCGAACGGGCCGCCATGGTCTCCAGAGAGCTGACCAAGGGGCAGAACAGAAATTGCAAGCCTGAGGATCGTGATCCATATCCAGGCAATAAACGACGCGGAATGCGTAGCTCTCCTGGAGGAACTAACCGCTGCTTCTCTCGCTGGAAAAGACTGAGCCATCGCCGTAGCGAAGAAGAAAAGATCGAAGTTTCAGAAAGGACACTTCCAATGATTTCAAGACCGAAATTTTCAGGAACCAGTCGAAACACAGAGCTAAGGAGGGAACCTGAGCTTCCAAGCGTAAGGAGGTCTGCGCTGTGGGGCGGAGCTAAGAGTTTTACTACCCCGGTGGGTGAGAGGAGTCAGCCTGAAGACCTCCGAAAGATTAAAGCGGCAAGGACCTGCTATCATGTAGATGAACAACATATCCATGTCCAGAACTTTGATTTGTTCTAGACACCCTGTCTGGTGAAAAACCAAATAAGGTTCTTTGCATTAGTGGTAATTCAGAAATCCTTCTGGGGATAGCACCTAAAATATCTTCCATGTTGGGAGACATGGCTCGGAATTGCAGCTGGTTCAGTGGGCGCAGCGTGAGCTGCTCATATTGTGGGTAAATCCCATGGTGAATAGGATCCTTAATCAGAGGTTTGTGGTGGAGAACACCTCAGAAGGCCTGCTGGTCCAACTGAGTTGGGACGCCGGCCTAGGTGTAGATAGGCTGAGATGAACAAAGGTGTCCTTATTAGAGGTGTAGGCAAAGCCTGCCTGGAAGAGAGATGGAGGTAGTCCAGGACCGACCTTCCAGACAATCCATCGGGAAAGTCCTTGCTTGAGCCTGTAAGAAACTGCTGTTCATGGCGCATGTGTATGTGGCGGTTTTCAGCAGCCGCTAGACATCTGCTACTTCCTGGTGACCCGTGCCGCATCATAGCTATGTTCAGGAGCCAGGTGCAGGTCTGAGAGCGGAGGTCCGGATGGTCAAAGAACCCGCCTCTGGCACAAGTGAGATGATTGGCAGAGCACCGGAGGTTCCTGTATGTTGGTGTAGCAGAGGAACCAAATCTGTCTGACCAAAGGCGCGATAAATATCAGCGTCGTTGCCTTCGTGGAGTTTCCAAAGGACCTCTGATCAACGGAAGGAAGAAATGCGAGAGGAATCTGTCTGTCCCGGGAGAGGGACAAGGCTTCCCAGAAAACACCAGGCCCTGATCTAGTGAGCAGAAATTGCAGTTGCATTGATGGGGAAGCGAAGGTCCAACTTGGTGTGCCCTACTGTAGCAGTTCTTCTACCTCCTGAAGTAGTTCCCAGTGGACCCTGGTCTGAGAGCGTTCAGGCTGTTCGCGGGACGCTGTCCACCCTGTACATAAACAGCAATGAGGTTTGCGCGCGGTTGTAGGACTCAATCCCACACCCTGGCCCTGCAAAGCGGGTAGGAATGGTGCCTCCTTTTGTTGGTGCTATACACGCGGTATTGTCTGTTTGTAACAGGAGAGTACCGGTGGGATCTTCGACTGGAAGGCCTGCAGGGCATAAAGAACTGTTCTCATTTCCAAGATATTTATGTGGAGATGAGGTTCCTCTCGGTGTCCACGAGCCCCAAGACTGACCCGTCAGTGTGCTCCCAACCAAACCCTGAGGCGTCCGTGGAGAGCATCACAATCAGAGCGATGCAATGAAGGGACCCCGCCAATGGGTTCTTGAATCTAGCCACCATTGCCAATCCCGGATTACGGCATTCGTGATCCGAACTGGAAGCTACAAATGGTCTTGCTTCTGATCCCATTGAACCTGCAACATCCACTGGGTCACCCACACGTGGAGACGGGCTAGCGGACTGTTGCAATGGCCGAGTCATGTGCCCGAGCAGGCAAAGGACCAGTCTGGCTGGGACAGTCTTCTTTGCCAAGATGTCCCTGATGAGGTATCTGATGTGTTCCGCTCGGTCCTGGGGCAGAAAAGCTCTCCCTGGATGGTGTCCAGAACTGCACCTATGAACTGCAGATTCTGTAGCAGAACCAGGTGTGACTTCTCCCGATTGATAATGATGCCCAACATCCCAAACAGGGACCGAGTACAGTGAATTGCGGACATCAGAGCCTCCCGAGAGGGTGCCATGAGGGAGCCAGTCGTCCAGGTATGGGAACACGTGAGTGGCCTTGTCTCCTTAGACGCCGCTACAACTGCCATGGACTTCAGAACACCCGAGGTGCCGATGACAGTCCGAAAGGGAGGGCTCAAACTGATAATGGTGACCTAGAAATTCGAGCGTAAGAACTTTCTATGCGCCGAGCAATGGGTATGTGCAGGTAGGCATCCTGCATGTCCAAGGACGCTAGGAAGGCGCCTGCTTGAGCATGGGTATCAAACCGGAAGGGTCACCATGTGAAGCGTTGAGATCGCTGAGATCCAGTATCGGACGGAGGTCCCTGTCTTTTGGGAACCAGAAAGAAGTGGGAATAGTAACCTGCACCTCTGGTTCCTCGGTACATGCTCTATAGCCTCCTTTCCCAGAAGCGCGATCACCTCCTGCTATATGAGCAGTGCGTGTTGACCCAAATAACAGGAAAGCAGGGGAGGTCTTGACGGGGTGGTGTGAGGAAATTTATAAGTGACCTCTAACATTTGAAGGACCCACCAGTCAGCAGTAATCGACTGCCACTCTGAAAAGTGGCGGGCGTGTGACCTCCGACTTTTCTGCCCGTTAATCCAGAGAGGGCGGGGGCGGGAAGGTCATGCTGTGGCGGCACTGCTCCGCGCAGGCTGGGCGGTTTGGCATACTGCTGACCTCGGCCTGGGAAGGCTCAGGTTGGGCCTTCACGGTGGAAGATGCCCTTTGCTGCTGGCGGAACATGGCTGCGGTGCGTTGTTGCCCGGCTACGAAACTGTTCTGGTTCCTCTGAAGGAACCAGATTTGGATCTGTCCTTGGCCTGTACAGACCTTACTGCCTTCCGGCGATCCTGAAATTTGGTGATGACCTTTTTCAGAGGTTCGTAAGTAGGACCTCTCCATTATAGCAGACGTCCAGGATACTCTTCTGTCGTCCGGGGTGGCATCTGAGGAGACACGGAGCCAGGAGTGTCTCCGGAGATGCCTAAAGATGGGGCTCTGAGGACAGTCCCGAGAATCATATGCAGCTCTTAACACTTGGGTCCCCACGCCTGACCCTGTGCGGAGGAGGTTCAAGAGCTCCCTTTCTGCTCGGCATCCGGTAGTTTGTCAACTAGGTCCTGACCCTGTTCCCACAGGGCATTCTGAAACTGAACCATATGAGACAGATAGAGTTCAGGGACCTGATGGAGCATGTAGCCGCAGCCATCCGCCTCCCAAGGCATCCACCTGCTTGGATTCCTGGCCCGGTGGCTGTGTACTCAGATGCTGTAGTGGGTGAGACCTATCATGGGAGAGCCGTAATGACCAGGCAATCAGCCAGAGTTGTTGTGCCATGCTGCTCTCTGTCGGGGCCCTGTGCAGGCAGTCAGCTTTCTTCAACTGCGGGGTGAGCGTGGATGCTTCCGCGCATCCTTGGTAATATCCACGCAAGGTGTCCACCAAGGTGGCACCACCACAGGCTTAGGGTCCTTCTGTCGGCGGTAACTAGCTAGGCGCTCTCGGTTTAGATCTTCCGAATCCCATCCCATGTTCTCCTGGATGTGCCTCACGATTTCGGAAAAGAGGATCATCCGAGGTGACCTGGGCAGGTCTTCTGGGTCAGGTGATGGGATGCTGATTGGAGAAGGAGACCTGGAGGTATCTGAGGTGTCAGGTCTAGAATCATCCCCTGCAGGTGGACCGTCGGCGTCTGGGTCGCTAGGGACTGGGAGACCCTGAGGGAGATCTTGAAGGAGGCCTTCTCCGTTCTTTGGATCTTCCCTAGGAGGAGGGTGCTCGCCTTGGGGTAGAGTGGTCTTCCTGCTGGCCCTGCGGTGGTGGAGGGAGCAGGAGGTGAAGGAGTAAGAGGAGGAGGTTTAACTGGGATCACGTCCTTCTTTTTGTGTCCCACAAAGGTAAAGAGATCTTTGACCTCTTGAATATTAATACCGGACGTGGACCTGGCGCCAGTGGTCTGTCGCGGTATCGGGCCAGGTCGAGAGCGTCTCCGGTTTGGCGAAGGCTCCTGTGGAAGCCTGACGTCCTCACTGTCGCCTGCCTGGTCATCAGGCAATGTCAGGTCCTCCTGTAGAGTCCCAGCGACCGTGTCCACTGGTGATGGGAGGCAGTCTTTGGCTCGCGTCACGTCTCACTGATGTCGGTGCTTAGCCGACGCCGGGTGCTTAGCCGTCTGGTCCGACGGGCGTTTGATCGATGAAAGGTCGAAGCCGCTTGGGTTTGTTGTTCATTTTAGGGCGTCAGGTCCTTAGTCTTCCTGAGAGGGGATCCGGACCTCTAGGAGGCTGGGAGGCCAATCTAGCATCGAGTCCCAGCGCCTCTGAGGAAGCTTGTTTGAAGAGGACTGGTGGCGGTCTGAAGACTTCAAGGAGGCCGGGAGGTGTTGAGGAAACCGAAGGCCTGGAAGTCTTGATGGGATGCAGAGAAGCCAAAGTGCTGCCTGAAGACTTGACCTTTACTGGAGCGGCCCTGGAGGGACAGCGGTCTGAGTGCGGAGCCTGAGCTGGTGCGAGTCCGAGGCCTGTTAGATCTGGACTTGGCCTTCTCCAGATGCTTGTCCCGTGCTTATGGGACTTAGAGGTAGACTCACCTCTGGAGGCAGGGTCTTGATTCATGCTTTTAACTTTTCTTCAAGAGGAACCCCTGAAGTGCCTTCTGTCGGATCCGGATGCAACTGCTGAACCCCTGGTAAAAGGAGCAGGCCTTGGTGTCGTGTTCGGGCCTAAGCACCTGAGGCAGGATGAATGGAGATCCTATGAGGGATCTGTTTGCTGCAGGCACACTTGGAAGGATGTCCTTCTGAAGAAGGAGTTGGAGATGCCGACATTTAGTAGTAAAACTTGAAAGTTCTAGTCATCGTATGCTAGAGTGGGACCATGAGGCAGATGCTGGCGTGTTGACAGCGGGGAAAAGAACTGGGGATTCTGGGGACCCCTTTTTATGAGATGGCTGATGTTGGGGTGGGGCAGACGCTGGGCGGTCCCCGCTGGATACTGCTAGCTAGAAAATTTCCATGGGGTCCTGGCGCCTGCCAGCTTTCAGTCCTAATGGTGTAACCTGCTGCAAGAGCCGTTTCTTTAAGTAAGATTGCATCTGATAGCAACAGGGTGACCCAGCTGAGTCTCGCTGAAGGAAACAGTTGTTGAGCCTTGCAAATCTCTTTTGTTCTATCTAAATAGAAACGCAGTGCTCTTTTAACATCTAAAGAATGAAGGGTACTCTTCCTTCATTTTGTAAGTTCTAGCAGTAGGTAGGTAGGACCAAGGGTTGGTTTAGATGGAATTCTGAAACAATCTTAGGGAGAAACTTAGGATGGGTCCTAAGAACTACTCTGTCCTTGTGAAATACAAGGCAGGGAGGGGTCTGTTACCAAAGCATGTATTTCAGAGACTCTGCAGGCCGAGGTGATGGCCACCAGAGGCTCTTTTCAAGTGAGGATTTTCAGCTCACAGGTAGACAGAGGCTCGAAGGGCTTTCAAGTGAGCATGTCTATACGAGATTAATGTCCCAGGCTGCGACTGGACGTCTGATAGGAGGTCTGGTATGCAGAATACCTTCAAGAAATCTCTTAACTACAGGTAACTGAGCCAGTGACAGTACCAGCTCATGATAGGCTGAAATAGTACAAAGGTGAACTTTGACCGTGAGAGTATTGTAGACCTGAATTTGAGAGGTCTAAAAGGTACTCCTAAGACTTTGTTGGTGGGCAGGAAAAAGGGTTCAAAGAGGATTTTGCACACCAAAGAGAAACTTCCATTTGGCTGTGTCTTTTCTGACGGTGGCTTCATGGCGCAAGCCAAAGAATATCTGAAACTCTCAGAGACATTGAACATATTCACCTCTATCTCCTCAGGAGCCGAAGGTGAAGCAACCTCAGATTGGGATGGACCACGGGACCCTGGGTCAGAAGGTTCGTCTGAAGGGAAGTGCCTTCAGAGGTTTCTGACATACTACTGAGAAGGAAACCGGATCTGTCGAGGCCAGAAGGGAGCAATGAGGATCATTTTTTCCCCTGAGACTCTAACTGAGAAGTACCCTCTGAGTTAGTGGATGAGGAGGAAAAGCATATAGTAAGAGTTTTCTCCACTGCAGCCTGAGAGCATCCTGACAGAAAATGCCAGGTCCTGGATTTCTGGAGCAGAAGAGAGGCAGTTTGTTTTGACTGGGATGCAAAATGTCCAGGTCTGAGTTTCCCATCTATGAATAGTGACTGAACTACGGTTGAGTCAGGAGACCATTCATGAGGATCTGTCTCCGTTCTGCGAGATGGCCTGCCAGTTCGTGTCTGCACTCCTGGCAAGTAAACTGCATGAATTAGACCTTGTGCTCTAGGCACCATTCCCACACTCTCTTTGCTTCCCTGCAAAAGGGTAAGTGTGCACCGCCCTGCTTGTTGATGTAATACATCACCACTTTGTTGTCCATTTGAAGGAAAATGGACTTGTGAAAGAATGTCCTTCAAAACTCAGACTGCGTAGAGGACGACTCATCTCCAGTACGTTTATGTGAAGTTGGGACTCAACCCGAGTAAGCGTGCCTTGGGTGTGGAAATTATGACAGTGAGCCCCCACCCCATCAGGGACGCGTCTGTGGTGGACATCTGATGATCCAGAGGAGCAAATGGATACCCTTCCAGAACGTTGTCCTCTTGCGACCACCATTTGAGAGACTTCCTTAACGGTTCTGTCACCTTGATGAGAAAGGACTGAGGATGGCGGCTGGAGACCACTGAGTACTGAGCATCCACTGGGAGGTTCTCATGTGGAGGCGTGCTAGGGGTACAGTGAACACTGAGGGATGCCATGAGACCCAGCATCCGTTGCATCGAGACAGCTCAAACTGAGTTGTTCTCTCTGATGTACTGGGCCATCTGTAAGATATCGCTCCTTCTGTCCTCTGGAAGAAAGGCTTTCACACAGGAGGTGTCCAGAACAGTTCCTATAAAGAGGAGCTTCTGGAGGGCTGCAACTGCGATTTTCTGAGATTTAGCAGGACTCCTATGGGCGTGAGGAAGTCTGAAGCTGTGGCTACGGCGTCCAGAGTTTCTTGTCTGGAGGGACTTGCTAGGAGCCAGTCGTCCAGATATAGGAACACTTGTATTCAGATTTTCTTGAGATGCACTAGAGAATTGCACAACACTTTGTAAAACTCGTGGCGCTGAGGATAGCCCAAAGGGCAGGACTTTGAACTGAATGTTGACTCCAGCACCACAACCTTGGGTATTTGTGGTGCTTCGAGCATAGGAATATGTTAGTAGGCATCCTGCATGTATAGGAAGTTAGCCATCGTGTTGATGAAGCAAGGTAACAGGGTCCTAGCGAAATCTTGAACTTTTCCTTCAGAAGAAACTTATTCAACTTTCTGAGGTCCAGAATGGGCGCAAGCCACCGGTTTTCTTCAGGACCAGGAAGTAATGGGAGTAGGAACCTGTGTTTCGTTGATCCAGTGGAACTATTTCTACTGCCCTGTTGTTCAGAAGGCCTGGTACCTCGGAGGCAAGAAGGTCTGACTGAATTGCAGACAGCCTAGGCTGTCGTTTGGGGATGATCCGGAGGGGTTTCTGAAAGGTTGAGTGAGTACCCTCGCAGATTATCCAGAGGACCCATTTGTCTGATGTTATGGATTTCCACTGGTTGTAGAACTGAGTCAGGCGTCCTCCCCACCGCTGAGGAAGAGTCCCCTCGGACAGTTGAGGTGGGACCTGGGCCAGAAACTCAGAAGGTGGCACTGGGCACTTTGGGCCTTGCCTTCTGTTGCTTTTCTTTTGAGGCTGGGGGTTGTGGTTTTGTTAAAACCTTCCTGTCCTTGCCCTGAAAGGACTGACGGTTATGAAATTGATGTTGTTGACCCCCGGAAGGTGGAGCGGGTCGGCCATTTTAATGGCAGGCCTAGTCTTCTGTGTGGCCTCAGTGCTTGCTCTACTTGAGGTCCTAACAGATACATACTGTTAAAGGGTAAAGCCATGACCTGCTGCTGGGCATCATTCTTGAAGCCCTAAGTGCATCAGCCAGGGTGGCGGCGGGTGCATATGCCTGCCGCAGCTCAAGCAGTATCGAAAGCATCCATAGCTGCTTTAACCTGCTGGTTGTTGGACCCGATACCCTGGTTATGGTCTGAAGTAGCGTGAACTAGTGTCCGACTTGGGCAGAGCTTACGCCATCTGTTTGAGCGAATGCCAAAGAACATACTCATACTGAGAGAAACAGCCTTGGTAGCTGGCAGCACGCATACCCAGGGTGGAGGCAGCAAAGACTCTCTTACCCAAGGTGTCTAACGAGATTAATTTATAGGCTGGGCTGTAGATGCCTGAGGGAGAACGGCCTTATTCTCTGCTAGGACTACAATGGGGTCAGCGAAAGCCTGGGAGGTCAAAATGGGTCGATCCTTGGGAGGAGCATACTTCCTGTCTATGGACTTAGCCACAGAAGGGATGAGAGCAGGATTATTCCATACCATCTGAGAGAGTGTCTCAAAGGATGGTTGTACCGAGGAGTTAAATCCATAGGGATCTCCAGGACATGTAGGTATTGGAGTCTTAAAAGCTTTCAGGATCGATATCTGTAGTCTGGAGAGAAGAGTAGAATTAAAATTTTTCAGCAGAGACTTAAATGGCAGGTCTTCAACCACAGGCTCTGCAGCAGGATTGATCCCTGCTCTTCAACATCATCACCCAGTCAAGATCTGGGTCAGGCTCAATATCTCTTGACAGTCCAGGACGGACTGTATGGACAGGAAAGGAGCGAAATCAGAAGGAAACGAAGAAGAGAAAGGAATCTGAGTCGAGAACCCCTGAAGGCTGGACGTGCCGCACTAAGCCTTCGTCAAGAGGAACACGGTGCCGCTGAAACAGCCCAGCACACGGTGCAGACAGAGACCATGGCGCCAACAGGGGCTGTGGTGCAGAGAGACCCCCGCCGACAACGGTGTTGACATCAGCGGCGCTGAGGTCAACGCCGACAGACCCATCAACGCTAAGAGCATCTCCGACACTGCAGACAGCTCCGAAAGCAACCCAGGGCTCCGAAAATCGATTTAAAGAAAGAGGATGAAGAATACCAGGAGATAGAGGCATCGGTGTGGCCCCTCGCGTTGCAGCCATGAGGGGGAAACACCTGCACGTGAGTCGACGGCACTCAAGATGGCACCACTGCGACTAGGGAAGGTCCAACTGCCCTACCTGCTCCCTGAAAGGCCCGAAGGCCTCGGAGTGACTGGGCCAGGCAGTTGGATCAACTCTCCGAGCCCACTGCTCCATAAGAGCAGCCCACTGATGAAATTGCTCATCGGAAGCCCTTTCAATAGGTGGGAAGGGCCCGATGTTCAAGAGGTCGGCCACCGCCGACTCCAGAGGAGGAGACCGCACCTGGCCCCAGTGACAGACCGTCTGACCGCAGACATACCAGAAGGCGACATCATGATGCCGTCTCTTTTTGACCTAGGGGCTGAAAGATCAGCTCGAGGCCGATCGGGTGCTGAGAATGGGATTGTTTTCTTTATGCCGGAGGACCGCCCCACCCCAAAGCATCGGACCGCCCATTGTCAGACCTCTTTGACAGCGGTGGCCTGGACCCAGCCGGCTGACTGAACAGCTTTCATACAAAGTGTCCCTACTGTCACCTGACCTGCTCATGGTCTATTCCGTCAAGGGAGGGCTGAAGACTCTTTTCTTAACAAGCAAAGTTAAAATAAGCGTATTTACTCGAGATAAATTACAAAACAAACTAAAACTATGCTGCTAGTTTGAAGTTCGACTCCTGACAGGTGACGACGTCGCACTGAAGCACACTCGGCGGAAAAAAAGGAACTTAGGCTTTTGGAGGGTCGATGCCGAGACAGTCACTGCAGCACGAGCCAAGGCTCGTGGCGCCGCTCCTGGCTCCATCTCTGGCACCGGCCCTCTTGCAAAGTTTGCACCGCTGGGTCCTCAGCGCCTCTGGTGTAGATCCCATCGAGTGAATCAGTGGTGGAGACTTTATGTCCAGGAAGATCTGACCTCTGACCACCACTTTCTGACTTGGAACGAGGGTCTGTCAAAGAGTCAGGCTGAGGCTCAACTGGTGGCTTGGTCCACACCTCCTCAGGACTGCTTAGCAGAAGGACCAGAGGTGGAGGAGGGAGCAAGCAAGCCAGACCTGACACTGCACTTACCTTGGAGCATGGTCTCAGAACTAGAACCTGTGAGACCTCTTACGGAAGGGGCCTCGGTCTACTCCTGGACTAGGTTGAGTGGACAGACCAAACAGCCTGCCGGAGGACTTCAGGTCATTGATAATATCCTGCACAGCAGGACCAAAGAATCTGTGACCCACTAAAGGGCATTCAACACCTTTGCTGGACATCAGCTGCAAAGCCTGAGATTCCAAGCCAGGGTGCCTTCCAAGGCAAATGCCGGAGGCAGCCACCCTGGCTGTATCAGCAAGATCATAGGTTGCTCTGAGAATGTGCTTACTGACATCTTCTGAGGCCTGGAAAACCTTGAGAAGTTCTTGCTTTTGGGAACCCTCCGGGAGGGCCCGAGCCAACAGCTTTGCCCATCCTCCAGAGGATATTTTGGTACTTAAATGAGCCAAGTAACTGGCAATTCTAAGGCCTAGGGTGAAAGAGTCAAAAGCCCTCTTGCCACAGAGGTCTAGACTCCCAGATTCATGGTCAGAGGACAAGTAACTAAGGAGCTTGGGTGCCTTAGTCCTGTCACGAGCAGCCTTAATTATCACAGTGTGTTTCCGGCTGGGCTGCATAGAAGAGCAGCCCTCGAGGTGCCTGGTAAAGCTATTCAGCCTTTATGGGCATGGCTGGTACCAGGTTGGGCTTGTTTCAAGCAGCAGTTCAACAAAAGAAAGTACTCGCCCCTCTGTTCTCCATCTGGTTCTCTCCCTCTGAACTGTCCTTCCACTACCATCCTTGGACCTTTAGTCCCCTGCTTCAATTAAAGCGGATCGTCTATTTGTGTTGCTAACTCATCTCCTAGTTGGACCTCACATTTGTGCTTAGCTAGCTATTTCTCTCAGTCTGTATCCTTAAGATGGGTGAACCTGTACTTAGTATCCTGTTTTACTGTTATGTTTTACTTATTATCTATTGTTGACTCATATGTACTACACATTTGTTTGAAGTGTCCACTGTTTTCCACTCGCTCTCAAACAAACTGTTTTTGTTATCTCTGTAACTATGAGTTCTCCTGTCGTGCTTGAAAATAGGCATTGCTATGCCTAGTGCACTTACCCGGTTACCAAAAGCAAATAAATAAAATAAATAAGTGGCAGCATCATTCAGTGCTGGCAGAAGAAGAGGAGAAATAACTTTGGGTGGAGATTCTGGGATATCCAATAAATCCACCAGATTCCTCATGACAACCTCTTCCTCAGTCTGGAACCCATGGTAGAGGACAGCTGCTTGATAATGTTGAAGAAAGAGGATCTGGGGGGTATCCAGGATGTTTATTTGGAAAGTGTTTCACCAGGAAAGACCACATGAGTTGTAAACAGCTTCTTTCCAGAAGCATCCTGGTTGGGGGATTTACAAAGTTGGAGAACAACAATTACATATCAATACAGGAGTAATACAAGCACAATTATCAAAACAGACAGTGAGTTAATTGTACAGAATGGACTGACCCAGGTCTACCAGTCAGTGAGACAGGCCATGTTTGAAATAACAGACAGGTAGCAGCTTTAAAACAGGTAAACCTGTACGGTATAATGCTAGGAGAAGGCAGACAAAGTTGAAGTGCTAGAGAAGATGGTTAACATACGACAAGAAGTGCTTAATTAGGACCATGGGGGGGCAGGCTTTAGGGGGACATGGGGGAAGGGAGGCAAGGTTGGAGGGTGGGGGAGGGAGAAAGGTAGGGAGGTTTATAGGCAAGTGGGGAAAGGAGGCAATGGTTAGAAGGTGGGGAGGGGGCAGGTTAGAACAAACTTCCCTTCAGGATGCAGAGAACCCTGCAAGGGATCAGGACCATACAGGAGAAGAGCAAGAAACTGAAGGGGAGGTAGAGAAGGAAGGGGCGGAAGGGAGGTGGGCAGGGAAGATTAGAAGGTGGTGGTGGAAGACAGATCCAGCTTACTAATATAGCCCTGATGTAAACCCTTCAGAATGCAATGAACCCTGCAAGAGGATCGGGATTTGGGTGAGAGGAAAAAATGGAAATGAGTGTGGCTAAGACCTGCAACCCTTCAGGATGTAGAGAACCCTGCAAGGGGCTAGGATACAGGCAGAGAGAACCAGGAGGAGAGGCGCAGGAAGTGGAGGGAGGGGTCTAGTTTGGGGCCTTGGGGGAGTGACAGGGATAGAGGAGGAGAGAAGCACAAGGGTGGATGGGGGGGTGAAGGGGGGCTAAGAACTGGTATATTTAGTCGATAGGAATTAGGCAGGGCTAGTGGAAAGAGGAGCTGGAGGGAAGGTAGAGGAGGAGCTAAGGACAAGTGCAGTTATGGGAATAGAAATTATGAAGGGCTAAAGGGCTAGAGAATGAGGACGAAGAGCGCCTGATAGGAGTGGCAGGGTGTGTTGGAGTCCTACTCCTGGAGGAAACAGAAGCAACAGTGGACCTTATCAGAGGAGTCCACTTCAATGTCTTTCTCCTCCTCATCCTCAGGGAGGATGAGGTCAGGGTGGTATTCCTCAACATCTGCCTGTTCTGAGGCAGGGACCAACTGTCACAGTACTGACAGCTCTCTAGAATGCGCTCGGCAGACAGGTTGGACGAGAGACAGCCCCAGACGCGAGGGACAATGACAGCCCAGGCTGTGGAATAAACTGTTGTATGAGAGACATGGTAATGAAGCAAAGATAGTGTTACGGTTGGCGGGAAAAGGCAGTCTCATTGACACAGGCATCGATGGAGGCGTGGTACCCAGCTCTGATGAACCGCTGCTACAGTAGTAGTGGGTGGGCCCAGCGCCAGTGGACTTGGAGATTAGAGAGGTCCGATGGCAGGCTGACGACCCAGAGGCCGATGGCCCTTCACACCCATGAAGGCTGGGAGAAGTCTCCTCAATGGGGGCCTGATAGGAGTAGAGGTCTGCACAGAGTGAGGCACAGACACTCAAGCAACAATCCCAGGAGAACGGGATCACTGTGTGCGTGGAGGGGTCCTAGGCAAGTCCTTATTCCCATGAGAGTGCTTCCCGAGGACTTGTCATGGGCCTTGGTGGCCTGAGAGTCCAAAGAAGACGCCAGCAATTTTTTGGGGAGCTGGAAGCCCCTGCTCTTCACTGGCTACCTGTTGCTCCATGAGGAACTTCTGCAAGGCTTTTCTACGTCAAGCGCCAGGTTGTGAGGTTGAACCTTCAGGCAGGATTCACAGGAGAGAACACTGTGGCTAGGTCCATGACAACAGACACAAAGTTTATGGTAGTCGGCTGAAGAAGTCTTTCTGCAGTGAAGGAAGGGTTGACGGATGATTACTTCTCCACTTACAAAGACAAAAAGAACCACTTTAAACTAAAATGTTTCAAAGGCAAATACAAAGTAAAAAGGTAAGTAGTTTTGGAGGCTGAACTGGGTAATGAAGCTTCCAAACTGAGGAGGAGCTGAGCCACCGGCCTTATATGGGGCATGTGACATCTGAGCCAGGCGGTGCGGGTTGCCCCTAATAAGTCTGCTGCAAAAAAGCTTCAGTGTGATCTTGATGCCTGGCTGCTAAGTTCCATAGGTGTGACCTGATGACAGAGCTTTCCCTGAAGATTTCTTGACCTTCCAGAGTAACTCACGTTCATCCCTGGTGGTTAATGCTGGAGGCATGAGGACTCCGTGGGGCATATGCCTTTAAAGCTTTGGAGGTAGGGGACCCGATGTCTGGGACGGTGCTGCCTGGGAGGTGAACAAATAATGTGGCGCTCGTGGGCTGGCCCAGTAACTCAACACCAGCCCCCTGCTTCCTCAGTTTTGTTGCCAGGAGAGAGAAAACAAACAAAAGTGAAAAACAGAAGGTTGGGGCAAGGAGTCCAAGGGACAAAAGGATATAGAATACAAAACAACCAAGGAATAAAACTGACCATTAGAGTAGAAGATGTGTTTGGGAGGAGGGTCTTTGTAATGGCAAAAGAGGGGTGGGGGTGGGAGCGTGCAGTGGGGAGCCTGAATTCTCAGCAAGAAACAGAGGCATTGAGAGTGGGCTTGCTCTCAACTGAGGAAAGGACACTGCGATGCTCTCTAAGGGCTAGCTGACCCTCAAGCAAGGAACATGGTCCATGAAAATGTTCAAGGTTAGCTTAGAAAGAGTAGATTGCAAGGAAAGAAGCACTTCCTGAGTCGCAGAAATAGGAGTAGATCTGTGACCTCTGGAAAACACTGCCAGACAGTTGTCCACCTGTGGGTACAAGAACTACAAAAGGCTAGAGTTTAGGAGTCTCATATGACCAAAACATAATATGGAAGTAATGCAGAGCCTCTGATCTCAAAAGGCCTGAGAACAGCCAAGTCAGGGCTCAAGCAATGCACCTAGTAGGCCTGGCTCCAAGCCAGGAGAGACATCTAGGAGCTCAGGAGGTAAAGTGCAACCCCTAAGAGGGAAATGATTGAGAAAAGGGGTCTCCGCTAAAATGGTGGACTATGGCCTCACAATCTATGCTGCACGCCAACCCTATGGCGCTTCATCAAATACAAGTAGTCATCAATAAGGCCTGCCGGCTCCCTCTGGTGCCGCAGAAATACACATACCTGCACCCTATATGCGCTCACCAATATCCTCCTTGAGGAAAGACCATTATACCAGACCTGTCTTCACCAAAAAAAAATCCACCCTGGTTTAACCACAGTAGATGTCATGGCTTCTATTCAGGCAGCCACCATCTCAGCATCCACACGGGCAGCCCAAAACTATCTGAAGATGCCTAGGTCAGGACCACCCTGGTCCAGCGATCCTTCCTCTTAGAGTTCCATCCTGGTACACTGCCCTCCCACCGGCCGTCACATCAATCACCAATCTAGGTCCTTTAAAGCTGCCTTAAAGGCCCATATCCTCTCCTCACATCAATGCCAGTGTAACTGGTAACCTGTGGATCCTGTACCACGGCTGGGCCATGCACCCGCCCTTGGCCTGGCAGTAGAGAGCCCTCACTATTTCTAGCCTACAGGCACCTCCACCTCCCTCGGTTACCATATAGCTGCTCTGGACTATGAATGCATTGTATTATGTATAAGACAAGGCCTCCCTGAGGTCATTTACTACCAACTCATATCATGCATTGCTTTAGCTACCAACTGTATAGGTCTTAACCACTCATTAGGTAAATATGTTGATAGCTCTGCCTGTTTTAGCTACCAAGTGTGTAGGCATTAATCAATGCTCATTGTACTTATCACGGCTGTATGATTGCTCACCCACTTTTATTCTACGATGTACTGTATGAATGTATGTTTTATTCTGACGTGGAGTCTTTCAAACGAGTCTATGATTCAAAGGTTTGTAATTCTGATTTCCTAAATACATAAATAAAAATAAAAGAGCAACTGCCAGGTATAGGAATCCACAAAACTGAACGATTCCCCATCCTCCAGACTCCCTTCTCTCACTGAAATATATAAATACTAGGGATTAAGAGAGATGTAGCAGGCCATTTAAAATAAATGCAGGTGTACTGCAAGGAAAGAAAACTGAACTGGTAAGGAACTTGTGCTACAATTTCCATTTTCCTGTCCCCTAAGCACCTGCTCACCTGCTAGGCCCTGTTCCCAGCAACTATAGACCCCACTGCCTGAAGGGTGGGGGAGTTAAAAGATTGAAGAGAAAGGGTTAAAGGGACCTAAAGTATGTATTTTTTTGTTTTGTTAAACAACCATAGGAAAGGCTGGGGAAAGGTTAAGGGTCAAAATGGCCCCTTAAGAAAGGGAACAAGGTCCTCAAGAGGTTTGCCTTAAATGCATCCTCTTCCTTTTTTTTTGCTTAAATAAGAAGGCAAGGCTGGAAAGGAAGGAAAGGAGAAACTACCCAAAAGTCAGGTTATTGCGGGGGAAGGTGGGCGAGGTTGCAGTGATGAATGTTTACGATATTCTGTAAGATCAAGAATTACAGCAGTGCGTAATTTTCTTATCTCCCAAGACTCAGTCTTCACCATTCATCACTGGCTGGTCTGAGTGCCAAGCTTACAAAAAAGGTGGTGTTGGCAAACCTGAGGGAAATGGTAGTTTCCTCCGGCTTCTGTGGTGGAAAAACAGAGAGGCAGAGGCCCCTCACAGGCCCAAGACTGGTCAGGCGGAGGCACCCATGGCCTGGGAGCAGGAATGCACCCTGCAAGCTCATGCCTGGTCCTGTGTGAGAAGAAGTGGGCCCTGGAAATGTGAGGTGATCACCTCACGAGGGCTAAGGATGGGAAAAGCACTTGCCAAAGCCCTGAACTGTTGCTAGTGTTAGGGGTCCCGAGGAACAAAAATGCTCAGGAGAGGAGAGACAGGCAGAGGGACGAGAGAGAGGCGGTCATGGCAGACCAGGCCAGGTCTTCTGGTAGGGCTATGACAGCGAACAGAAGGCCTTGCCGAGGGAGGGCTGTGCATCTCATCCACCTGCAAATGGGCGATCCAGATGGTGCCACTGTAGCCAGGTGGTCCCTACCCCACCTACCGTAGGGCCAGATAGTTCTTTGGGGGCAGAGAACCCAAGTCAGCACTCCAACTCCTGCCAGAGCCACCAGCCACTCTAGGCGTGGAACGTGGCATCCACTGGAACCTACCAGCACCCACCTCACCTGAATGAACTCTGTCCTTGAAGGCTGGCCTGAGGGCATCAGTAGTAATCTCGAACCTGCAACAAGGGGGAGCTAGTGCAAGTGGCGAGTGGACCCCCCTCCCAAGTCCAACCCGGCTCGTCCCCCAAATACCAGAAATGGCAGAAGGACTGTCCCTGGCGCTGCAAGTGGCACTGCAAGACAAGGGGAGGCAGTGCCGCAGCCAGCACCAGGCCGAGAAGAATCCCTGGGCGACATGGACACGAAAGCCTAGGGCTATGCCAAGAAAAGTCTCCTTCCTCACCAGGGCCTAGAAGCCAGTCGGGATAATCCCGGTCCTCACCTCCCGATCATCCAACCACTTGGGAGGATGAGATCCACAAGATCTCCCAATGGGCGACTAGCTCCAGAGACCTTCCCTCTCCCAGAGCTGCGAATGGTAGCAGGAGGGACCTGGCCACTTGGTGGCACTGCCCTGCCCACTGGCAGTAGTGCCAAGAGCGAGAAGCGATCAGACAGCAGCCCCAAATGACCCACTGGTAGAGAACCCAGGCATTATAGCGAGATGATCACGAGGGGCTCAGACGTGCGTCCCTCTCCAAGGGGTACCGGACTGTGAGGGGTGCCAACCAGCCCCTGGTGGTGGGGGGGCAGAGGGAACCAGCTGTCTCACAGATCCCTTAGCCAGGCCTCCCATCTCAGCAAGACAAAGTCAAGCAGAGGCCTGGTCTCCCTCAGTACATGTAAGTACTGGGAGGCTCAGGGAAGAGGGAAGAGCCCAGCAACCTTACCTTGGAGTCCTCAGTGTGACGCCTGCCTCCAAAGAGTGTGTTTTGGGGGTCCCTACCTCACTTCATCGTACAGATCTCCAAAGTGCAGAAGTCCATAGAGAAGCAGGTATCGCATTGGTCCATGTCATGTTTCGCTCCAAGGCAGGTCCAGCAGCAATCATGTTGGTCCCAGATGGACATGTTTCTCCCAAAGGGCACAGGCGCTTGAGGGGAGACTCAGACATCTTGGTCAAACTCTGTTTCTTAGGCCCTGGAATCCAGACATGACTGATTCATGGAAATAAAGAAAACTAGCAAAAATAGGGCTTGGCGATATAAAAAGGGACAGAAGAAAAAAGGTGCCAGAAGCTGAAGAGTGATATGGCCTTGGCGAGCAGGCAAAGAACAGAACTCAGGCCGTGTGGCTAGCAAAATGGTGAACGTTCCTAAAGTGTTATCCTCGAGGAGGGAACAGAACTGAGGAGGAAGGGCCCCCGACATCTGTTACTGGCGAGTCCAAGATCGCCACTTCATACATTTGCCTTGTGAATGGTGCCATTCCATAAGTTTGTTCCCTACCCAAAGCTTTAAAGGCATGCGCTGCTGCGGGGTCCCCATGCCTTTGGCACAGACCCACCAGTGATGAATGGTGAAGGTTGATTCTTTGAAGATCCATCTTTTGCCCTCTTTCAAACTGCCTCATGCTGGTTGACATCTGGTTACAAATAGGGGCTCCAGTACTGCATGGCTCACCAGCAGCAGGCTCACAAGGATCTGTACAGTGGCAGTATAGCAAGCATTCTGCTTTCCTTGCTGCTGCCCTTCTACACTGCGTACTTGCTTAAAGTCACTCACTGGTGATGGGTTGTACCCAAGTCCTATTCCTCCTCTGATTTAGTTAGCTTAACACCTGTGTGACAGGGTGGAATAGGACCCTGTCCCAGTTGTTAGATAAAGTGTTTAAATGCAAGGATCTGTCCTTTCCTGTCTGTCCGGTTGCACAACCATATTTTCCTGTGAGACCTCAGACTTGATCAACCAGACAATCTCGCAATTCTTTGTCCCTCAGTCCTCACTTGCTGTCGGGTTTTCCTCCCTTGCATACTTGCTGATATACAAATATGTGCAAATCACTATGGAAATGTAACTGATGTTGGGATCTCTTTTGTTTGAAAATATATATAGTGTTACTGTTGAAATGCATATATTTATGAGATGACTCAGCATAAAGCTGTTAGAAACTAGAGATTACCTTAGTGAAAATCTTTGAGCCCTTTTGCAAAGCTGTGCAAAGGGGCCTCAGCATAAACACACTGTATTCCTAGCAGCTCCTGCCTGATATTTACAAAAACAGGATGCCTGCTAAAATGGGGGTTAAAAGGACTTATAAAGGAGCTAAACTGCAACTGCTGAAGAAGAAAAAGGGACACAAGAGACTGAAGGAAAACTTTTTGCCTTTGTACAGTTATACTGAACAGGTTTATTTTTATGTTACTGCTACTGTAAATAAATATTTTGATGAATTCTACAACTGTTCCTGGTTTTCCTATGCTTCTGACCTGTGCCTCGATGACAACCTGTATCTGTACTCAAGTTCTTTTTTCATATGTGCATGACCTTGCACTTCTTAGCACTGAACCAAAGCTGCGATGTCAGACCACCTTTCCAGCTTAGCCAAGTCTTCCTTCAGGTCTTATACCCCTTGGTGGCCACCCCTCCACAGGCTCAAGCGTTGCAAAAAGCATATTGCCTTTAATGCCTTCCCTAATGTCAGTTAGCACATACACTGAACACTGCCCAGCACTGGATTAGGACTTCCCTCAGACTTTGAGCCCCCACCACCACTCTGTAGTCCTACTACTGGAACCAATTTGCCAACTACCTAGTTAATCTGCTTCCCATCCCAGGTCTTCCAATTTCCTGATCAATCCCTTGTGGAGCACCGAGTAGAAGACCTTGCTGAAATCCAAGTAAGAATATCAATGCTTGGCCTTGTATGCAGTCTTCGCTACACAAAGAAGCTGATCAAGTTGGTTTGACAGGATCTCCTTGACATGAACCAGTGCTAACTCTCGTCTTGAAGGCCATTTGCTTCAAGTAACCAGAGTAGCCTTTCCTTCAGAATGGCCTCCAACAGCTTACAGACAATGGAAATTAGACTGACTGACCTGCCGCTCCTAGGTTGTTCGGCAGATCAGCCAGCAGCCATGCCAGTTCTACTGCCAGCTCCTCGACATCTTTGCTTGATTACTGAATACCAAACTGTTTGTCCACGGCCAAATTATATAATACAAGAGTTGAAATTCAGCAACAATTTATCAAGGTTATCACAAATACAGATAAAAGAAATCAGTCTGAAAGGGCATCTGCACTTACCTGAAGCTGCCCGAATCCTCGGCTCTGCTGAAGGGTCTGTGCAAACATCTACATTTCTCTGATATCATTGTCACCGACTGAGCGCTCGCAAAGCGCATTGCTTCTTCAAAGTGATCTCATGGATTTCAGGCACTGGGTCATCCTCTTCTACTTCCTGCATTGGATACAGAGAATGTCAAAATAAGCAGGGCAAGGAACAAACAATTGGCTTAAATTAATTTGGAAGCGAAATAACTGCTTCTCATGGAATATAAAACCTCCATATGAAAAACACATAATACTTCAGTCCGATTATCATAAAAGTCAGGCAGTGCAAGATTTTAAAGAGCAGCTGACAACTACAGGAGAACTTTAACAAAACATAATATTTAGATAAAGTTCAGCTTGTATTTCACATTAGTTCTTTATTCCTCCTCCCGATTTATTGCTGAGGTCAACTGTATGAAAAACAGGATTTTTTGCTCCTTAAGAGTTCATATATTTCTGTTGCTGTCTCTACCTGAGGTCATAATGCACTGCCTGTGACATCACAGTTACTCTAATGGCAACAGATTGTGATGCCACAAGAAAAATTACTCATCATAGTAATATTGTTTCTTCTAATGGAGTCTTGCCATGATTCCGACTATATGCAGTTAGCCCTGCACTTGAACTGCTCCAGAGAGGAAAGGGTTAACTCTATGCAAAGGCATATAACATTGAGCTCGAGCTCTGTTTTCAAACCTCTGTCACAGGTACTCCTGAGTGTAACCATCAGATTCTTCGAGCACTAAACTGATAACCCAGAAATTGTTTTAAAAATGTTCTGCCAAAAGGCAATAAACATACATTTTGGGTCCAAAGACCAAAGTCGAAAGCCACAAAACAGAATCCCAGTAGGAAATAAAGTATATAACAATATATGAAAACAACAAACTTCATTCAAAGAAGAGGCAACCAAATACACCCTGAGTTGCAGCACTGCACCTGCCCACCCACATCACCAAACAACTAGGTTCCAGGAGGGAGGCAGGTCAGATACAGCAAGACTCCATTAGAAGAAACATTACTATGGTGAGTATTTTTTTCTTCAAACAACATGAAGTCTTGCTGTATTTGACTATATGCAGACTACCAAGCAGTACCCCCAGGAGGAGGGATCTACAGAACCTATTTTGGGAACAGACTGCAGTACTGCTTGTGCCAAACCTAGCATCACTTCTTGACTGGATGTCAAGGGAGTAATGCTTGGTAAGTGTGAACAGTCTTCCAGGTGGCTGCTTTACAGATTTCCACTAAGGGTATATCCCTGGCAGCTGCAACCGGCAGCTGTACCTCTGGTGAGAGAGTCCTCAGGCCTGATGGAGGCTCCTTCCTCAATTCTGAATAGCAGAACTGCATGCAAGATACAATCCATCTAGCAATAGTTCTCTTAGAGGCAGGTTTACCTTACCCACCTCCCGTAAGTAAGAAACAGCTGGGAGCAACGTTTTTATGGAGTTTAGTGGATTCTATGTAGTAACTCAGAACCCTCTTTACAACAAGACTGTAATCTCCTCTCTCCAGAGAAGGAGTAATCAGTAAAAAATACAGGCAGTGTCAGATTGGTTCAGATGAAAATCTGATACCACTTTGGGAAGGAATTTCCTATTTGTGCGAAAGACCACCTATCCCTGTGAAATGAAATGAATTCAGGTTCCACTGATAAGGCTTGTAGCTCACCGATTCTCCTGGCAGAGGTGAGTAAACAGGGACACAGGAAGTCAGGTATTTGAGCTCAGCTGAGCAAAAATGGTTCAAGGGGCTGCATCATCTGTGCAACACAGATATTCAGGTCCCATAGGGAGTAGTAGGATCCCTGAAGGAGAGTTGATATGGATCAAACCTTTGAAAAATTTCTTGAAAACTGGGTGGGCGCTAGAGAAGAGATTTTCCCAGCTGGAAACAACTGCCAAATGCACCTTGAGGGTGGCAGGCCAAAGGCCTAGCTATTAAGGTGCACCAAATAATCAAAGCAGTGGCAATATCAGCCGAGTCCAGCTGAATGTGCCTCTGGGAGTACCAGAACCCAAACCTCTTCCATTTAGAACTATAGGTTTTTCTAGTGGAACGCTTTTTACTAGCCTTAAGGACATCCAGAGCTGATTGACAGAGATGCAGACCTGCATATTCTAACTCTTCAAGAGCCAGGCCTTGAGCCTGAGTGAGAGAAGGTTAGGGTACAGAATCCTCCCCGAGAAGAGGTGAGGAGGTTGAACTGCCTGGGAAGGCACAGAGTATGTCACTGATGGTGACAATAGTAGAGGATACCAAGGTTATCTGGCCCAGTCCGGGTTACTAGAATCAGAATCACTGTGCAAGGTTGGGATAGTAGTTACGTAAGAACTTACCATAACAGTAGATCTTCGAGAACAGCTCTTGCAGCAGGTTACACCATTAGGACTGAAGCGGCAGGCACCAGGACCCTCCCAGAAAATTCTAGCTAGCAGTATCCAGCGGGGACAGCCCCGGCCGGCCCCTCCCGGTCAGGCATCACATAAAAGAGGGGCGGTCCCCAGCATCCCCAGTTCTCCGCTGGAGACTCCCGCTCAAGAATGATATCTGAAGGGAGACCAAGGATCCACTTCAAAGAAGGTTTGCAGAAGGCGTCGAAGACGCTGTAGCCTAGAAGAAAAAATTACTCACCTTAGTAATGTTGTTTCTTCTAATGGAGTCTTGCTGTATTCTGACTATTGCAGTGATCTCCAACCTTTGAACTGCCCGGAGAACAAAGAGTTAACTTTCCATGCAAGGCATGGAACGCTGAGCTCGAGCTCCATTGAAGCCTCTGTCTGCTGTTTGAACCCCAACCGTCAGATCTTACTGAGCTATACTCACTGGGCATTCTGTGTGGAAACTGTAAACTCATACTAGCCAACTGGCAACTAAATTTGATAAAAAGGGTTTTTTGGTTTCAAAGCAAAGACTCAAGTCAGGAAACCCAAAAAACAAAACACAACACACACCCAAAATAAAGGAGGGTGAGAAAGGGGCACCTCTAGGTGCTAACACTGCTCCTGCCCACCCACATCCCAAAAACAGGTTCTGGAGGGAGGCAGGGCGGAGGTCAGAATACAGCAAGACTCCATTAGAAGAAACAACATTACTAAGGTGAGTAATTTTTCTTCAAACAACATGAAGTCTTGCTGTAGTCTGACTATTGCAGACTACCAAGCAGTACCTCCATGGAGAGCGACAGAACCTCACTTTGGGAATAGGCTCTGAAGTACTGCAGTACAACAGAGCATCACTCCTAGCCTGGATATCCAGAGAGTAATGCTTGGTGAAAGTATGGACTGTTTTCCAGGTGGCTGCTTGACAAATTTCTAAGATAGGAATATCCTGGCAGCAGCCAGGAAGCAGCAGTACTCGAGTAGAGTGAGCCCTCAGGCCTGAGGGAGGGATTCTAACCAATTTTTCATAGCAGAATTGTATACAAGAGACAATCCACCTGGCAATAGATCTTTTAGTGGCAGGTTTGCCTTCTACGACCTCTCCATAAGTGAGGAACAACTGGAGGGACTCAAACCTGCTGACCCTTGGATCGCTCTATGTAGTAGCTAAGGGCCCTTTTCGTCCAGGCTGTGCAGCCTCCTCTCTCAGAGGAGGAATGGTCAGTGAAGAAAACAGGGAGAGACATCGACTGATTAAGGTGGAAATCTGAAACCACCTTAGGCAAAACTTCCTGTTAGTTCTTAGGACCACTTTATCTATAGAAAGAGATGAAATCAGGCTCTACTGACAGGGCTTGCAATTCATTGATGCTACTTGGCAGAGGCAATGGCTACCAAAACACAGTTTTCCAAGTCAAGTACTTGAGCTCTGCAGAGGACAAAGGCTCAAAAGGAGGTTGCATAAGCTGAGCAATGCAAACATTAAGGTCCCAAGCTAGGAGCAGAGTCCCTGAAGGAGGATTGGTGTGCAACAGTCCCTTGAAAAATTTTCAAAATACAGGATGGGCTGAAAGAGGAGAGGGCTTGCCTACTGACAAAAAGCAGAAACAGCTGCTAAATGTACTTTGAGTGTAGCTGGTCTGAGTCCCAAGCCATTGAGATGAACCATGTAGTCCAAGACTGTAGGCAACCCAACAGATTCTGGAGAAATATGCTTACCAGAGCACCAAATAGTGAACCTTTTCCATTTGGAGTTATAAGTCTTTCTGGTGGAAGACTTTCTAGAAGCCTAGAATATTCAGAACACCTTGAGAGAGGTGCAGATCAGCAAACTAACTCTTCAAGAGCCAGGCCTTGAGATTGAGAGATTTGAGATTCGGATACCAAACCCTCCGAGAGGATGTTAACAGGTTGTAATTCCTGGGAAGAGACAGGGGAAGGTGGACTGCTAGGACAGCAACAGTGGGTACCAGGGCTGTCTGGCCCAGTCTGGAGCGATCAGAATCACTTTGCAGGGTTGAGACCTGATCTTGACTAGCACCTGAACAAGAGAGGAAGGGGGAGCATACAGGAACTTCCTTCCCAACTGAGAACCAGAGCATCCAGGGAACTGAGCCAATACTGGGGTCTGCAGCAAAGAGAGAAGCTGGTGATTGTCTGGGTCTGCAAAAGATCCATCTGTGGAGTGTCCCATCTGGACAAAATCGCCTTCAAATTAGGGGATCTAAGGACCATTCGTGGTGGCCCTGAGATATCCTGCTTAGAGCATCTGCCAGGACATTGTCCTTTCCTGGGAGGTGAACTGCTGTCAGAAGAAGTTTGCAGGGAATAGGCCAGAGACCACAATTCATTGCTTCTGTGCACAAGGCCATAGGCCGAGTGCCCTTGTTGATGATGTACCACATTGTGGTGGTATTGTCTGTTCTGATCTGGACTACTTTGTTCTGAACAGACTTGGAAAAGCTTAGTAGAGCCAGGAACACTGCTCTGATTTCCAAGAGATTGATGTGAACAGAGATTCTTCAGGTGACCACAGCCCTTGGGTGGTAAGATCCCCAAGTGGGCTCCCAGCCCAAGAGGGAGGCATCTGTGGTAAGGATTAGAGAATCAGACTGGGTGACAAAAGGAACTCCTTGCCTTAAATTGTCCTGATCCTGCCATCATTGCAAAGCCTGGATCAGGGTTTGAGTCACTGGGACTAGTTTGGTCAGAGAATCCTTTCTCTGGGACCAGAAGGTTCTCAAGTGGAACTGAATGTCCCTCATCTGAAATCTTGCCCCTGGACCACTGCTGTGGAGGATGCCATGTGGCCCAAGAGCTGCAAGAAGTGCCTTGCTGGTCGAGACACCTGAAGGGTGAAAGAGGAGGCCAGTTCTATTAGTGTCCTTGCCCTGTCCAGGGAAGGAAGGCCTTTTACTCTTATTGGATCCAGCTCCATCCCTACAAAGGTGAGGAACTGCACTGGCTCTAGAACAGACTGGAAGGTTTAGGAGGAATCTAAGGAAGTGAGCAGTTTCTGGAGTTATCTGCAGATGTGACTTGACTTGGTCTGGAGACTGACCCACTATGAGCCAGTCATCCAGGTATGGAAAGATGGAGATTTTCTTTCTCCTTAGGAAAGCAACCACTGCTGTCAGGCACTTTGTGAACATCCTTGGGGCTGATGACAGGCCAAAGGGCATTGCTCTGAATTGATAGTGGCCTGAGGGCAACTCGAATCTGAGGTACTTTCTGTGGGAGCACCTGATGGGAATGTGAAAATAGGCATCCTTGAGGTCCAGGAGGCTAGCCAGTCCCCTGGCCTTAGAGAGTGCAGAATTATTCCCAGAGTCACCATTTTGAATTTTGGCTTTAAAAGGTGCTTGTTTAGATATCTCAGATCCAGGATGGGCGCCATTCTTCTGTCTTTTGGGGGTTAGGAAGTACCTGGAGTACAATCCTTTGCCCTGTGTAGGTAGGAACCTTTCTATGGCTCTGAGAGCCAAGAGGAAAAACCTCTGCCTCTAGGACAAGGGCCTCTGAAGGATTTTGCAGGTGGAAAGGATCTGGTTCTCATCTTGGGAAATTTTGGAAGCTGAGAACCAGTCCCTGGCTTACTACTTCCAGGACCCACTTGTCTGATGTTAAAGACTTCAGTCCTGGACAAAGTAAGCCAGCCTGCCTCTCGGTAGTGGAGAATCGGCCCAGGCAGACCCATCAGGGTGTCTGCTTGGCAGGAGCTTTAGGCTGAGGGGTGGAAGCAATCCTGCTCATATCCCGTCTACCTCTCCTCTAAAGAACCCCTCTGACCAAAAGCAGAGGAGGAGCCTGGGCTTGGTAAAAGGCCTATGAAAGGAGCCTGCCCTGCCTGGAATGCTGCTCTCTGGGGTGGCTTGCCTTTCTTTGGCCTGAGCACTCCTGTAGGTGGTTCTGTGCTTATCCATCTTTTTCATGTGGTTCTCTGTCTGCTCTCCAAACAGAGAATTAACAATGACAGGAAAATCCAAGGCCTTAGCCTGGGTATCCTGTGACAGGCCAGTACATCTGAGCCAAGCCATCCTCCAAGGGCCACAAATGTAGCCATGACTCTAGATGAAACATCACTGGAGTCCACAGCAGCATGAAATTGCACCTGGATGCCTCAATCCCATCCGCAGCACCGCTCCCAGCTCCTTGGCAAGCTGGTCAGGGGCCTGTTTAGCTAGAGCCATCACAGTGTCCCACCTGGACTTCTGGTATCTAGCTGTGTAGGCCATATAGTTAGCCTGCCTGAGTCCCAAAGATGCTGCCATGTACTTTCTCTTTGCATGGCATCAATCCTCCTGGAGTCCTTATCTGGGGTGTGTGAAGCCAAGGGAATATTTGCTTATCACAGGCTGCGAGCTGCACTACCCCAACATGGCTGCATTGCTGGGAAAGGAACCAGTGTCTGAGCCTGAAAGAGTATACCTCTTGTCCATTCTTCTGTCCACAGGAGGTATGGAATTAGGAGTTTTTAAATTTTAAATGTCTGTCTATTCCTCTCCATAAGTCTTTTTGAAACAATCTCCTGGACTCTGGGATGTCCATCATCTCAACAAAATCAGGCTCCTCCTGATCCTCTACTGCTTCTTCCATAGGAAGCTGGAGGTTTCAGCCACTTTTGTAAAACATAAAGTGGGAAGGGGACTCAAAAGCCTAGGAGGAGAAACACCTGAAGGTTTGTCTGGGGAGATGTCCAGGTCAATAGGCACATCCGACTTTCATAATCACCATCATCATCATTGTCTTCATACTCTCCCTCCTCCTCCTTTGGTTCATAAAATTCTTCTAAAGTATAATCCGGAACTGGGGAACCGAGCCCCTGACGATGGTGCGGTTTGAGTCGAACCCGAAGTTAGCGACTGAACTATCCTTATCGCTTTGGCTATCTCATCAGCAGTAGGAGAAAGAAAGAAAGGCTGATTAGGTGTGAACTTACCGCAACAGTAGATTTTGAAGAGAGGCTCTTGCAGTACGTGATTACATATAGGACTGACCGACCTGCGGCAGGACCTCACGAAAAATTTCTAGCTAGTAGTCCTGGCGGGACCGCCCGTCAGGTGACCATGTCGGATGACATCGGTATAAAGGGCGGTCCCAGATGCCCACTTCTAGTTCTTTCCCGCCCTGAGCCGGACGAGAAAGAAGCAGATATTTCCCTCAATGGAAAAGGAGCTGAAAAGCTTAGGGGATGGAGGGAGGGGATATTTACCGTAAGAGCCTCTCTATCGAAGATCTACTGTTACGGTAAGTTCTTACGAATCAGGCCTTCTTACTCGAGAGGGCTCTGCAGTAGGTAATTACATATAGGACAGAATCCCAAGCAGTCTGTAACAAATGAAAGGCACCGGAGGAGGAACTACTCCAAGAAGTGGCAATAACCTTGAGCCTCAAGAAAGGAGGCCTTGCAAGACAGCTAACCCAAGCCTGCTCTCACGGCAGAGGCAATGTCCAACTGTAATGTTTAGTAAATGTATGGATGGAAGTTCAAGTGGCGGCAGCACAGATGTCTGCCGTGGACACGTTCTTGAACAAGCGCCCAGAGGCTGCTACTCCTGAATGGGTGAAGCATCTGACTTGACCGGTGGGGTCTTGTACTTATAGCCAACAGAAAGTGATGCAATGGGCCAACCATTTTGATGGATATTGCTTAGAAACAGCATTGCCTTCTCTTTGTGAGCAAAAGAGACCGAACAACTGATCAGTCTTTCTGAGATCCTTCGTCCCATCGGGGTGTAGTATCTCAGAATCTGTGGACATCCACGGTATGGAGCAAGTATTCTCTTGGTTGGAGTACTGTGTGAAAAAGGCAGGTAATTCAATAGACTGATTTAAGAGTGGATTCACGCTACACCTTCGGGAGGAACTTAGGATTAGGATGAGAAGAGCTACTCGTTCTCTGTGAAAAATCAGATGAGGATTTTGCACATCAGGCCTGTAGCTCAGAAATTCCATGAGCAGAAGTAATGGCCACCAAGAAGAGCCGCCTTCCACTCCATTTAAAACTTCAAGTTCGGCGGAAGCCGCGAGGCTCGAAGCGAGGAAACGGTAAATTTCTCAGGACAAAGTTCAAGTCCCAAGGGGAGCTGGAGTCCAGACAGGGGCCTGAGATGAAGGACCCCTCTGAGAAAAGTTTTGGATACCTCGAGTTGGGCAAATGCCTTATCAGCTTAAAGAGACATGGTAGGCTGAAATAGCGCCATATGAACTTTCAAAGAGGAGTGACTGAGACCCAGGTCAAAAGATGGTGAGGTATCAAGCAGAATGGCTACAGGACGAGAAAGGGCTCCATGTTCCTGGATGCAGCCCAAATGGAAAAATCTTTTCCATTTCATGGTGGTAGGACCTAGTGGAGGGTTTTCTAGCCTCCACCAGAATGTCGTGAGACTTTAGAGAGACGCCAGTCTGAGATTGGGCTAGGTCTGCAGGAGCCATGCATGAAGTTGAAGAGACTTTAGTCTCGGATGGACCAGGGTCCCTGATCCTGGGTCAGCAATCCTCGAGATATGGGTGATCTGAATATGCCAGATGTTAACTGGAGTGCAGTTGCAGCAGCCACTTCAAAGAGTGGGGTTATTCTAGGTGCCCTAAAGGGGGCATTGCCTTAGACAACTAGTATTGGAGCCCACTCGAGAGGGAGCAATCTTAGACCTGGTTCTCTCAAATGGAGATGGGAGGATCACAGATGTAGAAGTGGGTAGCTATCTGGGAACTAGCGACCATCGAACAGTATGGTTCACAATAAACACAAGCAATACAGTTGAGAAGCATACAAAGGCAAAAGTACTGGACTTAGGAGGGCCGACTTTAAAATGGGTGAGTGCCTAAGGAATGCACTAGCAAATGGGCAGGAAGGAGGTGGAAGAACAATGGGGAATAATAAAACTGCCATCACAGAGGTAACAAGCCTTTATGTGAAGCAAATTAACAAAACGAAGCGATGTAAGAAACCACTATGGTTCTCAAAGGAAGTGGCAGTGAAGGTTCAAGAGAAAAGAAAGCATTCAGGAAGTACAAGGAATCACAGAAGAAGCAGGACAGAGAACTGTATCAGTTAAAGCAAAGGAAGCTGGGAAGGCAGTCAGAACAGCAAAGGCCCAAACCGAGGAAAAGATAGCCAGCTCAGTTAAGAAGGGGATAACACCTTTTATAGGTACATCAGGGGCGAAGGAAGACCAAGGGAGGGCTCGTGAGGCTTAATAAAGAGGAGGGAGGGGTGGGCAGAGGTTGACTGTGAAAAGGCAGAGATACTAAACAAATATTTTTGCTCAGTATTTACAAAGGAAGTGGGGAGGTACCTAAAACAAACAGTAGAAACACTCTGGATACAGAAGTTGATAACAGCCCATTTATAGAAGAAAGGGTTCTGAAAGGACTCTTAAAACTGGAGGTGGACAAAGCAATGGGGCCTGATGGGATTCATCCCAGAATTCTAAAAGAATTAACGGTAGAACTAGTGACACCACTGACTACCCTCTAACAAACCATGGGAGGATGGGGTGGTACCAGAGGACTGGAGAAGGGCAGATGTGATTCCCTTCACAAAACTGGGAGCAAGGCAGAAGCAGGAAACTATAGACCAGTTAGTTTAACCTCAGTGGTAGGAAAATGATGGAATCACTTGAAGGAAAGAATTGTTGAGTATCTAGAGGCCAGAGGCGCAGGACCCAAGGCAGCATGGATTCACAGCGGAAGGTCATGCCAGACAAATCTGATAGATTTCTTTGACTGGGTGACCAAAGTAGTAGATCAGGGAGGGGCTGTGACATGCCTACCTAGACTTTAGCAAGGCATTTGACACAGTCCCACACAAAGATTAATATACAAGTTAGCCAGCCTGGGAGTGGGTCCCAAGATGACAGCCTGGGTAAATTAGCTGGAAAATAGGACACAGAGAGTAATAGTAAATGGAGGTCCACTCTGAAGAAAGGGGGTTACTAATGGGGTACGCAGGGTTCAGTATTAGGACGGTCCTCTCAATGTCTTTATAAGCTACATTGCAGAGGGACTGGAAGGAAAGTATGTCTCTTTCAGATGACACAAAGATCTGCAACAAGAGTTGATGCACAAGGTGGGGTGTAAAGGATGAGAAGGGACTTGGCAAGGTTAGAGGAATGGTCAAATGTATGGCAGCTTAGATTCAATGCTAAGAAGTGCAAGGTAATGCACCTGGGAAACAAAACCCAGGGAAGAGTACACAATGGGAGGTGAGATACTAACAACAACAAAAATGGAAAGGGACCTGGGAGTAGTCATATCAGATGACCTAAAGGTGGGCAAGCAATGTGAGGAGCAGCAAGGAGGGTTGGGGGATACTGGGATGCATAGGGAGAGGCATCACCAGTAGAAAACAGGAAGTTATTATCCCTCTGTACAGACAGTTGGTGAGACCCCATCTGGAGTACTGCATGCAGTTCTGGAGACCCAATCTCCAAGGACATAGACAGGATGGAGGCTGTCCAGAGGAGGGAACTAAAATGGTGCAGGGTCTGCACTGGAAGACATATGAAGAGACTTAAGGAGCTGAATATGTATAGCCTCGAGGAAAGGAGGAGGGGGACATGATAGAAACTTTCAAGTATCTCAAGGGAAACAACAAGTCCAAGAGGGTAGCATCTTTCAAAAAGAGGTGTGCAGAACAAGGGGGCTAATTTGAAGATAGAAGGGGACGTCTCAGAGATAATTTAAGGAAGTATTTTTTCACAGAGAGGGTTGTGGATGCATGGATCGGCCTTCGGAGGAGGTTGTGGAGTCAAAAACAGTGGTGGAATTAAAGCATGCATGGGACAGTCATAAGGCAATTCTAGGGGTGGGGTAGGAAGAAGTAGGCTGCTGGTTAACTAGGCTCTGCAGCTTATCCATTAGGGTAGGGAAATGGGCAGACTGGGTGGGCCAAGCGGTCCTTATCTGCCGCCAAAATCTATGTTTCTATGAGATAAAGGAAGAGGAAGAGGAGGAACCTCTGAGTATTGTTGTAGAATGGAGAACCAGATTTGCCTAGGCCAGAAAGGGCGATCAGAATCATTCTCACTCCTTCCAATGCCAGTTTCTGCAACACGCAGGGACCAGAGGAACTGGGGAAAAGCACAGACGAATCTGTCCTTCCAGTTTAGAGACAGTGTGTCGCTCCAGAAAGTCTCGCTCTGGAGCGAGCAGCAAAAGGTTGGAAGCTTTGCGCTTTGGGAGGAGGCAAACAGGTCTATTTGTGGAGTCCCCAAATTTGGAAGATGCTTTTAGAACTTTTGGTCTAGTTCCACTGTGTGGCAGAGCGAAGAACGACTTAGCTTGTCTGCCAGGACATTGTCGACTCCCGCACATGGATTGCCATGAGGTGAAGGTTGTGAAGAGTTGCCCATTCCCAAACCTCATCCCTTCCCTGCATAGCGGTGGGACCGAGTCCCTCTCTGCTTGTTGATGTACCACACCACGCACATGTTGTCCGCTTTGGATGGCTAGTGACTGGGAAGGATGTATTGGTGAAGGGCCTGGAGAGCATACAGCACTGCTCAAGCTCGAGCACGTTGATGTGGAGAACTAACTCCATTTTTGACCATAAGCCCTGGGTTCAGTGAGGACCCAGATGGGCTCCCAACCTTAGCCTGAGCGTCCGTGGTCAGAGTCTGAGCGGGGAGGATGAAAAAGGGACCCCGGAATAGGTTCTCTCAGACCATCCACCACTGCAAGTCTCTTATCATTGGCGAGGAGATCAGTACCAGATCTAGGGTGGTCACCAGTTGATCCCACTGAGAGCGGAGAGTCCACTGAGATCTCTCATGTGAAGGCGCCGCTGAACTGGCGCTGGATGGCAGCCATAAGCCCCAGAAGACGGAGCACCAACCTCGCTGGAACCCTCCTGCGTCCACAGAAGAGAAATCTGAGAGGGAGGAGCCCCTGTCCGAGGCAGAAAGGCCCTGCACTATGTCGCATCGTGGATTGCCCCGATGAACTGGAGTCTCTGGGAAGGATCCAGGTGAGACTTGGAATGGTTAATGGTGATACCCAGACCAGTGAAAACCTGCTGGGTGAGGGAGAGAAATGCAGGAGTTCCTCCTGGATGGGGCCATAGGAGCCAGTCGTCCAGGTAGGAAAACCTGAACTCCCAAAGTATGCAGGTGGGCGCTACCACCGCCAGGCATTTGATAAAGACTGGGTGCCAAGGAAAGACCAAAAGGAGTGCCCGAATTGGTAGTGGTCCCCTTGAACGCAAAACCTGAGGTACTTTCAAAGGAAAAGCACTGGGATGTGCAGGCACGATCCTGCATATCCAATGCATAAAGCCATTGGCCCAGCCAAGCAGGGCAAGAGGGTCTGAAGGAGAGCATCCTCGAACCTCTTGTATTCCACATATAGGTTCAGGCAGCTGAGATCGAGAATGGGTCTGAGATCTCCAGTCTTCTTTAGTACAAGGAAGAAATGAATAGTAACCCATTCCGTGAAGGGTGAGGGGCGGGCTCTATGGCCTGCTTCATGACGGAGAGCAGAAATTTCTTCCTTTACCAAAGGAAGATGGTCCCTTGAGTAAGAAGAGTTCAGAGGGGGTGACGTGAGGTTTTGCAGAAACTCTGATGGAGGCCCTCTGCTATGATCTGAAGCACCCATGAATCGATGTTATCCTCTCCCAACCCAGAAGGTGGAGGGAGAATCTCCTCCTACCGTTCCTCCGGGATGTCCGAGGCGGTGGGAGAGGAAGGAGTCAGGTGGTGTGAGGCAGCGCCAGCAGGGGGGCACCACGCTTTTTTGCAAGCGGGGCCTGGCAGCTGAGGGCCCAATGTTTAGTGGCCTGCCTTCCCGAGGTTTACGCATGCGCCGGCTGCGCTCTGCGAAGGACGGGCGCTGGTGGGGATGGGGTACATTGAATCAACAGATTTCGGGGTCGGCCCTTCTTCTCCTGCAAGTCAGTGATGATGTCCTTGATATCACCACGAAAAGCACAGAACCTCTGAAAGGTGCTTCTTGGATTGCTGACTGCACCTCGGGACCAGACCTGACACAGGAAGCCATGCATGGCGCCGAAGACTTCGAGCGAGCATGAACGTCCGTCCTCCGGTGTTCTACTGCGTCAGAGGGTCATCCCCAGAATGACAACTGGCTGAACAAGCAGAATGGACCAGGTCGGCTAACTCCTGCTTGACTTGGGAGTCAGGCAAGGAGTCAAGCTTGGATTCCGCCTGGGTAGGACAGCCTCTGGTAATCCTCCATATGTGCTACATAATTTAGGGCCCTAATCCCCAGTGTGGAAGAAGCGTAGATCTTCCTTCCATACTGATCCAGAAGGCGAGATTCCTTATCCGGGGAGACGAGCTCAAATGTTTCGGTGTGCTGACCGGCCGTGGCGGCTAATCACAACCGACTCTGCGTGGGTGAGAGTCTAAAAGTCTACACCCTCTGGAGCCTGGTATAGCCTGTTGGACTTCCGAGGAAGTGGGGCTAAAGCTGACGGTTGTTTCCACATGGTGGAAACAAGGTGGGCGGAGGCTTGATCCAGGGTGGCACTAGAGTAGGGGCTGTAAGGGCAAGTCCAGATGTTCAGCGAGTTTAACCCGCTGAGGATCTGGCTCTAAGGAACGCCACTGATGGACTTCCAGGATCTCCTGAGCAACTCCGTGCGAAGGGAAGGATCCTCCGGAAGGGAGTCGGCGCCGGGTACCGCGGGCGGATACTGTGGAGCTGGGAAAACCGCTGCCAGATAAGACGGCGGATACCCAGGCACCGGAGGAGCTGCCGGAGCAGACGGCCCAGTAGGGAACTCCACGGGCGGATCAACCGTGATAGGCCCGTGGGTGGAGGGGCCCGATGGGAGAGGAATACCCCCGGCATCGGAGGGCTGGCGCCGGGGAGCCGGTGCCGCGAGCCAGGCTCAGATCCGCTCTGTAGGAAGGGGACTGGGACGGCGACCAGCATCCGTGCCTCGCCTGGGACGGAGGGGAAAGTCTCGGGTCAGGCAGGGGGAACTCAGGCTCCCCGGATGGCAGCGAGGGCTGTGGAGAACCTGGGACAACAGATGGAGCAGGGTCTGCCGTGAGGGTTCCGGTGCCCCTCCGACGGTGACTTAGGGGCCGAGTCCCGTGGACGCCAGAGGAGGCCGGGCGTCTTCGGGGTCCTCGTCGGAGGCGGACCGAGGATGTGAAGAGGCCCAGACCGAGGGGATGTTGCCGCACCGCCCAAAGGTCAGGTGTCTTAGCGGCCTTCTCTTGGCAGGCGTTGGAGGAGCCGATGTCCGGATATGAGGGCGCCGCGCAGTGAGCCGCAGAGCTCTGCGCGGCACTGGGGCTGAACCTCCTTTGCCTGGAGGCACCCAGCCGGCTCGAACGAACCCGGCGGGTGGGCCGATGCCTCCTCCAAAGCCTTGGAGGCTGCCGTCTGGTGATCCCCGGAAGGACGTTACCTTGGCCGCGGCTCCGGCCGGAGTCGCGGAGGAGGAGGCCTTCTCCCGTGCCTTCTTTGTCCTGTTTCTTGTGTCCTTCAGGGAGGTTGACACCTGCGAGCTTCTTCAACTCTTCTCTATCGCGGACATCATCTTTTTGAGGAGATGGGCTTCTAGAGACTGCTGGTGTAGTCTGCGGGTGGCCGCGTTGAAATGTAGGCAGGCGGACACTTGTAGACCGCGTGGTCGGGCCTAAACAGAAAAAGGCAGAGGGAGGACCGGGTTTTGTGAGGCAGTTGGCGCCGCATTTGGTCGCACTTATTTTTGAAGGACGACATATAATGGACGCTCACCTGACGAAGAAAATACAAACACTGATACTTTTTCGAAAACCGACGAAGCAACAGGACTGAGCGTGGAACTTCACCGCAAGGCCCTGCACGAGCTGACGGGCGGAAAGAAATGGAAGGCGGCGCCTGGGACCGCCTTTATACAGACGCCATCTGACGCGTCACCTGACATGAAGGCGGTCCCCAAAAGGACTGCCAGCCAGAAATTTTTCCGTGGTCCTGCCACCGCCAGCGCCAGTCTTGTGATACTACCTACTGCAAGAGCCTCTTGAAGCAAGATCTTGTGGATCCGAACCGATGATTTATCCCTTCTTTTCTTTTAACCGAACAAACTCCTCAGAATCGGTTCTCCTTTTGCCCGAAGAAGTTCAGCCCTGGTCAGAGGCACTCCTTCTGGTTCGGTAGGAACTGAACCGGGCTGGCCATCCGGGTCAGCAGACTTCTCGCCTCCCTTTCCCTCAGTCTACCTACTCTTTATCCAGGGTAGCTTTGGGAAAACTTTTACAAATTTGTCAGTCTGAATTGAGGTGGTCAAACCTCAGACAATAAACACAGGTGGTGTGGGGATCAGCCTTAGCAAAGGCTTCTTCACACACATTACAGTGTTAAAACCCAGTGGGCCCGGTTTTTTTTTTGGGTTTCTCAGTCATGGCCAATCCTAACTAAACGCACTTTTTTCGGCAATCCTCCAGGCAAGACAATTCTCTATCGGTTCCTGACCATGTTACTGGTCTTGGGGAAAAAACGAATGAAATCTGTTTTTTAGAACCGATACGGGCGGTTACCACACTCTAATAAAGACACAATTTTTTTTTTCTTTTTATTAAATCTGATCGGTTCAAACCGAACCGATCCAATGTTTACAAGTTCCACACAGAAAACTAATATAGAAAACCTATCTAGTACTCCTAGTACCACAGACAGAGACTTAAACTGACAGGGTAGAAGAAGAAATTCAGTTGAAACTGAGCGAAAAACAACACTTTAACCCGACTTTTTGAACCGAGGAGGAAATCTCCGGAGCGACTGTTCAGTGAGGCGGAGTAAAGAATCTGACGGTTGGGTTCAAACAACAGCAGACAGAGGCTTTCCAACCAAGCTCGAGCTCAGCGCTCCATGCCTTGCATGGAAAGTTAACTCTTTGTTCTCGGGGCAGTTCAAAGGTTGGAGATCACTGCAATAGTCAGAATACAGCAAGACTTCATGTTGTTTGAATCTAGGTCAGAAGACAACCTCCAGAGGGAAGGTGGAGGAAAACTACGTGCTGCAAGAGCTGTTCTTTAAGATCTACTGTTACAGTAAGTTCTTATGTAACTGTACTATCTTACTGAGAAACAGCTTTTGCAGCAGGTTACACCATTAGGACTGATTCCCAAGCAGTAAGGAACAAAGCTGTTAACGGAGGAGGACAGTAGGAAAACTCCAAACTTCAGGACAAAAGTCCCTGAAGGACCACCAAGCCGAAACCAGCTCTGTGCCTAGAGGCAATATCCAAACTGTAGTGCCTGATGAATGTGTGTACAGTGCTCCAGGTCGCTGCTGAACAGAAGGCTGAAGTGGAGACATTTAAGCGCAGCAAGGAGGTAGCCACCCCTAGTAGAGTGACCTTCACCGTCCTGGTACCGGGTTTATTGCGCTCTGATAACAAAACATAATGCACTTTACCAGCCATCTAGAAAGTGACTGTTTGAAACAGGAGCACCGATCATCCTGTGCGTAGGAAACAAAGAGTTGGTCCGATGTATGATGGGCTTTGGTTCTGGTCAGATATCTGAGGCACCTATACACGTCAAAGTGTGCAACAGGGCTTCCCCATTACTCGTGATTCGAGTAATAAACCGTAGGTCTATATCCTGGTTGAGTGTGACAACAGAGACCACCTTGAGAAGGAACTTAGGATTTGTTCTTAAGAACACCCTATCCTGTGAAAACCAAATAAGGATCCTTGCACATGAGTGCATGAAGCTCAGAAACTCTTCTGGCAGAAGTAACAGCAACTAAATGATGCCTTCCAAGCGAGGAGGACGTAGCTCGTAATCCACGCTTTGGTTCAAAGGAGGCAATGGGAGCTGCTCTAGAACAAAACAAAGATCCCAAGGTGGAAATGGGTTTTTGATGTGAGATCTCAAGTGCAGGATGCCGCCAAAGGCGAGAAGCTCTCTAGCTGAGCTAGAGACCTATGACCTATCGGAGAATGGTATGCTGAAATAACGATAGATGGACCTTAATGGAGGAATAGGCAAGTTCTGCCTCATAGAGGACAGGAGATAGTCTAAAAGAAAAATTACTCACCTTAGTAATGTTGTTTCTTCTAATGGAGTCTTGCTGTCTTCTAACAATAGCAGTGAGTCCCAACCCTGAACTGCCCCAGAGATGAAGTTAACTTTCCATGCCAAGCATGGAGCGTGAGCTTCGAGCTCGGTTGAGACTCTGTCTGTTGCTGTTTGAACTCAAACCGTCAGATCTTACTGAGCTAAACTCACTGAGCTCCTGTGTGGAAGCTGTAAACCACACTAGCCAACTGGGTACTAACATAAAAACAGTATTTTGGTCCCAAAACAAAGACTCAAGTCAGGAAACCCCAAAATGAAATAAACACAACACCCACTCACCCAAAGAAGGAGGGTGATAACAAAAAGGTGGGGCACCTCCTGATTGCCAACACTGCTACTGCCAGCCACATCCCAAAACAAAGGTTCTGAGAGAGTCAGAATACAGCAAGACTCCATTAGAAGAAACAACATTACTAAGGTGAGTAATTTTTTCTTCAAAACATGAAGTCTTGCTGTATTCTGACAATAGCAGACTACTAAGCAGTACCTCCATGGAGGAGGGACAGAACCTACTTAGAAAAGGCTCTGAAGCACAGCTGTGTTAGAAACCGAGCATCACTCCTAGCCTGGATATCCAGGGAGTAATGCTTGGTAAAAGTGTGAACTGTTTTCCAGGTAGCTGCTTGACATATCTCTAAGATAGGAATATCCCTGGCAGCAGCCAGGAAGCAGCTGTACCTCTGGTAGAGTGAGCCCTCAGGCCTGAGGGTGGAACTACCTAGTTTTTCATAGCAAAACCTAATGCAAGAGACAACCACCTGGCAATGGATCTTTAGTGGCAGGTTTTCCTTACCAACCTCACCATAAGTGAGGAACAGTTGGAGGGAGTCAAACCTGTGACCCTTGGTACGTTCTATGTAGTAGCTAAGGGCCCTTTTACATCTAAACTGTGCAGCCTCTCTCACCAGAGGATGAATGGTCAGTGAAGTACACAGGAAGAGAATAGATTGGTTAAGGTGGAAGTCTGAAACCACCTTAGGCAAAACTTACTGTTAGTCCTGAGGACCACCTTATCTCTATGGAAGGAGATAAAAATCAGGCTCCACTGACAAGGCTAGTAACTCACTTATGCGCCTGGCAGAAGTGATGGCCACCAGGAACACAGTTTTCCAAGTCAAGTACTTAAGCTCTGCTGAGGACAAAGGCTCAGAAGGGAGTTGCATAAGCTGAGCAATGCAACGTTAAGGTCCCAAGCAGGGCAGGGTCCCTGAATGGCGGACTGATAAGAAGCAATTCCTTGAAAAACTTGAGAATATGAGCTGAAAGAGAAGAGGGCTTATCTGCTGAAATGAAAGCAGAGACAGCTGCCAGATGCACCCTTAGTGTAGCTGGTCTGAGTCCCAAGCTGTTCAGATGGACCATATAGTCAAGGACTGTGGGCAGATCAGCAGACTCTGGGGAAATATGCTTCCCAGAGCACCATATGGAAAATCTTTTCCATTTGGAATTATAAGTAGTTCTGGTGGAAGGCTTCCTAGAAGCCTTTAGAATGTCCATAACACCTTGGGAGAGGTGTAATCAGCAAACTCAAACTCTTCAAGAGACAGGCCTTGAGATTGAGAGATTTGAGATTCAGGTACCAAACCCTCCCCTGAGCACAGGTTAACAGGTTGTAATTCCTGGGAAGAGACAGGGAAGGTGGACTGCTAAGGACAATAGGAGAGGATACCAGGGCTGTCTGGCCCAGTCTGGAGCAATCAGGATCACCTTGCAGGGTTGAGGCCTGATTTTGACTAGCACTTTGAACAGGAGAGGAAGGGGAAGCATACAGGAACTTCCCTTCCCAACTGAGAACTAAGGCATCCAGGGGACTGAGCCCAACACTGGGGCCTGCAGCAAAAAGGGAAGTTGATGATTGTCTGGGGCTGCAAAAAGATCTATCTGTGGTGTGCCCCATCTGAGAATATCATCTCCAAAACCAGGAGATCCAGTGACCATTTGTGATGGCCCTGAGATATCCTGCTGAGAGCATCTGCCAGGACATTGTCCTTGCCTGGGAGGTGTACTGCTGTGAGGGAGGTGTTCAGGGAATAAGACAGAGACCACAACTTCATTACTTTGTGCACAAGGCCGTAGGGACCGAGTGCCTCCTTGCTTGTTGATATACCACATTGTGGTGGTATTATCTGTTCTGATCTGAATAACTTTGTTCTGAACAGACTTGAAGTGCTAGAAATACTGCTCTGAGTTCCAACAGATTGATGTGAAGCAGAGATTCCTGAGGGGACCACAATCCTTGGGTGGTCAGGTCTCCCAAGTGGGCCCCCATCCCAAGAGGGAGGCATCTGTAGTAAGGATTAAAGAGTAAGACTGAGTGACAAAGGAACTCCTGTCTTAGATTGTTCTGATCCTGCCACCATTGCAAGGCCTGGATCAGTGGTTCAGTCACTGGAATCAGTTTGGTCAAAGGGTCCTTTTCTGAGACCAAAAGGCTCTCAAGTGGAACTGAATATCCCTCATCTGAAATCTTGCTCCCTGCACCACTGCTGTAGAAGCAGCCATGTGACCCAGGAGCTGCAGAAAATGCCTTGCTGGACGAGACACCTGTAGGGTGAATGAAGAGGCCAGTGATAGGGTCCTTGCCTGTCCAGGGGAAGGAAGGCCTGGCCTTTTTCTGTATCTAGCTCTGCCTATGAAGGTGAGGAGCTGAACAGGCTCTAGAACTGACTTTGAAAGATTCAGAAGGAAATCTAAGAGGTGAGCAGTGCTGAGTTATTTGTAGGTGTAACTTGACCTGGTCTGGGGATTGGCCTACTATGAGCCAGTCGTCTAGGTATGGGAAGATGGCAATCCTTTGCCTTCTTAGAGAAGCAACTACTACCGCCAGGCATTTTGTGAACACCCTTGGAGCAGAGGTTAGGCAAGAGCATTGCTCTGAATTAGTAATGGCCTGAGGCAGCTCTAACCTGAGGTGCTTTCATGGGAGCTCTGATGAAATATGGAAGTAGGTATCCTTGAGGTCCAGGGAGACTAGCCAGTCCCCTGGCCTTAGAGAGGTAGAATTATTCCCAGAGTCACCATTTTGAATTTTGGCTTTAAAATGTGCTTGTTTAAGTATCTGAGATCCAGGATGGGCCGCCATTCTCCTGTCTTTTGGGGGTAAGGGAAGTACCTGAGTACAATCCTTCCTTGGTGCAGGGGTGGAACCCTTTCCACAGCTCTGAGAACCAGGAGGGAAGAGATCTCTGCCTCTAGGGCAAGTGCCTCTGAAGGACTTGCAGGTGGAAAGAATCTGGTTCTCAGCTTTGGAATTTTTTGAAGCTGAGAACCAGTCCCTGGCTTACTATTTCCAGGACCCATTTGTCTGATGTTAGAGACTTCCAGTCCTGGACAAAGTAAGCCAGCCTGCCTATACAGGTAGTGGAGAATCGGCCCTGGCAATCCCATCAGGGTGCCTGCTTGGCAGGGGTTTTAGGCTGAGGGTGGAGCAGGTCCGCTTGTACCCTTTCTGCCTCCTCTAAAGATCTCCTCTGAGCACAGGCAGAAGAGGAGGCTGAGGCTTGGTAGAAAGGCCATGAAAGGCCTGCCCCTGCGATGCTGCCTCTGAGGAGTGGCTTGCCTTTCCTTGGCCTGGGCACTCCTATAGGTGGTCCTATATTCATCCGTTTTATGTAATCTCTGTTTGCTCCCAAACAGAGAATTACCACAACAGGAAAATCCATGGCCTTAGTCTGGGTATCCTGTGACAGGCTAGTACATCTGAGCCAAGCCATTCTCACTAAGTGCCACAGACGTAGCCATGACTCTAGATGAAACATCATTGGAGTCCACTGCAGCATGGAATTGCACCTTGGATGCCTCAATACCATCAGCAGCCACCTGCTCCAGCTCCTTGGCAAGCTGGCCAGAGACCTGTTTTGCTAAAGCCATGACAGTGTCCCATCTGGATTTCTGATACCTAGCAGTATAGGCCATATAGTTGGCCTGTCTGAGTCCCAAGGATGCTGCCATGTACTGTTACTTTGCCATGGCATCAATCCTCCTGGAGTCCTTTTCTGGGGGTGTGTGAAGCCAAAGGAATATTTGCCTTATCACAGGCTGCAGCCTGCACTACCCCAACATGGCTGCATTGTTGTATAAGGAACTCCATATCTGAGCCTGACAGGTACACCTCTTGTCCATTCTTTATCCACAGGAGGTATAGTATCAGAGTCTTTAAAATCTTAAATGTCTGTTTTCCAAAAGATTTGTGTAGGGAATAGACAGCCTCCTAGACTCTGGGATATCCATCATTTCCACATAGTCAGGCTCTTCCTGGTCATCCACAGCTTCTTCCATAGGAAGCTGAAGGGTTTCTGCCACTTTCTTATAAAAATGAAATGGGAGGGGGACTCAGAAAGCCTGGAGGAGACACTCCTGAAGGTCTGTCTGGGAGATGTCCGGTCTATGGGCACATCCAGACTTTCAAAACCACATTCACTTTCCTCATACTCTCTTCCTCCTCCTCCGGTTCATAATATTCCTCTAAATCATAATCTTGAACCAGTGGAAACGCCGAACCGAGCGCCTTCTTCCGATGGTGCCGTTCGTCGAACCGGGAAAGCGACTGCACAATTTTTATCGCTTGGCTATTTCTTCAGCGGTTGGAGAAGAAACTTTTGGATCACACTAGCGGATTTTTCCTTCTTGTTCTCTTAGCGGAACCGACTCTTGGAATCTGCTCTCCTTTTGCCGAAAAGTCTCCCTAGTCAGAGGGCACTCCTCTGGTTCGTTTGAACCGAACCGGGCTGGCCATCTGGTTCAGCGGACTTTTGGCCTCCTTTCCTGAGCCTACCAACTCTCTTCTCTAGGGTAGCTGCAGGAAAATTTTTACAAATCTGGCAGTCTGCATTGGGTGGTCAAACCCCAGACAATAAACACAGGTGGTGTGGGGTCAGCCCTTGAAAGACTCCCCACACACTGCAGTGTTGAAACCCAGTGGGCCCGGTTTTCTTTTTGGGTTTCTCAGACATTGTGCCAGTCTAACAAAACTTACCCTTTTTAATGGCAATCCGCCAAGCAAGACCCTCTTATCGGTTCCTGACCGTGTTACTGGTCGTGGAAAAACGAATAAAATCCGCTTTTTAGAACCGATAAGAACCGGTAAACTACACTCTAAAAGTACAGACAAAGATTTTATACAACTTGATCGGTTCAAACCGAACCGATGAACTGTTTACAAGTTCCACAGAATAGAAAACAAAATAACCTATCTAGTACTCACGAATACCACAGACAGAGACTGAACCGACAGGTTACGGTTTAAATTCGCCTAAAACCGAGAAAAGCGTACTTTAACCGACAAATTGAACCGAGCAAAGGGAGAAATCTCGAGCGACTGTTCAGTGAGGCGGAGTAAAGAATCTGATGGTTGGAGTTCAAACAGCAACAGACAGAGTCTCAGAGCTCGAGCTCAGCGTTCCATGCCTGGCATGGAAAGTTAACTCTTTCATCTCCAGGGCAGTTCAAAAGTTGGGACTCACTGCTATTGTCAGAATACAGCAAGACTTCATGTTTGAAAAGTTTGAACTCCTGCCTGAAAGGTGATTTCATGCAAGGTCCATAAAATCATCTTTTGAATGCAAAACGATTTTGGCCAGGATTCAAAAAGACAGCTATCACATTCATGAGGTGCTTGCTGTAAAGAAATGGATATGTCGTAAATTTGGGGGTAAAAATAATGAAAACTATCAAAGTTACAAACCTGTATTCGCAAAATTCAACAAAGGCTCATAACTTTTTTTTTTTTTTTTATGACACACCAAATTTTCAACATAGCTCCCTCATCAATGCGCATTTCTCCTCAACTTGTTCTTGCGGTTAGGATGAAAAAATTACTCACCATAGTAATGTTGTGTCTTCTACTGAGTCTTGCTGTATTCTGACTATATGCAGTTAGCCCCAGCACTTGAACTGCTCGGAGAGTGAAGGGTTAACTCTAAGCAAAGGCATAGAACGCTGAGATTGAGCTTGGTTTTCAAGCTCTGTCTGTGGTACTCTGAAGTGTAACCGCGGATTCTTACGAGCACTAAACTAACTAACTCAAAGGTAGAAACTATTTCAAAATTGTTGAGTCAGTGGCAAAAGGTGGTTTTAGGGTCAAAAGACAAGTCGAGAACCCAAAAAGAACATAAGGAGGTACTGAACTAACCCAAACTCTTTAATAATAAAGAGAAGAAAGACCCCAATGAGAATCATGTCCAGTACACCTCTGGGGTGCAGCACTGTGCCTGCCCCACCACATTCAAACTACTAGGTTCCAGGAGGGGAGGAGGAGGTCAGAATACAGCAAGACTCCATTAGAAGAAACAACATTATTATGGTGAGTAATTTTTCTTCAAAACATGAAGTCTTGCTGTATTCTGACTATATACAATTACCAAGCAGTACCCCCTTGAGAAGGGAGTCGAGAACCTATTTTGGGAACAAGCTCTGCAGCACAACTGTGTTAAACTTAGCATCACTTCTTGTCCAAATGTCCAGAGAGTAATGCTTGGTAAATGTGTGAACAGTTTTCCAGGTGGCGCTTACAGGTTTCCACCAAGGGTATCTTTCTAGCTGCTGTGACCGAAGCAGCTGTACCTCTAGTAGAATGAGCCCTCAGGCCTGAGGGAGGCTCTTTCCCAAACTCTGAATAGCAGAACTGGATACAGGAGACAATCCACCTGGCAATTGTTCTCTTGGTAGCAGGTTTGCCCTTTCCCACTTCTCCATAAGTGAGAAACTGAGAAGTCATTCCTATGGGGCTTAGTATGCTCTACATAGTAACTAAGAGCCCTCTTTACATCAAGACTGTATAATCTTCTCTCCCCAGAGAAAGAATGGTCAGTGAAAAATACAGGCAATGAAACAGACTTATTCAAATGAAAGTCTGATACCACCTTGGGAAGAAACTTCTGTTTAGTCAAGGACCACCTTATCCCTGTGAAATGAAATGAAGTCAGGTTCCACTGATAAAGCCTGTAATTCACTGATTCTCCTGGCAGAGGTAATGGCTACCAGAAACAGTTTTCCAAGTCAAATATTTTAGCTCAGCTGAAGATAAAGGTTCAAAAGGGGGCTGCATAAGCTGTGCAACACAGATGTTCAGATCCCAAGAAGGAGTAGGCTCTCGAAGGGAGGACTGACATGGACCAAGCCTTTGATGAATTTCTTGAAAACTGGATGAGAACCCTGGGAAGAGCCTTACCAGTCAAAAGAAAAGCAGACACAGCTGCCAAGTGTGGTAGTAGGCCAGAGGTCTAAACTGTTAAGATGTCCCAAGTAGTCCAAAACAGTGCAATGTCAGCCAGCTCTCTGGCTTAATATGCCTATCGGAACACCAAAATTCAAACCTCTTCCATTTGGAGTTGTAAGTCTTCCTAGTGGCAGGATTCTGCTAACTTTAAAATATCCAAGACTGACTAGGACAGATGCAAACTTGCATATTAAGTGTTACTGACAGTGACAACAGAAGAGGATACCAAGGCTGTCTGGCCCAGTCTGGAGCCACCAGAATCACCTCAAAGGCCGGGACCTGATTTTTATCAGGACCCTGAATATCAGAGGAAAAGGAAGAAATGCATACAGAAACCTGTTTGTCCAATCTAGTAGAAGAGCATCCCAGGGAACAGAACCCAGAAGGGGTGGTCTGCAGCAATACAGAGGAGTCGACTGTCTGGGGGCAAAGAGATCCATCTCTGGGGTGCTCCATCTCCTGAAATGACTTGAATGACAGGATTCAGGGTCCATTCATGGTGACCCTGAGAAATCTTGCTGAGTGCATCTGCTAGAATGTTGTCCTTCCCTGGGAGGTGCACAGCCATCAGGGAAACCTGCAGGAATAAGCTAGAGACCAAATTCTCATGGCCTCTGTGCGTGAGGGCCGAGGACAGAGTGCCTTGTTTGTTGATGTACCACATGGTTGTGGTATTATCTGTTCTGATCTGCACCACTTTCCCTTGGACAACTGCTGAAATGTCTGAGGTGCCAGAAAGACATCTCGAATTCGAGGAGATTTATATGCAGAAAGTATTTGGTGTGACCAAGTTCCCCGAGCTGAGATTATCTAGGTGGGCCCCCACCCCAAGAGAAAGTGGCGCCTGTGGTGAGAATCACAGAAGGGACCTGACTGATGAAGGGAACCCCTTGTCGAAGATCGCCCCGTCCAACCACCACTGAAGGGCCTGGACCAGGGTTTTGGAGACTGGAACCAGTTTGAGAGAGGGTCCTTTTCTGAGACCAGAAAGATCTCAGATGAAACTGAATATCCTCACTTGAAATCTTGCTCCTGAACTACTGCTGTGGATGCTGCCATATGTCCCCAGCTGTAGAAAGTGTCTGGCTGGATAAGACACCAGAGGATGAAAGGAGGAGGCCAGAGTGACCAGAGACTGAACTCTTGAGAGAGGAAGGAATGCTTTGCTTGAACTGTATCTATTTCACTTCTATGAAGGTGAGAAGCTGGGCTGGCTCTAGAACAGACTTCTAAATTTAGAATGAAGCCAAGGATTCTAGAAGTCTTTGGGTGACCTCTAAAGCTGACTTGACTTGGTCTGAGGACTGGCCCACTAGAAGCCAGTCATCCAGATAGGGGAACAGATGCCCTGCCTCCTGAGGAATGCCACCACCACTGCAAGACACTTGGTGAACACCCCTGGAGCTGATGGGTCTTTGATGGGAGGTCTCAATGCAGGATGCTGCGCAAAAGTAAGTAGAAGCCTCTAGTTGAGCTAGAGACCGTGACCTATTGGAGAATGGTACTAAATGGCGATAGGTACACCTTGATGCAGGAGTAGGCAAGACCTGCCTCAGAAGGGATAGGGAGGTAGTCCAAACAGACCTCAGAACAATCCAGTGGGGCAATCCGCAAGCTTGAGCCCAAACATAGAATCTGCGCCACTTCATGGCGTAGTGGAGGGTTTCTGGCTGCCACCAGAACATCTGCAACTTCCTGAGAGACCCCTGCACTCAGGACTGCTATGTCCTTAGGAGCCAGGCATGCAGGTTCAGAGACTGAAGATCCGGATGGACCAAGGAGCCTGCCTCCTGGGACAGAAGGTGAGAGCTGAATGGCAGAGGCATCGGAGGTTCTTGGGCCAGCTGATGAAAGAGAAGGAACCAAATCTGCTCTGGGCCAAAAGGGCTTACTAGAATAAGGCACCTCGCTTGTCAGAGCTTCAGTAGAATCCTCTGTATCAAAGGGAAGGGTGGAAAGCGAGAGGAACCTGCCCGCAAGAAAGGGACAACGATCTCGCCAGAAAACACCAGGCCCTGGATCTAGCGAGCAGAAATTAGCAGTTTTATGCTGTATGGGGACACAACAGATCTAACTGGTGTCCCCATCTGCGGAACAGATCCTTTGAGACTTCCTGAAGCAGTTCCCATTCGTGGACTCTGGCCTGTGATCGCTTAGACTGTCCGAGATAGTGTTGTCCACCCGGGAACATGCACTGCAATGATATCTGCGCTGTGTTGTAATACCCACTCCCAAACCCTTGCAAAGGGGTAGGAATGAGTGCCTCCTTGTTTGTTGAGATAGTACATCACCACGGTATTATCCGCTTGCACCAGAACAGTACCCGTGGAATCTCCATCTGAATGCCTGTAGTGTAAAGGACGGCTCTCATCTCTAGAATATTTATGTGAAACTGACTCCAGAGACAACCAGCAGCCTTGAGTCCTGACCCTGTTGAGGTGAGCATCGCTGAAGGAGGCGGCGAGTGAAGGGGACTCGCTGAGAGGTGGTCTGGGACAAGCACCAATTCCAGACTCTGGTGATGGCATTCGTGATCCAACTGGATGCTGCAGATGATCCTGCTTCATGTCCCATTGTGCCTCAACATCCATTGGGTGACCCATATGGAGTCGAGCTAGGGGAACCATTGCAATGGCAGCTGCCATGTGTCCGAGCAGTGAAAGGACGTACTGGGCCGGTACCGCTCTTTTATGTCCCCATGAGGGATCTGATGCTCCCGCCCTATCCTGAGGAAGGAATGCCCTTCCCAGGGTGGTGTCCAGAACTGCAAGTTCTGAGATGGGACAAGGTGCGAATTCTCCTTGTTGATAGTGATGCTCAGTGATAGAAAGAGAACAGGTATCTTGGACATCAGGGCCTCCTGTGAGGATGCCACGAGGAGCCAGTCGTCTAGATACGGAAACACATAGTGGCCTCTTCTCTGAGAGCTGCTGCCATGACTGCAATGCATTTCTGTGAACACTCAAGGTGCCGAAGACAGCCCGAAGGGAGGGCTCGGAACTCGGTAGTGGTGCCCCGAAACTTGAAGCGCAGAAATTTCCGTGCGCCAAGCGATCGGGAGATGTAGGCAGGTGTCCTGCATGTCCAGTGACGCCAGCCACGCGACCCTGTTTGAGCATGGGAATAAGACCCGCAGGGTCACCATGCGAAATGCTTGTACAACACTAATGTGTTGAGGTTGCTGAGATCCAAGATCGGTGCAAGTCCCTGTTTTTGGAACCAGGAAGAAGTGAGAATAATAAACCTTCTCTCTGGTTCTGGCGGAACGTGCTCTATGGCCACCTTTGTCTAGGAGGGTCAAGATCTCCTGCTGAATAAGCAGGGCCTGCTGACCCAAGTAGCGGGAGAGCCGGGAGGTCTGGATGGAGGGTGATCGAGGAACTCTTTAGAGTGGCCTCGTCGACCAACTGCAACACCCACCAGTCAGAGGTTATCCTCTGCCATCCCGAAGGTGATGGAGATCACGACCTGACTCTGACCCTCTGATGATCCAGAGGAGGGCGGGGCTGGAAGGAGTCATGCTGTGGCGGTGTTGGATCCTGCGGGCTGGGTTGCTTTGGGCCCTGGCCCAGGGGAACCTGGTTGATTTTTGTGACCAAAGTTGCCCCGGTTGCTGGCCGAACGTGGCTGTTGCCGCTGCTGGTGGCTGTGAAAACGATTCTGGTTCCTACGAAGGAACCAGATTTCGGTCTGTACATGGCCTGTACAGTCCTGACTGCCTTTCCAGCGTCCTGTAGTTTGGTGATGACCTTCTCGGACTCCTCACCAAACAGGACCGCCCATTATAAGGGGCGCCTAGGATGTTCTTCTGGACATCCGGGTAAACCGAGACTCTCAACCATGAGTGTCTCTGGAGACAAGCGCCTATGGTTGCTCCCCTGGCTGCGAGTCCGCTGAGTCGTAGTGGCCCGGAGAACCTGGGTCCCCACGTCCGATCGAGTTTGGAAGGAGGTTCAGCATCTCCTCCTTGCCATCCGGAAAATCTTTAGAAGGTCTTGGCCCTGTTCTCAAGGCGTTCTGAAACTGCATATGTGCGTCAGATAGTTTAGAGACCTAATTGAGCATGTAGCAGCCGGCATGTGTCTTCCCATAGAATCTAATCGCAGATTCTAGTCTGGAGGCTGGGTACTCAAATGCTGAGGCCGCTGGGACCTGTCATGAGCTGCAGTGATGACCAGGGGTCGGCCAGGGCTGTTGTGCCAAATACAGGTCCTCTGTAGGAGTTCTGTAGAGGCGATCAGCCTCTCTGGAATTCTAGATTCAGAATGAAACCCAGGGATTCTAGAAGTCTCTGGGTGACCCCTAAGGCTGACTTGACTTGATCTGAGGACTGGCCCACTAGAAGCCAATTGTCCAGGTATGGGAACAGCAGGATACCCGTCTCCTGAGGAATGCCACCACTACTGCAAGACACTTGGTGAACACCCCTGAGCAGATGTTAGGCCAAAGGGCATAGCTCTGAATTGGTAATGGCCTGAGGGTAACTCTAACCCGAGGTACTTTCTGAGGAATGTCTGATAGGTATGTGGAAGTAGGCATCCTTGAGATCCAGAGAAGCTAGTCAGTCTCCTGGTCTTAGAGAGGAAGAATTACTCCAGAGTCACCATCTTGAATTCTGGTTTTGTTAAATGTTTGTTCAGGTACCTTAAATCTAGGATGTGCGCCACCCCTGTCATTTTGGGGTAAGGAAGTATCTGGAATACAGTCCTTCTCCCTGTGACAAAGAGGTACCTCTCTACTGCTTGCAGAGAGAGAGACTTCTGCCTCTAAGGCCTTGTCTCCAAGGGAGAGGGAGGACTGGAGGACCTTGCTCTCATTCTTGGGAATCTTTTAAACTGAGAGCAAGTCCTGGCTCATACTTCCAGGACACATCAGTCTGAAGTAATAAGACTCCCAGGCCTGGTAGTAGTGAGCCAGCCTGCCCCTACTGGAACTGGGAAGGTGACCTGACCGACACCTCAAGGTGTCTCCTTGGCAGGGGCTTAGACTGAGTGACTGATGGGGTCCCAGTAACTCCCAGTCTGCCTCTTCCCTAAAGAACACACCTGCTGGAAAGAGGAGAAGGAGGAGGAGGAGGCCTGAGCTTGGCTAAAAGGCCTGCCCCAAACTGCTGCCTTTGAGGACTGGTTTGCTTTCTTTGGCTGCAGCACTATAGGTGGTCCTGTATTCATCCATCTTCTTCATGTAATTTCGTTTGGTACCCAAAGAGAGAATTACCAGTTACAGGAAAATCCATGACCTTAGCCTGGGTATCCTAAGTAGAGGTTGGTACACCTAAGCCAAGCAAATCTCATGGAGACAGATGTAGCCATGACCCTGGAATGAATATCATTTGAGTCTACAGCAGTGTGGAATTGACCTGGATGCCTCAATACCTTTTGCAGCCACCTGCTCCAGCTCCTTGGCTAGCTGGGTGGGGCATTCCTAGCCAGCTCCAGAACCGTATCCCACATAAGATTTCTGGTACCTGGCTGTATATGCCATGTAATTCGATTGTCTGAGTCCCAAAGAGAATTCCAGTACTGTTTTGTTGCCATGGCATCCACTTTTCTGGAATCCTTATCTGGGGGTGAGATACCAGAGGATATTAGCCTTGTCACAGTCTGCAGCTTGCACTACCCCAACTCGCTGCTATGATTTGAAAGGAATTCCATCCCAGGACCTGACAAAGCAAACCTTCTGTCCATTCTTTTTCCACAGGAGGAATGGATGTAGGAGATTCTAAAATAGAAACATAGAAGTTGACGGCAGATAAGGACATGAAGGCCCATCCAGTCTGCCCATTCTTTTCTACCTTATAAATGTGCCCATCGCCTTTGCCCTGTCAGTGGCCTCATCTATTCATAGTCATTTGTATTGCTCCTTGTGCCTATCCCATGCCTGTTTGAAGCCCTGCACTGTATTCATAGCCACCACTTCTTGTGGTAAGCCATTCCATGCATCCACCACCCTTTCTATGAAAAAGAATTTCCTACATTCCCCTTAATCGGCCTCCCTCTAATCTCATGCTGTGTCCTCTTGTCCTGCTATTTTTCTTATATTTAAACATGTTAGACTCTTTTCACCTTGTTTATGCCCTTAAGGTGTTTGAATGCCTCGATCATATCACCTCTCTCCCTCCTTTGCTCAAGGGTATACATATTGAGCTCCGTTAATCTGTCCTCATATGTCTTCTGATGCAGTCCCTGCACCATTTTGGTTGCCCTTCTCTGGACTGCCTCAATTTGATTAATGTCCTTGTGAAGGTGGCCTCCAATACTGCATGGTACTCAGATGAGGGCCTAACCAGTGTCTTGTACAGAGGGATTATTACCTCCCTCTTACGACTTGTGATACCCCTACTAATACACCCTAACACCCTCCCTAGCCTTACCTACTGCTTTAGAGGTCTGCTTGATGATTTCAGGTCATCAGTGATGATGATGCCCAAGTCTCTTTCTTCCTTGTGACAGCTAGCAACTCCCTCCCAGCCTATAGGTGGCTTCAGGGTTTCTCTTCCCATGTGCATGATTTTGCACTCTTTGCATTAAATCCCAGTTGCCACTTCTGACCATTCTGCAAGTTTATCCAGATCTCTTCTCATTCTGCCCACCCCATCTGGATCATCTACTCTGTTGCAGATCTTGGTGTCATCTGCAAACAGACAAGCCTTACCCTCTAGTCCATCTGCAAGGTCACTAATGAAGATGTTGAAGAGGACTGGCCCCAGGACTGATCCCTGAGGTACCCCACTTGTGACTTGCATCTCTTCTGACTGTATACCATTTACCACCACTCTGTTTTCGCCCGTCAACCAGTTTGCCACCCAGTTGACCAACTTGACCCACCCGAGCCTACCCAGCTTATTTATCAATCTTCTATGCGGAACAGTGTCAAAAGCTTTGCTGAAGTCAAGGTAGGCGACATCAACTGCTCCCCTTGGTCCACCACTCTGGTTACCCAGTCAAAGAAATCTATGAGATTAGTTTGACAGGACCTTCCTTTGTAAACCCATGCTGTCTTGGATCCTGTGCCCTATGGATTCCAGGTGTTGCACTATCCTTTCCTTAAGGAGCCTCCATAATCTTGCCCACTACTGAGGTAAGACTGACTGGTCTGTAGTTCCCCACCTCCTCCCTGCTACCACTCTTGTGGAGCGGGATCACATGAGCCTTCTCCAGTCTTCTGGGACCTCTCCTGTGCTCAGAGACTCACTAAACAATTCTGCTAATAGCTCTGCTAGTTCCTCCTTTAGCTCCTTAAGTACCTGGGATGTATGCCATCAGGTCCCATTGCCTTATCCACCCTGAGCTTGCAAGCTCTTGTAGGACCCTTTCTTTGTGAAGGGAGTAGTGCTCACCTCCCTCCCCTGTGTCCATGATGCTGAGCTGTGGGCCTGCCCTACCTTCTCTTCAGTAAATACTGAGCAAAAGTATCCTATTTAGGATAGATGCCTTTACAGCCTCCTCCTCCTCACATGCTCCCTTTTCTCCATTAAGCTTAGCAATACCCCCTCTGGACTTTCTCCTTTCACTAATGTATCTATAGAAAGTCTTGTCACCTTCTTTTACTGTTATGTACTAGTGTTTCCTCAGTTTGGGACTTTGCCTGCCTTACTGCCTTACATGCTTTCCTTAGGGCAGTTTGGATGCCTCCTATCTTCATCCCGCTGTGTTCCTTTATATTTCCTGAAGGCCAGCCTTTGGCTCTGACCTTTTCTGCTACTGTATTTGAGAACCAAAGTGGTTTCCTTCTTCTTTGCACTTCCTTTCTGTCTAACACAATGGGATGTTGCTTCAAGTATTGCATCCTTAATGCTTGTCCACTTTGCCTGTACCCCTCATCTGTGCTTCTTTTGCCAGGGCTAGCTTAACTCTGTTGGCCATCTTATCAAAGTCAGCTCCTCTGAAGTCCCATATTTTGCCTTGGAATGGGATGATTTTGATGTAGTAGCCAAATTGAACCATACCATGTGATGGTCACTGGCCCCAGGTGACCTTCTACCTGAGATCTGTGATCCCTTCTTTGTTAGTCAGTACTAGATCTAGGATAGCCCTGTCTCTTGTGGGTTGCTGTACCAGTTGTTTGAGGCCCTCCCCTGCAGGGAATCCACTATGAGTGTAGTTCTGGCAGATGTTCCTGCTGGTATTGACCAATCTGTATCCGCATGTTGAAGTCTCCCATTATCAGAACCTCCCTTTAGCTGTCATGTTTTGTATATCTTCTAACAGTAATGTGTCCATGTCCCTCCTCTGGTCTGGGGCCTGTAGACAACCCCAGTTCTTATGGCTGTCCCATTTCCTGTTTCCAGGGTGACCCACAGTTCTTCTGGCTCCTTATGTGTATTCTGAATTTCTGTAGCTTTGATATTTTCATTAACATACAGGGCCACTCCTCCCCTTTTGCACCTCGGTCTCTTCTGAACAATACATAGCCAGGTACTGAAGTCTCCTAAGTGTGGTTACTGGTAAACCACGCCTCACTAATTGCTACTATGTCCAGTTTAGCCTCTGACATTATTGCCTGCAGGTCTGGGATCTTATTTCCCAGGCTGTGAGCATTGTGTACATGATTTTCCATTGGCCAGATTTTGGTGTGTTAGTTGTTGGGTGAAGTTGGCATTACCCCTGTGTGTCGTATGGGGAGACAAACCTTTTTCTTACCTGGTGATGCAAATGAACGGCAAACATGCTGAATTCTGTTTGACCACTAGCTTGAGGGGGGAGGTGTTCTTCCCATTCGACGATGGGGTGCTGCACCTCTCCCCATTTGTAGTTTAAATATTCTGCAAAGACGCCAAACTTCTGCCCAATGCACTGACTCTCTTTAGTCAGATGCAGTCCATCAAATTTAAAGAACTTTCGCCTCCCAGAACTGATGCCAGTTCCCTACAAATCTGTGTCCTTTTCCTGGCACCAGTCCTTGAGCCACGTGTTTAGCTCCCCTATCTCCTTTCTCTGACCTTCCGTCCATCTGCTCCCTCCCAGACTGGCAGGATCTCAGAGAAGGAGATGCGGACAAAATAGATGATAGTTTGTCACCCAGCCTAGTCGGGTGCTCTTAGTCTCTCCACAACTGACCGACTGGCGAGATCATTAGTCCCTATGTGTACTAGGACATCAATGTTTTCTCCTGCTTTGTGAACAATTTTATAATGCGGTCAGTGTCTCTCCATGTTGATGTACCTGGGAGACATCTGACCATCACCCCTGGCTGGAGATGGGTATCAACTCCCAATCATGGAGTCTCCTTTGATCAGAAGTTTTTGGATTTCTTTGTGCTTGTTTTGTTTTGGTTCCTGATTTGGGTGAGTTTTGTTGTGCTAGTTCCCTGCACAGTGTCGTGCTTTGCAGTGTCTTCTGCCTCTTTATTTGATTTCAGAGATAGAGGCAGATACCTGTTTGTAGTGTTTATATGGTTTTGGAGGTAATGTGTTGGAGAGCAGAGGTGATGGGGCACCTGATTTGTCCTCCTAACCACCTGCCAACCTCCTGGACCAACTACCCTCTGCGGTCGAGGTTTTCTGTTGGATGCTGGGGAAATGGCGGGTGGTTCTTATAATGTATTTCCTCTTCAATATGAAATTTGAGGCGGAACCCTGCCCATGCTGCCGGAGCTGAGCCCTAAGATCTCCAAAGGCCCAGCATGTAGGGCAGTGTCCTAAATCCTGTAAGACTGTCCTTCTGAAAATTGTTCCACAGTACCTGCAGTTAATGAAATCCATTCCAAATAAGTTGCTGGGTTTGTAACCTAGTCAGAGTAATTAGAAGGAAAAAAAGGAAAAAATGCAAGTAATGGTTTAATTGTGTTTTGTTTAACTTGTTATAACAAGTTAAATTACTAGTGCCCCTGTAAATGAGATCACCTTGTGGAGGCCCCACTGATCCGCCTCTTCCTGCTCTGCCACAGGAAATGTCACAACTGTGGTACCCTATAAAAGGAGGTAGCGTGGGTGGTTGGGGATGGGGTGGTGGCTGGGCCTTCCCTGCCTAAAAGAAGAACCACAGAAGAAAGAACAAGGAGGTAAGAGCAGAAACAATCAGTCAACAACAAATGCAGTAACCCTGAAAGCTTATTCTAATGTTAGATAAAACTGTAAAACCTGTAAAGCACCACCTGTAATAATTTCAGAGAAGATATACGCTGTAAGAAACACTTTGCTCCAGAGAAAAAATGCAGTAACAGAAGATATACCTTGCAAAAGACAATTTGAATCAGAAGATTACAGGAGTAATCTGTTAGCACACACCTGTAGGCACACCTTGTAATAATGCAGAAGAAGGTATACCAGCAACAACAATTTGAATCAGAGAAAAAATAATGCAATGAAATGTTAGCAACAAACAGTAGCAACCCCGTGAGTAAAAAAATAAAACACCACCACACAGTAAATCTGCCTAGCCAAACTAAGTCTTAATCCTTTTCCTTGCTCTGGTAAGTTCTTCTACGCTGCCTTTCAAGCAGTCTTAGAAGGAAAGAGCTCAGGTGAAGCTAGGTGCCTTGGCCAGCAAACCAAGTCTTCTACCTGTTTTGTGTCTGCTTCCCCAAGGATTTGTGTAAGTGATAGACACCCTTTTGACTCTGGGACATCCATTATTTCCAGATAGTCAGGTTCTTCCTGATCCTGTTCAGCCTCTTCCACAGGAAGCTGAAGAGTCTCAGTCATTTTCTTGTAAAACAATAAATGGGAAAGGGACTCAAAGCCTGGGAAGGCCTGTCTGGGGAGATGTCAGGCTCTACTGGCTTATCTAGGTCTTCACCTCTTCTTCATAATCTTAATCCTCCTCCCAATTGCTCTCATAGTATGCTTCCAGGATCTATATCTGAAGCTAGCTACTTCCGACCGAACCGATGGGTTCTTGAACCGGCAAAGTGATTGTACTATGGAAATCGTTTTGCTATCTTCTCAGTGGACAGACCATGGAAGTCAGATCCAAACCGCTGACTTTCTCTTAGCCAGAACAGATTCCGCAGAATCGCTCTCCGCTTGCCCGAGGAGATCGCCCAGGTCAGTGGGTACCTCCTCAGGTCTGCCGCAACCAAACCGGCTGGCCATCCGGTCAGCTGATTCTCGGCCTCCCTCTGTCAGCTTACTCAAATGTTTTCCAGAGTGGCTTTGGGAAAAGTTCTTACAGATTTGGCAGTCTTCCTTGGCGTGGTCAAACCCCAGACAATACACACAGGCGGGGTCGCTCGCAAAAGGCCTCCTTACACTCGGTACAGTGCTGAAACCCAGTGGGGACGGTTTTCTTCTTGGGTTTCTCAGACATGCCTAAATATCAAAGTCACCCTTGTCAGCGTTAAGCCAGGTGACTAACCACTTATCGGTTCCAACTGTCACAGGCCGGTTAAAAATCCCTAAAATATCGGATTTTTTTAGGAACCGATAAGCACTGAAACCACTCACAAATATCGAACACCACAAATCACAATAAATTTCGGTTCTGAACCAGACCGACCAGCAATGAATCAAGGTAAAACAATTTCTAACAAAAATCACTAAAATAACCACTACCTACTTCTACCACTTACTGGTACCGAGAGAGGTAAGAATACCAAAAAGTACAGGAGTTACGGTTGGGGAAAAAAAAAAAAAGACTGATTCAATTTTACCAAGTGCAGGAGGGATCTCTGGAGCGACTTCGCAGTTAGGCGGAGTAAGAAATCTGACTGTTACACTTCACAGTACCACAGACAGAGGTTTGAAAACCGAGCTCAAGCTCAATGTTCTATGCCTTTGCATAGAGTTAACCTTTACTCTCCGGAGCAGTTCAAGCGCGGGGCTAACTGCATATAGTCATAATACAGCAAGACTTCATGTTGTTTAAAGTAGCTGTTCATCTATCACTTTGGTCTAGTTACACTATCCTAAACCTGGCACTTGACCTTGACTTTGTTGTTTATGTTCTCACAATGCTGCTGTACCCACAGTTAAGTCTTACTTAATCTGCTATTGTACATAATACCACCTCGTATGATCACTTGCTCTATTGTACACTGTACCTTTTGTACTTTGCTTATTTTTCTGTATGATCATTGTTGTACTATTGTATTCTGTATCTATTTGTACTTTGCTTATTTTTCTCCTGTGTTCCCTCCCAGGACGCACCTGGAATAGAGCAGTACTCTGCTCAGTGTGCCCTCCTGGTAAAACTTTAAATCAATAAATGACCCCGCTTCATGAACAAGGGCAGAGAAAATTTAACTCCTTTCCTGAAAGGTGATTTCGTGCTAGGACAAATAAAATCACTTTTCGGACAGATCTGCCTAATTTCACTGAAATTGGTCATGAGGCGAGGGTCCCAAAAAGGCATATTGAAACTCTGGGCCAAAAATATGCAAAATAGCGAAAGTCATGCCACTAAGTTCAAAACCCCATTGAAATACACTGAACCATATACCATTTTCTCAGTTCACGGTCTGGCTTTGAAGAGTGAAGAGGTATTTGTGGTCCAGAGAAGATAATGGCGTTGAACTCCCAGTAGGTAAGTAAGAGCTGGGGGTAGGGCGGGTACTGAGTGGATTGTCGGGTGGGGATTGTTAAACGGCCACAACAGACATCGGTGGAGGTTTCTTTATTTCAAGTTGTGATATTGGGGATTGGGCACCACCAGTGTCAGTGGTGTGTGTGTGTGTGTGTGTGTGTGTGTGTGTGTGTGTGTGTGTGTCAGAGGGAGGGTCAAGTGGGCAGGACAGTTACAGGGCAGCAACGAGACCAATAGCAACACTGGGGGCTTGGGTACCCCGACATGCCATTACACAGGAGGTGGCTGCTGCGAGGGGGGTGGGTGGGCAGGACATTTACCAGTGCAACAACAGACATCGATGGATTTGTGAATGAGCTCTCTGGTGCTTTAGCGCCATTTAGAGATGTGACCACAAGACTGGGATCAGCTCTGGTTGCTGGGCAGATAGATCAAAGGGAAAAGCAGACTCATGATTGGGTCGGCTTTTCCTTATCAAGTCCACAATCTCTCCGCCCAGCAAGCCAAGACTCTGTTATAATTAGCCTGCTGATGACCGTGTGCCACCGCTACTCCTAAAACTACTCTGCATTGACAGACAGTGTCACACCTCTCAACAGCTAACTACCACAGCAAACTTTGCTGTGTGTTCATGCATGGCAAACATAGCAATGTTTTCCAAGAAAGCGTAAGCGGAAGTCATGGCTGGCTCTAAAGGAGCCAGCAAGCTTTTTCAAAACTAAATTAGGTCCTCAAGCTGGGACTGGATTATGGATGGAGGCTCACATGTAGTATGCCTCTCAGAATGTACGGGCCACCTCCAGCTCTGCAACCCTCAACAGGCACATGGAAAGCTGAACTGGCAGCCAAGTGCACTCTGATTAAGGAATATCGCACGCCTACATCCGATAAGGACAGCAGATACTCCAGAACCCATTTAACTGGACAGGTAAATAGATCCAAGTGATGAGAAGCGCCCATAGGGCAAACTGCTTGCACGCCATAGAATAAGTGGATCTGGTGGAAGGCTTTCTGGCAGCCACCAGGACATTAGCCACCTTCTGAGAAACATTAAACCTGGCAATGGCTATTTTTCAGGAACCATGCATGAAGATGAGAGATCTGTGGCCTGGATGGACCAAGGTCTCCTGCTCCTGTGACAACAGGCCCTCGAACAGGTCCAGAGGCACTGGGGGATCCATTGCCAGCTGTTGTAGTAGGGGATTCAGATCTGTCGAGGCCATAGGGGAGCAATCCGGATCAGAGTTGCCCCTCCATCTGAGCTTCAGCAGCACTCTGAATTACAGGGAAGTGAGGAAGGCATACAGGAACCCCCTTCATAAGAGAGGGACAATGCATCTTGCCAGAAAACTCTAGGCCCTACAGCGAGCAGAATAATGGCAGTTTTGCATTATGTGAGGATGCAAGAAGGTCTAACTCTGGACAGTGACCTGCTGAGCCTGTCTGCCAAGACGCTCTGGATGCCTGGAACATGTACTGCTGGCAGTTCTAGACTGTGTTCCACAGCCCAATACCAGGCTCTCATCGCTTCTCTGCACAGCGGTTAAGAGTGATCCCTCCTTGCTTGTTGATGTAATGCATCACACTGACGCTGTGTCTGTACTAGCGGAAGACCCAGGGACAGATGAGCTTGAAGGCTAGTAAGCCCATAGAGGCAGATCACATTGCTAAATGATTTATGTGTACGGTCACTTTACCGCGTCCCGTACCCCTGCGCCTGATGGGGCCCAAAGTATTTGTTAAAATCTGGTGAGGGGAGGGAATCAGAAAGGAACCCCCTCAACAAACTGCTAGGTTCCATCCACCACTGAGCACTCATGGACGGAAAGGTTACTAAAACCCTTTGTTCTAGACTGTCTGTGAGCTGGTCCCACAAAAGATTAATATACAAGTTAGCCAGCCTGGGAGTGGATCCCAAGAGGACAGCCTGGAAAGAATTGGCTGGAGAATAGGACACAGAGAGTAATAGTAAATGGAGTCCACTCAGAAGAAAGGAGGGTTACTAGTGGGGTGCCGCAGGAGTTCAATATTAGGACGGTCCTCTTCAATGTCTTTATAAGCGACATTGCAGAAGGACTGGAAGGAAAATATGTCTCTTTGCAGATGACACCAAGATCTGCAACAGAGTTGATGCACAGGGTGGGGTGGAAAGGATGAGAAGGGACTTGGCAAGGTTAGAAGAATGGTCAAATGTATGGCAGCTTAGATTCAATGCCAAGAAGTGCAAGGTAATGCACCTGGGAAACAAAAACCAGGGAAGAGTACACAATGGGGGGTGAGATACTATAACAACAAAAAATGGAAAGGACCTGGGGTAGTCATATCAGATGACCTAAGGTGGGCAAGCAATGTGAGAGGGCAGCAAGGAGGGCTGGGGGATACTGGGATGCATGGGGAGGCATCACCAGTAGAAAACAGGAAGTTATTATCCCTCTGTACAGACAGTTGGTGAGACCTCATATGGAGTACTGTGTGCAGTTCTGAGACCCAATCATAAAGACATAGACAGGATGGAAGCTGTCCAGAGGAGGGCATCTAAAATGGTGCAGGGTCTGCAACCAGAAGACATATGAAGAGACTTAAGGAGCTTATTATGTATAGCCTCCAGGAAAGGAGGAGAGGGGGACATGATAGAAACTTTCAAGTATCTCAAGGGAATCAACAAAGTCCAAGAGGTAGCATCTTTCAAAAAAAGAGGTGTGCAAGAGCAAGAGGGCACAACTTTGAAGATGGGGGCGTGCTCAGAGGTAATTTGAGGAAGTATTTTTTCACAGAGAGGGTTGTGGATGCATGGAACGGCTTCGGAGGAGGTTGTGGAGTCAAAATCAGTGGTGGAATTCAAGCATGCATGGGACAGTCATAGGCAATTCTGAGGGGTGGAGGTAAGAAGAAGTAGGCTGCTGGTTAACTAGGATCTGCAGCTTATCCAGTAGGTAGGGAAATGGGCAGACTGGGTGGGTCAAGCGGTCCTTATCTGCCATCAAATTCTATCTTTCTATGTCCCACTGGACTCTTGGTGTCCATTGAGGGATCCTCATGTGCAGCCTGGCCAAAGGTACTGTAACAATGGCCACTGCCATGAGGCCCAGGCTCGAAGAAATGTGCTGGCGAGATACACTGTCTTGTACCAGATGGGCCTGGAATTATCAGATGTACGGCCCTGTCCAGGGGCAGGAAGGCTGAGCCTCTGAGCAGGGACTGAGGAGGAAACATGGATGGAGAGGCTACCTCCTTGCCCCTTAGAAGGAGTAGGAGGCAAAGAAGGCCCAGACACAATCCCCCCAAACAGCAGACAAGCTAACAGGGACCCCACCCTGAAAGGTGCCCATCAAGAGTCTCTACTGGGACTCAGCAAGGGGGTTCCGCTATTATTGACAGGAGAGGGCAAATCCTCTGAACAATTTAATAATGAAAATGGCATCTCAGAATAGAGGCCAGAACAGAATGTAAGGGGCAGAGCCTTTTACCTGCCCCCAGAATAAGGAAACATGTTGAGGGTAGGACTCCAGCCACCTGTCAAGACAGGATTTCCCACAGGGGATGCCTACCACCATCTATATGAACCTACAAAAAAGGGGGAGGGAAGCCAGGGAGAGGCACTGCCCAGAAACCCGGTCATGAGGGAAAGGTGGGAAGCTGTGATGAATGGTGAAGATATTGTGGAAGATCAAGAAACTGTGAGTATGTAATTTCTATATCTTCCAAAGATCAGTCTTCACCATTCATCACAAGTGGTTGAGTACTAAGCCTGCCACCAGAGGTGGTGTTGGCAACCCTGATGGAAATGGTTACTTCTCCTCAGTCTCCTGTGGGGACAACACAGACAGGTAGAGGTCCCTTGCAGGTCCAGCAGGACCAGAGACTGGTCAGGGGCAGGTGGAGGCTCCCTTGGCCTGGGAGATGAAAGGCACTCAGCTAGCTCATTCTTGGCCCTAGGGGAAAAATGGGCCCCTGGAAGTGTAAGGCAGTAACTCTTCGGCTGGGTGAGGGAGACAACTGGGAAAGGTGAAGCCATGCCATCCGCTTGATGCAGACCACCGCTCCCACCAGCCTGGAAGACACCTCCACTGATACCGTAAGATGCTCTTGCCTGGTGTCTCACTACCGCCAGATCCTGTGCAGAAAGGCTAATGGCTTGCATGGTTGTCTCACAATCTGGCAGACGCTAAGCTGCCCCAGCTTCATCACAGGTATCTGCACAGGGTAGCAATGTGGGCCCTTGTGCAGCAATGCACACGAGAGCCACATCACCGCTGAAAAGACTCTGCATCTCCAGTGATCAAACGCAGCTGAGTCAGAGTCAGGACGACTGCGCCTGGGCGATGGTGCCCGGAAGGAGTGTCCAGAAGCTCCACAGCAGAGGATGGGTGGGCAGGGCTCCTGGAGACCCCAGGGTGCACAGTATCTCCAACGGATGTCCACTGAGGCTGGAAAGGGGCACAGGGACAGCACAGTACAGTTACTTAAGAACTTATCGTAACAGTAAATCTTCGAGAGAGGTTCCTGCAGTAGGTCTTCACATATAGGACTGCACCCCCTGGCATCAGGTCCGGCTGACAAACTTGAATGTAATCATCAGTGGGGACTATTCCCCGATCGCCAGGGCACATGACGTCAGCCTGACTATAAAAGGGCGGTCCAGCTCTTTCTCTCCAGTTCTTTCCATCGGAGACCTAAAGAAAGGTGAGTAAAAGCTGAGAGTAAAGAAAACTCCTAGGACCTCAGCTTCCTCTGACCAAAGGACTAGTAGGATGGAAAACAAAGGACAAAACATCCAGGAGCAGGGGAAGGAGGGAACTAGACCTACTGCGGAACCTCTCGAAGATCTACTGTTACGGTAAGTTCTACGTAACTGCAATATCTTACTTGAGAGGGTCTCTGCAGTAGGTCTCACATATCAGGGACTGAATACCAAGTAGTCCTCAAAAATAACTCATGCTGAGGTGCATCCGAGAAGAAGTTGCCATAGGGAATCATGACAGGAGGCCTTGCAAAACTGCAAGACCAAAGCCTGTTCTGCACCTAGAGGCAATGTCCAGATTGTAGTGCTTAGTGAAAGTGTGAACAGATCGACCATGTGTGGCACTCACAAATCTCTGCAGTGGACACATTACTAAAAAAGCAGTAGAGGTAGCCACGCTGCAGGTGGAGGGCCTTTAACTGCCCCGGAAGGGACTTCCATATTTCGTATGGATGCAGTTGGCTAACCATCTAGAGATGGCTTGTTTGGAGATAGCCTTGCCCTGGCACTGAGGAGCAAAGGCTACAAAGAGTTGGTTGATTTACGAACCTCTTCAGTCCGTTCGTAGTCACCAGGATCCGTGCACATCTAGGGTGTGCAGAAGGCCCCCCACTGGAATGCTGGGATAGTATCAGGTAATTCCACGCCTGATTCACAGTGGTTTCTGAGACCACTTTGGGAAGAAAGGAAGGTTAGTCCGAAGGACTACTCTGCCTCCTAGGAAAATCAAATAGGGTTCTTTATAAACAAAAGCCTGGAGCTCAGAGACCCTTCTGGCGGAAGCCACTGCGACTAAAATAAAGTCTTCCGGGAGAGAGCGTAAGTCACAAGTAGAAGCTGGTTCAAACAGGGTAAAGTAAGCTTTCGAGCATGAAATTCAGGTCCGGGGCAGGGATTCCGAACGGAGGTTTCAAGTGAAGGATGCCTTTAAAAAGGTTCTGGCAACCTCCAACTGAGCTAAGGTTTTGTCCTCCACCGGAGGTGGTAGGCAGACACCGCAGAGAGATGGACCTTAATGAAGGAGTAGCTAAGGTCTGCCTCAGATAAATGTGCGAGGTACTCCAACACCTTGTCCACCGAAAGCACTAAAAGGGATCCCAGCTCCTTGCTAAGGCCCAGATCGAAAATCTTTTCCACTTCATGGCATAAGTTGATCTAGTAGAGGATTTTCTGGCTCTACTAAGATGTGTGCAACCTGGCGAGGAGACACCACAGCGGGAAACCGCTACGTCCACAGGTGCCACGATGAAGATGGAGAGATCGAAGGCTTGGGTGCAATTCAGGTGCCCTGCTCCTGTGTCAGAAGGTCATGTGAAATGGCAGAGGGACCGTAGGTTCCAGTGCCAGTTGCTGCAAAAGAGGATACCAAATCTGGCATGGCCAGAGGAGGATCAGAATCATATGAGCTCCCTCTTGCTGAAGTTTCACCAGAACCTTCTGAATGAGAGGAAAGGGAGGAAAAGCATAGAGAAACCGCTTTGTCCGAGAGAGACAGTGCATCTCGCCAAAAGCAACATGCCCGGAACGAGCGAGCAAACGTTAGGTAGTTTTATGCTGAATGGGGAGGCAAACAGATCTAAGTTCTGACGACCCCATCGAAGAAAGAGTTCTTACCACCCTGACTTTAGCTCCCAATTGAGGCCCTGGCCACTGATCGATTGAGACCGTCCGCAGGACATTGTTTACGCCTGGTACGTGGACTGCTGTCAAGTAAAGGCTGTGCTGGATCGCCCAGTACCAAACCCTCATTGCTTCTCTGCAGAGAGTACGACTGTGTTCCTCCCTGTTTGTTGGCGTACCAGAATGTGGAGATATTGTCCATCTGGACCAGAAGTGATCCCAGTACCAGAAGGGACTGGAATGCCTGAGAGCATAAAGAACCAACCTGGTCTCCAGAAGGTTGATGTGGAGGATAAGCTCCTGGACAGACCAAGACCCCTGTTGTCTTGTGTGCCCCAGATTGGCTCCCCAGCCCAAGTCTGAGGCGTCCAGTGAGGATTTGGGTTGGACGGGGAATGAAAAGATTTTCCCAAAAGTTGGAGATCCTGCCACCAGCGAAGATTTCTCTGAAGGCTGCTGGAGATCATGACTTTTGGTTCATGTCGTCCTGTCCTCCGATTCCACTGGACTTGGAGACCACTGGGTGACCCATGTGAAGTCTGGCCAGGGATACCGTGAAAATGGCCACTGCCAACAGTCCCAAAGACTGAGCACAGCGTGTGCTGGGATTCATCGAGCCTGGGCCACAAGAGTAGCCTGAGCAACTAAAGCCTCTGCTCGATCCGATGGCAGAAAAGCCCTGCTCTGGACTGTATCTAGTATGGCTCCAATGAATTGGAGTCATTGAGATGGTACTAGCTGGGACTTGGGGAAGCTGACCGTGATCACCAGAACTGAAAACAAGTTCAGAGTGAAAGAGAGGACTCTTTCAGGCTGGTAGGAGAGGGTACTGCGAGAGCCAGTTGTCCAGGTATGGAAGACAGATGCTCTGGCGGTAAGAAAGCCGCCACCACCGCTAGACATTTCGTGAACACCCGTAGTCAAGAAAAGCCAAAGTAGCGCCAAAACTCAAGTGGTTCCTCCATAAAAGCAAATGGAGGAAGTGGCAGTGGGCGGAGGATGGGGATGTGCAGGTAGGCATCCTGCATATTCAGGAGCACAGTCAGGAGCTGGCATGGAGCACGGGAGGAGCCCTGAAGAGTCAACATTCTTGTACTCGATTAAGATGTTTAGTGTGCTGAGGTCCAGGATCGGTCTCAGGTCACCTGTTTTCTTTGGGACTAGGAAGAAGGGAGTAAAATCCCTTCCTATCTGATTTGGAGGATGGGTTCCATGGCCTCCTTTAGCAGAAGTGCCTGGATCTCTTGAGAGACAAGGGGACCTGATCCCGTGGATAGAAAGACCGTCCCGGTGGTAGAGGTCTGGAATCTCAAGGAACTCTATTGGAGTGACCCCCTGGATGAGCTGAAGCACCCAAGACTCTGCGGTGATGAACCTCCAATCCTCCAGGTGGAGGCGAACTTCCCTCCGACCGGTTCCTCCTGATTTAAGGAGGAGCTGAAGGAAGGAAAGGAGTCAGATGCTGGCGGAGGAGCTTAGCCCCGAGGCTGGTTTGGAGACTTAGCCAGTGGAGTTTGGGCTCCCGAGCCAGGGGGCGTCTTTTCCCTGACACTTTGCCTGGTTCTTGGTTCCACCTTCTTTGGCAGCGAAAGGGCTGCTTTTTCTGACCTGTCTTGTACATAGAGCGTACGCCTCAAGAAGTGTCCACTATCTTGCAGTCCTGTTATTATATATTTGGCATCACTGCCAAAGAGGACGGAACCCCTGAAAGGCGCCAAAAGGAAAGACTGTACATCCTGTGCCAGGCCAGCATCTCAAGCCAGGAGAGCCGGTGGAGACAGATCCTGTGGCTGTCGCCTAGCCACTGAATCTACTGATTTGTACGCGCTTAGGCGGTGACTACACAAGGACTTTCCTATCCTGACTTTGTCCAGGAGCTTCTTCCTAAGGTTTTCGGCCTGAACTTCAAGGAGGTCCCTTCCAGCTCTGAAAGAGTAGCTTTTGGAAAGCAACCATGTGGGAGACATTGTTGAGAGATCTAATGCCACAGGAAGAAGAAGAAGAATAGATCTTTGCCCAAACTGGTCTAGCTGGCGAGTCCTTGTCTGGTGGCAAGGAACTCCGGTGTTCGGTTGGGCTGACTGGTTTAATAGTGGCAGTAATTACCATGGAGTCAGCTTTTGGATGGGAGTTAAGATGCTGAATCCCTTCCAGGGATATAATAGGTCCGGCCTGCCTTCCTGGAGACCACAGGAATGGAGACGGTTGTTCCTATACTGTGGTCACCAAGTCCTTATGGGGTCCCATCCATGGGGGATGGGGATAGGATCAGACGTGGCAAGATTCAGGTGCTCTGCTAGTCTCTGCTGCGGATCCACCTCTTTTCATGGGCCAGCCTCCAGCTGCCTGTATGGAGCGCAAGAGGTCTCCGAAAGATGGGTCCTCTGGGGAGACTTAGGGGACTCCTAGGAGGAACCTCAACTGGAGATCTGGAGTCTGAAGATTCGGAGTCAGACTCTGTATCAGAGGGTTTGGAGCTGCTGGGAATAGGAGGTTCTATTCCAGCAGCACCGCAGCAAGAGAACCCGAGGCTCTGCCAGGAGGCGCGGTGGAAGGGGTCCCTAGGCTGGGGAGTTTCCCACAGACTGCCTAAGTTCGGCCAGCAGCTGGGTTCTAGCCTCCTGCCACCATTGGGGCCGCCTCTGGTGCTGGCGGTGGCGGAGAAGGAGGCTGGAAGGTAGGATAGCCTGTGTACTGAGGCCAAGAAGGGTACTAACAACCCATTTGCGGATAGTAAGAGCACCCAGGGTATCCCAGCGCTGGAGGCACATGGCCTGCCGTTGGATACTGTGGAGTCGATGGTGGGCCACCCGGAGGAGGGACAATGGGTTCTGAACCCGAAACCCGCCCGGAGGATCTGGTCCTGCCGGGGAATGCCAAAGGCGCCCCGGGCGCAGGATCGGAAGGGCCCTCAAAAGTCCCAAGGTTCCATGGAAAGATCCCTAGCAAGCTGTGGACTAATGTCCGGAGACTGCGGTGGCCTGGTGAGGAGAAGGGTCCAGAAGGCAGGTCCGAGGCGATGTCGCTGGCAGGAAAATCAGCGGATCGGGCAGCGGGTCCCTGGGTGCAAGACCCTAGGGGACGGTTCGCTCTGCTGCTCACTCTGTCCAGGGTCGGGAGCCAAGCTGGAGCCAGACGGGAAAGTGGAAAGATCCGGGCAGGTGACTGAGGAGCCGCCGTCCGACTGAACGGATCGCGCCGGGCTAGTGGACGCCTGGAGACTGCCACCAGGCTGATCGGCAGGAGCCACGCCGCCTTCGATGGGGTCGAGATGTTTTATCGGCTAGGCAAGGCGACTTGACAGAGACCTCCAGAGAGGCTACCTCGGCTGCCCGCTTCACCTCGGCAGGAGGGGAGAAGGTGCCCAACCTAAAGAAGCAGACGGGCACTGACAGAAGTACTCACAGTTTCGGAGGGCCTCCTCGTGGCGCGGACTCCGGTCCCAGTGCTTCTCTTTGCTTTTCTTCTTTTAGGGCTCAGCGGCTGACGATCTATTCCACAGCTCATGGGTTCCATTTCCATCTCGCTGATCGTCAGGTCAGGAGATGAGCCTCGAGGGTCCGCTTATGCCTGGCTCGGTCCTCTGGTTGAAGGCCTGACAGATAGAGAACTCCTGGGTGTTGTGCTTAGAACCAAGGCAGAGGAGGCAGCGGAATGATCGTCCCGTATGGGATTTGGGCTGCACTTTGAGCACTTCTGTCTAGAAGACATCAAATATTGAGAGAAACTAGAGAGAAAATCAGTTATGTGGCGAACAAAACTTCAACAAAATGCGGACGTATGATAGCTGTTCTAACACATGCGACGTACTGAGGTGACTGCAGGAAAGAACTGGAGAGTGGGCGGACCGCCTTTATAGTCAGGCTGACGGTCAATCGACACGGAGGCGGTCCTCGCGATTGCTATCTACAAGTTTGTCGCTTGACTCGACGCACAGTGTAGTTCTATATGTGAAGATCTACTGCAGGGAACCCTCTCAAAGTAAGATCAGTAGATCTCGAGAGAGGTTCCTTCAGTATGTCTTCACATATAGGACTAGCACCACCTGGCATCTGGGCTGCACGGCAGACTTTTCTAGCAATACCCGACAGGACTGCCCACCTGCCGAGAGTGACCCTATATAGTGGGCGGTCCCCACGCCTGCCCTCCAGTTCTCCCACCAGAGACCTGACAGCAGAAGGAAACAGAGTCTGGAGTCCCAAAAAGAAAACTGGGGAGGGAAAATATGACCTACTGAAGGAACCTCTCGAAGATCTACTGTTATTATAAGTTATTACGTAACTGTACTATCTTACTTGAGGGTTCCTTTAGTAGGTCATCACATGCAGGACTGAGTCCCAAGCAGTCCCTCCTAAGAGACTGAGATAAACACAGGAGGAGGAGAACTCCAACTAAAAGGAACAGAGCGGAACCAGCTTGAGGACAGAAGGCCCTGGCACAGCTAGGCAAAACCTGCCCTCCGCCTAGAAGCAACGTTCAGACTGTAGTGCTTGATAATGGTATGGACAGAACCCAGTTGCTGCTGTAAATATCTGCTGCAGAAACGTTGCATAAAAGCTGTGGATGCAGCCATGCCCCAAGTGGAATACCTCACACACCCGGCAGAGGTTGGTCATACTTCGTTATAACAGAAACGACGCAGCTGGCTAACCACTTGGACAGGTACTGCTTGAGACAGCTTTCCCCAAGGATTTGGGGTGAATGAAACAAAGAGCTGATCATCCTTCCGGAAATCTTGATCGATGGGTATAGCACCGGAGAATATGGTGCACATCCACTGTGCAGAAGCGCTCACCTCTATTCGCAGGAGATGGATAGTAAACGAAGTTCCACTGTCTGGTTCAGTGTGAACTCCACACCACCTTAAGCAAGAACTTCGTCCCTATGAAAATTAAATAAGGCTCCTTGTACACGAGAGCCTAAAGTCTCGATATCCTCTGAGCAGAAGTAACCGCAACCAAAATAGCGCCTTCCTCAAAGATGGTGCAAATCGCAGCTCATCACTGGTTCCAAAGGAGGAGAGTGAGCTCCAATACAAAATTTAAATCCCAAGGTGGTGTAGGGCTGCAGATGGGGGCTCAGATGGGGAATCCCTTTCAGAAAGGTTTTGGAGACTTGCAACTGAGCCAGGGTTTGCCATCCACCAGCTCATGGTATGTTACACATGCAAGTGCAGGGTCCTGAGTCCTGGATGCAGAGCCGGCCTTGATTCTGCATCAAGAGGTTGTGTGTCAATGGAAGCGGAAAGTACAGTTACGTAAGAACTTACCGTAACAGTAAATCTTCGAAAGGAGCTCTTGCAGCAGGTAATACCATTAGAACTGAAGCCGCCAGAAGTCAGGACCCCACGGAAAACTTGTAGCTAGCAGTACGAGGCGAGGACGGCCCCGATGTTGGAAACCCCGCTTGCGTCAGGCGATAGTATAAGCGGGCGGTCCGCCGTCACCAGTTCCCCTTGAGACCCGGCTATTGGGGAGGAGAACCGGGCAAGAAATCCCACTCTGACTAGAACTTGTGACCCTGGTAAAAAGGATACCAGGGATGGAGGTGGAAAGCCACCTACTGCAAGAGCAACTCTCAGAGATCTACTGTTACGGTATGTTCTTACACAACTGTACTATCCGCCTTTGAGGGTGAGCTCTTGCAGCAGGTATTACCATTAGGACAGAGTCTCAAGCAGTAGGAAGGATAGGCCCAGGACTGAAAAGGCGGAAGGCAGGTAACCCGAAGCTCAGGTTAAACAAGACCTCCTCAAGAGAGGAGGCCCTGAAGGACTGCCAGTCCAAAACCTGCCTCCTTCTGGAAGCTATATCCAGACTATAGTGTCTGACAAACGTATGGACTGAGGTCCATGTTGGCGGCACATATATCCGCTGAGAAAACATTCTTGGCGCTGCAAAGGAAGAAGCCACTGCTCTGGTGGGTGGCCTCTAACAGCATCCGGGCGGGCCCTCCCGTGATGCTGATAAAAGGATATGCAGTCCACCATCCAATGAGCTAGCGACTGCTTGGACACAGGAGCCCTAACATGCGCTTAACATAGGAGACGAACAACTGGTCCGTTGACTCATGGAGTGAGTCCGTGAAGTTAGAACCTAAGAATGCGGTGAACATCCAGGTGTGCAACAGTGCTTCACCTTGGTTTGAAGATTGGGATAGTACAATGGAAAGTTGATGTCCTGATTGAGGGTCAGGGCAGACACCACCTTCGCATGAACTTGGGACTGGTTTGCAAGTTCACACTATCCTTATGAAAAATGATATAAGGTTCTTTGCACATTAGAGCCTGAGTTTAGAAACCCTACGAGTGGAGGTAATAGCCACCAGCAGTAAGGCCTTCCAGGAAAGGAAGTGCAACTTGCATGTAAGCTGCGGGCTTGAAGGAGGGAGAGTGAGCTTTTCCAAACGAAAGGAGATCCCAAGGCAGAACGACGTCCCTCCTTGGGGTCTGACACGCAATACTCCTCACAAGAAGGTCTTGCAGGCATCCAATTTGCTAGAGATTTATCTCCTATAGAGTATGATATGCAGAGACCGACATATGTGAGCCTTGATAGACAGTAACTCAGGCCTAAATCTAGGAGGTGACGGAGATACTCTAATAAGCCTGACCGGACAACCCAAAGGATCCGGGGCTCGTGCCGAGACCACAGGCAGAAGCGTTTCCATTTGCGGCGTGGTGTAGCCCTGGTGGAAGGCTTCCTGCTACCAGAATCTCTGCCACCCTGCTTGACACTTCTAGCCCTCTTCCGCTTAGGACTGCAGGAGCCACGCATGCAGGTGAAGAGCTGGATGAACAAGAGTTCCCTGATCTTGAGAGGCAAGTGGGTGAGAGAGGCAACTGCACTGGGGGTTCCGAGACAGTTGCTGGAGCAGCGGTACCAGATCTGTCAAGGCTACAGAGGCGCCACCAGAATCATTCTGGCTCCCTCTGACTGCAATCTGAGCACTGCTGGGGGCATACAGAAACATCCCTGTCCAAGAGAGGGACAATGCGTCTTGCCAGAAAACACCAGGCCCTGGAGCGAGCAAGGAAAATTGTGTAGTTTGGCATTGAATGGAGACGCAAAGAGATCCAACTCTGGAAGGCCCCAACGGTCGAATAGGTCGCCTGCAACCTCCTGGAGCAGCTCCCACTGGCTGAGACAAACGGAGTGCCTGAGACTGTGGCGAACGTTCTGGACCCCGAGGTGAACCACATTGAGGTCCATGCCGTGTTCTACTGCCCAGTCCCACACTATCATGGCCTCTCTGCAAAGGGGTAAGAATCGATCCCCTGCTTGTTGATATAAAACACTACTGGTGTGTTGTCCGACTGCACCAGAAGAGAACCCGGAAACTTGAGTCTCGAATGCTGACAGAGCATTCAGAACCGCTCTCATTTCAGGACACTGATATGTAGTGTATTCTGTGTTGGACCAAGTTCCTTGGGTCCTGTCAATCCTAGATGTGCCCCCACCCTGACAGGGAGGCATCCGATGTCAGGGTTTGGGACAGAGGTGGTCTGTGGAAAGGGATCCCCCCTTTCCAGATTGTCCGTGAAGCCACCATTCACGAACGTGGGCCGCTTTTGAAAGCTGGATCCAAGATCCAGGTCATCCACAGTTTGGTCCCACTGCGCTTTGAGGTGCTACTGCAGCGTCCACATATGAAGCCTGGCTAAAGGGACAGTGGCGATGGCCACCGCCATATGCCACAACAGCTGCAGTACCACTCGGGCAGGAGAAGAGGGCCTTCCCAAAGGTTCTCACCAGGTCCTGAGGCGCTCTATCCTGTCCGAGGGCAGGAAGGCACGCCTTTCCTTGTGTCTAGGATAGCTCCTATGAACTGCAGGCTGTGAGATGGCTTTGGCTGAGATTTTGGCCAGTTCACCGTGATCCCTAGGGAAGAGAAAAGAGCCTGTGTTTGACTGAGGGTGATTGCTAGCTGCCCTCCGACTGGGCAGAGAGAGACAATTGTCCAGACAGGGGTAGATAAGAGGCCTCTCTTGGAGGGCAGCAGCTACCACTGCCAGGCACTTCATAAAGACCCTGGGGCCAACAAAAGGTCAAGGGAGGACCCTGAACTGGAAGTGCTCTTCTCTGAGGTGGAAGTGCAAGAACCTCCTGTGCAGTTTCTGGATTTTGATATGCATGTAAGCGTCTTGCGTGACGAGAGAGCACAGCCAATCCCTGATTGGAGCAGAGGAAAGAGTCCTGCTAATGTTAGCATGCGGAACCTCTGATACTTGACCAAGGGGTTGAGCACGCCAAGGTCCAGGATAGGACTAAGGTCTCCAGTCTTTTGGGAACAGGAAAAAAAACGGGAGTAGAAGCCCTTGCCTATCTGGGCCAGTGGAACCCTTTGAATCGCCTCTTTCCAGGAGCAGCGAGACCTCTGCCTGAAGGAGGCTGAGGTGTCCAGTGGACAACGGAACATGGGGTGGTGGGTTGTCCGGAGGTATAGAGATGAACTCTATGGCATACCCTAATCGGTGGTTTCCAGCACCCAGCGATCTGAGATGATGCTGGACCACTAAAGCAGGTATAACACGAAACACCCTCTTACCTGCTCGTTCTGCCTGTCCCGATGGGAGGACGGTTGGGGCGGAAGGAAGGAGGCGGGAGGGCCAGGGCCCTGGGTGCCTTGGATTGCTTTGGGCCCTGGGAACCTTGGGGGGAGGGGATGACCCCATCTATGAAATCCCTTCCCTTGGGCTGCTTGTTGGACTGGCCTTGGCATTGGCAAAAGGGCCTTGACGTTTGGGACTTGAACATATGATCGTACATCTGCTACCTTGCTAGATTCTTGAAGGTCCTTGACCATTTGCACCAGCTCTGGGCCAAAAGCACCGGACCCTGAAACGGTGAGTCCAGGATAGAGTCCTGAAGGTTTTGCTGGAAGCCTATCCGTCTGAGCCAGGACTGTCTCCTCATGCAAATTCCTGATGCTGCGGCCCTAGAAGCCATGTCCACCGCACCAGAGGAGCATCTGAATGCGTGCTTGTCAACGTCTAGACCAGACTGGGCACAAGCCAGAATCTCCTGCTTGGATTCAGAGTCTGGGAGGGTCTCTGCCAACTCCATGGTTTTCTCCACAAGGACTGCTGTTAAATCATGTGGGCCATGAAGTTAAGGGATCTAATATATCCAGTAGCGGCGGCAAAGACTTTCCTTCCTCAGACGCCCAAATTTTTTGAGACGGGTCGGGAGGTTGCGAGCTGAGGTGCTTGGGCTTGGTTCTCTCCCATGGACAGCCGTGAGGACCAGGGAATTCATCTTGGGTTGCTCCACTAGGAATAGCTCTGACCTGGGAGGCTTATATAACCTATCCACCTTCCTCAAAACAGCAGGAACCGAGGAAGGGTCCTCCAGGTAAGACTAGTGACATCCTGGAAGGGCTCAATAAATGGAGGAATGACCAGCAGCTTAGGTCCTTCTCCCCTAGGAACCTGGCTAACTGCTGGCGCTCCTGGTCGACAGCTCCTGTTTCCACTGGTAAATGGTCTGAATATGCCTCATTATATCGAGGAACCAAGGGTCGCCTTGGGGGAGAGTGGCAAGTCCCTGGGCTCTGGATGGTGAAGAAAACCATCTCCTGAGTAATCAGAGTCCCAACCTGCGCCATCAGCGGAAGAGGACGATTGGGGAGATGACGGAGACGGGAAGACCACCTTTTCTGTGCTTCTCCTAGTGGGTGGAGGAGGGTGATCCCAGACCGATCTTTGTCTGGAGTGGGAGGAGGACCCATGGGTGGAGGTGTGGGGACCTTACCTGGTGGCCTATAAAGGAGGTCCCTTTGACCATATTCCACCAAGAGGTGAATAAATTTGATATCTGCCACTGGGATCACAGATGGGGCTGGCACCGGCTAGATGGCACAGGCGCCTGATCGCTAGGGCGGGCGCCTGGGGATTGGGCGCCCTATCCGAGTGTCTGGCGTTGGGTCCAGAAGACCGCATTTGAAGACTGGCGTTCGTACCGACCGCAGATGACCAGCATCCGGCCGCGCACCGACGCCTGGAGAGACGCCAGTTGGCGCCTGTCCCTTGGGGTGCAGATGGCTGATCGCGCCGTGACCGCCCTGTATCTGGTGTCGGGAAGGCGATCGGCTGGTAGGTCTGGTGTCAGGAGTAGGACATACCTTTGCCGCTGGAGGGGAGTTCAAGCCTGGGTGCCCCATGCCTACCAGAACTTTCCTCCGAGCACTTTCACTTTTCGGAGGAACTAGGCCTTCCTGGGCTGACCCTGTAGATTTGTGAGGTCGATGAGCTAGGGAAGAGAATCTATGTCCCTTCAAGCAGACTCTTTGTGCACCCTGAGAACGGGTGAGAGAGGCCTTGAAAGAGTGGGAAGACTCAGCAGCCGCAGGAACTAAGCCTGACCTCTGCGAGGAAGACGCACGACGGAGCCGGGTTTGGCGGGCGAATGATGGCGGATTCGGATCTGGCCCTATCCTTCTGCTTGTGACGCCACCCGAGGTCTTAGCTCTGGAGGGGACTCTGGCAGGAGAGATGGAGCTGGCTCGAACACCTCTTCATCGCTGCAAGCTTCTTCTCTAGCAAGAAGGTTTTTAGGGCGCAAGCTCTCCTGGCGACGCCTTTGATTGAAGCGCTGACAGTGTCTGCAGGAATCCAGCTGGTGGTCTGGGCCTGACAGATGAGGCAGGCCACTTGGCCGTCTTTGGCGGGATCTGCATCTGGCAGGGACACTCTGACTTATGTTGCGGTGGAGAGGCGATGACATAAGCGGGGCATTAGATGCGGTGGAAGCTGCCGTGAGGCGTCCGGTGGGCGCTGAACTCACGCGGGTCAACGGCGAGAAAAGAACTGAGGTGGCGCTAGGGACCGCCTTTATATCACGCCTGACGCCGGGTGGAGCCAACATTGGGGAGGTCCCTGCCTCGCACTGCTGGGGCCACAAGTTTTCCGTGGGGTCCTGACACCTGACAGCTTCAGTCCTAATGGTATTACCTGCTACAAGAGCTCCACCTCGAAGACAGATCTGGGGGCTCCTCTGCTAGCTGCTGCAGAGTGGGAACCAAATCTGTCTCGCCAGAGGAGGTGCAATGAGAATGATTCGCCTTCTCTGCCTGAAGCTTGGGAGAACCCTGTGAGAATGGAAAATGGAGGGAAGGCATACAAAAATGTTCCTGTCCAAGAGAGAGAGAGGAAGCCAGCGTCGTGTGAAAACACCACGCCCTGAAGCAGGCGTGCAAAAACTGTGAAGTTTCGTGTTGTATGGGGAGGCGAAGAGGTAGAGTTCGGACACACCCACTTTACTTAAGAGAGAATCTGCCACTTGATTTAGTTCCATTCGTGGCTGAGGGTCTGAGACCTGCTGAGACTGTCCACCAAGACGCTTAACACTCCTGAAATGTGAACAGCTGTCAGAGACGGATCATCCTGGACTGCCCAATTCCACACTCATCGCCTCTCTGCAAAAGGGGTATGAGAGAGTTCCTCCTTGTTTGTTGATGTACCAGATCACCGACGTGTTGTCCATCCAGATGACCAGTGATCCCTGTGGAAGAAGAGTCTGCAATGCCTGCAGTGCATACAAGACTGCTCACTTCTCCAATATGTTGATGTGTAAAGACATCTCCAAGCTGGACCAGAGTCCCTGGGCTTGGTGTTCTTCAAGTGTGCCCACCAACCCAAATTCGAGGCATCCATAGTCAGAGATGCCAGGAGACTTGGCTCCTGAAAGGGAGACCCAATGACAGATTGAAGGGATCCTTCCACCAATTCAAATCTTTCTGAACAGCGGATGACACAAGGACCGGATGGTCCAGATTGTCCTGGAGTTGATCCCACTGCACCTGCAAGGACCACTGAGTGATTCTCATGTGGAGCCTTGCAAGGGAACTGTTGCAATGGAGGCCGCCATCAGTCCTAGCAACCGGAGGACCTCCCTGGCCGGGAGAGTCCTGGAAGAGCCTACTAAAGTGGCCTGCCTGATCAGGGTCTCCATCCTGTCTGGAGGCAGGAAGGCTCTGCTCTGGACAGTGTCCAAAATTGCCCCAATAAACTGCAACCTCTGGGAGGGAGTAAGGACAACTTGGGGATACTTACTGTAATCCCCAGTCTGGAAAACAAATCCAGAGTAATACATAGCACTTCCAAGAGAGACCTGACGGGCCAAGATCAGCCAATCGTCCAGGTAGGGAAACCACTATGCAACCAGATGACTAGGGCAGCCACCACCGCCAGGCACTTGGTAAACACTGGGTGCCGAAAAAGGCCAAACCGAAAGCCCGAAATTGGAAGTACCCACCTGGAAACAAAACTGCAGGAATCGAGGTGGCTGGGAAAGATCGGGATGCGAGGTACGCATCCTGCATATCCAGAGCACAAAGCCACTGATTCTCCAGGAGGAGACTTTGAGAGTCAATATCCAGAACTTTTGTACTCTAACAGATTGAGACTGCTCAGGTCGCTAATGGGTCGCAGGTCACCTGACTTTTGAATCAGGAAGTAGTGGAGTAAACCCCTTCCCTTTGATGAAGGGGAACAATCTCTATGGCTTCTTTGAGCACGAGATTTTGGATTTCTTCCCTTACGAGAAGGGCCTGGTCTCGAGAGTAGGCAGATCTTCTGGGAGGAGAAACTCCAGGAACTCTATAGTGTCCTTGGGACACCAACTGCAGGATCCATGCATTGGCGGCAATGCTCTGCCATTCCTGCGTGTGGTGAGCAAACCCCCACTGGCTCCTACTTTGAGGCTGAGGAGGGGTAAGGCAGGGGGTCAGTGGGTGGCAGGAGGAGGTCCCCTGAACGTCTCTGGTTCTTGAAGGCAGGAGGGGTAGCAGCACCCGTGGACATATGCTTAACCTGGCGCCGGGCCTGGGCTTGCTTCCTATGCCTCCAGGTTCTTTCAAAGGGCTGCTGCTGTTGTGCCTGATCGGCACATGGACTGCACGACCTCAGGGCTTGACCTCAGTCCTGTAGGTCCGATGATGCCCTTGGTGTCACCACCAAAAGCACCAAGCCCCTGAAGGGAGCATCCTGAACTGCAGTCTGGACCTCGTGTGCAGCCAGGCCTGCTGTTGTGAGAAGGCAGTCGCTGAGGTGCGGGACACAAATCGACGGAGTCGAAGGTAGCCTGCAACGCATGCCAGCAAGAAATCCTGGACAGGCGGAGATCCTTGGCGAGCTCCTCCTTTAGGTCCAAGGTCCATGAACTGACACGGGCCTCGAAGCCTGGCCAAGGTGGCTTTCTGGTGAGACACCATATGGGCCATATAATTAAGGGACCGAATAGCATGTAGCCAATGAGAAGACTTTCTTCCCAAAGTGGTCCATCTGCCCTCGACTCCTTATCTGGAGGAGAAGTGCTCTTTGCTTAAGTGCTGTGGGCGATCACGAGCAGCTGAGAATTACCACGGAGTCAGTCTTCGGATGCGCACTGAGGAAGGGGCATCCTTGGGTGCTCTGTACGCCCTGTCTGCCTCTTGGGACAGCCAGGATTGAGAAGGCATCTGCCAGACCGTAGTGGTGAGGTCCGATCCAGGAGGCTCCAGGTCCAGATGTTCAGCGAGTCTGGACGATGCGATCCTGTTCCTCCGACGCCCAGTCAGTGTTGTTGAATGGACCTTAATAGGTCTGAAAAGGAAGGATCCTCAGGGTGGGACTTAGGAGAATCCTTACCCTTAGGGACCTGGGACTCATGGTCCGAGGGCTCCTCCGATGAATCATCGCCCCGATTTTCTCCTATATCCGAAAGAACTATATCCTTGAGGTGTGTACATGGCGTGAAAGTAGTTACGCAAGAACTTGCCGTAACAGTAGATCTTGAGAGGAGCTCTTGCAGCAAGCTATAACCATTAGGACTAATGCCGCAGGCCTTGGGACCCACTGGAAAAAAACTTAGCTAGCAGTACCCTGACGCTGGCCATACTATAAAAGAGGGCGGACCTGGCAAGCAGATGAGGCAAAGCCTGTCCTAGACATGCTGAAAACTCTCCAGGGAAGGAGGGCAGAAAGAGCACCTGCTGCAACAGCTCTCTTTAAGATCTACTGTTACGGTAAGTTCTTACATAACTGTACTATCTTACTTCATGGCGGGCTCTGCAGCAGGCTATAACCATTAGAACAGAATACCAAGCAGTCCCACACCAAGGAGGTGACTAGCCCTGGGAGGTAGGATGATAAGACTGTAATGATGAGAATGCCTACAGCTGGGAGTCAGCACATTAGGACAAAAGTCCCGGAAGGATGCCAGGCCGAAACCGGCTTGGCGCCTGGAGGCAATGTCCAGACTGTAATGCCTAATGAAGGTGTGCACTGAATCCCAAGTAGCAGCTGCACAGATGTCTGTAATAGAGACATTCCTCAAGGAGGCAAAGGAGGTAGAAACTCCTCTAGTGGAATAACCTCTAACCGCACCTGGCAGAGGTTTGTTGTATTTGTTGTAACAGAACACTATGCAGTGGACAAGCCACCGAGAAATAGTCTGTTTAGACACTGGTTTGCCCAGGTGTTGAGGCACAAAGGCCACAAACAATTGCTCCAATTTGGTGAGCCACTCTCCGCTGAAGGTAGTATCTCAGCCCTGTGAACATCCAATGTGTGTAGTAGAGCCTCTCCTGATTGGCAGGGGTAGACAACAGACGAAGGTCAACTGACTGGTTGAGGGTCAATTCTGAGACCACTTTTGGCAGGAACTTAGGATTTGTTCTAAAGGAAACTCTTTCCGGTGAAAATTATATAAGGCTCCTTACACATCAGGGCCTGAAGCTCGAAACTCTTCGAGCTGAGGTTACAGCAATTAAAAAGAAAACCTAGGAAAGAAAACGCAGCTCACACTCCACTGCAGGTTTGGGGGAGATGAGCTCCAACACAAAAAAGAGATCCCAGGGAGGGACAGGGTCCCGAATGGGAGGTCTCAAATGCAAAATACCCTGTAAAAGGTGCAGGAAACGTCCAACTGAGCTAGGGTCCTGTTCCCAAAAAAGGACGTGATGAGCAGAGATAGCCCACATTTGCACCTTTATGGAAGAATAGCTCAAGCCTTGCTGGTATAAGGAGAGGAGATATTGTAATGCTGAGTTCACCGGACAGAAAGGGGTCCAGATGTTGAGACAAAGCTCAAACAAAACTCTTCCTCTTCATAGCATAAGTGGAGTGCGTGAGGGCTTCCTCACTGAAACGAGGGCGTCACCACCTCTTGGGAAACCCCATATCTGGATCTGACTATGTCTACAGGAGCCATGCTTGAAGGTGTAGGGACCCAAGATCTGGATGAATCAGCCTGCCCTGATCCTAGGACAGCAACTCGAGCATATTGGCAGCTGAATTGGAGGTTCCAAGACAGCCGCTGAAGTAGTGGGATGAAAATCTGCGAGGCCATAGTGGGGCGATTAGAATCATACAAGCCCCTCAGTCTGTACTTTCAACAAGAGTCCCTGAATGAGAAGGAAGGAAGGGAAGGCGTAAAGGAACTTCCTGATGAACAAAGGGAAATGCACTGGCCAGAAAACAGCAGTGCGTGTCGCGAGCAAAAAACTGGCAGTTTGGCACTGCGTGGAGACACAAAGAGATCCAGCTCTGACGCACCCGCAAGTGCTGAAGAGCTGGTCTGTTACTGAATGCAGTAGCTCCCACCGTGGCGCCTTTGGATTGAGACTTGCTTAGGCTGTCTGGCAAGCCATTTTGGGCGCCTGGAACAAGGACGGTAGACAGAGAAATGTGATGCTCCGGTGCCCAATACCAGATTCTCATCACCTCCTGCACAGGAGGTAGGAGTGAATCCCTCCTTGCTTGTTGATGTAAAGACAACCGCCATGTTGTCCATCTGAACAAGAAGAGAGCCGTGCACGCGGTCTTCCTGAAAGGCCTTTAGAGCACTGAGGACCGCCGCACTTCCAGAACAGTCATGTGGAGGCTGCCCTCTGAGGTCCTGACGCCTTGAGTCCGGCGGCCCCAGATGTGCGCCCAACCTAAATCGGAGGCATCTGCTTGGGGCTCCTCGTGAACGGGACCCTTTCTCCAAATTCAGAAGGTCCAACCACAAAACAGGGTCCTCCGGACTCGCTCAGAGATCCTGACCATATGGTCCAGACCACTGGAGCTTTGATCCCACTGCACCCTGAGCATCCACTGTGGGATCATGTGGAGGTGCGCCAAGGGAATTACAGGGATGGCTGCCGGCATGTGCCCCAGAAGTCTGAGGAAGGTTCTGGCCTGGACCTGAGGGGTTACGAGAACTAAACCGCTATCTCCTGCAGGAGATCTCCTCTCCTGGAGGAGAAAACAATGCCCTGGACTGAATCCAGGACCACACCTATAAAGAAAAGTCTTTGGTTGGGCTATGGGAAGACTTTGGCAGGTTCAGGGTGATCCCCACCTCTCGGAGTAGAATATAAGTGTCTCCAAGAGCTTGAATTAGGTGCATCCTTGATGGGGCCGCAAGCAGCCAATCGTTGAGATAAGGAAAGAAGCAATGCCCTTTGTGCCTTAGAGACGCAGCTACCACTGCCAGGCATTTGGTGAAGACTTGAGGAGCGAAGAAGAGGCCGAACGGTAGAACCCGAAATGATAGTGCTCCCCCGAAGTGGAACCTCAAGTACTTCCTGTGAGAGGAAAGACCCTGATATGCATATATGCATCCTGCATGTCCAGGGAACAGAGCCAGTCTCCCTGGTGCAGCAGAGGATAAGACTTGGTGGGTTCTCTGGAGGGATCTGGGTGAACTCCAGCATATGCCCTCTCCTTACTATATGTAGGATCCACTGATCCGCTGTGATTGTGCTCCATCCTCCAAGTGGAGGAGGAACGACCTCTACTGCCTCCCAGGAGGAAAGGGGGGGCAATAGGGAGTATGGGCAGAGTGGGGAGAGAGGTTTGGGAGGACTCTGGGCCCCGAAAGGTGCCTCAGGTTGCTGGCTTTCCTTTTAAAGCCGCCTCTCTGACCCTGATGGCTACCACTGGCTTGCTGGCCTGAGGATTTATGAAAGGGCTGCTTTCGAAACGCTTCTGGTCCCCTTCTCATTTGTCGGATGGACCAGATGGATTTGCCAGACTCTTGGAGACGAGAGATAAGACCTCGGTCTCCTGCCCAAAGAGAACGGAACCCTGGAACAGGAGGTCTCCGATTCCAGCCTGCAGATCCTGGTGGTATCCGTGAACCTGAGCCAGGCATAGTGTCTTAAGCAGACATGTGATGCTGCCACCACAGCCGCCAGATCTACAATATCGCACGTAGGCACGAAGGACACATGCGTGCCTACCGCCTGAGCCCGGCCTCAAGAAGTCCAGAAGCTCCGCCTTCTGTGCGGAGTCTGGCAAGGCATTGGCTAGCCCCGTCCTTTTCCCAAAGCGCATTCTGGTACTGGACCATATGCATGAAGAAATTCAAGGAACGAATGTGCAGGTGGATGCAGAACATACTTGCTCACCTGGTCCAAGTAACGGATCTTGGTCGGGAGGCTGAGAGCTGAGATGTTTTGCTGCTTAGATTTGTCATGAGCAACCGCTTATCACTGAAGAGTCCGCCTGAGGGTTTTCTGCCAGAAAGGCTCATCCCTCGGGCACTGTATAACCTGCCCAACTTCTTGGGAACCGCTGGGACTGAGGCTGGATGCTTCCAAGTATTCCTGGTGAGATCTGGGAAAGTGTCGACCAGAGGAGGCACCACCACCAAGGGCTTGGGCTCCTTCTGCCTCAGTTAACGAGCCAGTCTCCAGCGTTCAGATCCAGGTCCTCTGTCTCCCATTTGTTAGAGGCCTGGATGTGCCTCATGATGTCCATGAGGTTGGATCGTCAGGAGGCAAGCGGGTAGAGCCCTGTCCCAGGAGAACCCCCAACTCCTGAGAAAGATGAGGAAGACCAGCTCCTGGAAGAGTCCGAGTGGTCTCTGTAGGGGCTACCTCACCCGAGCGTCGATGACTGCCGGACCAACTGAGCGGTGACTGACACCTGGACTGGCGCCTGCTAGAGGAGCGAGCCCGCCCAGAGGCAGATCTATGGCGCTGCGGGACCTGCTCCTGGCTTAGACAGACGACTGTTGCCCAATCAGGAACAGTGCTGTCAACAATCTATGGACTGAGACTGGGAACATACAGCCAAGGGGAGCCGGGGGCTGTGTCTTAACCAGCGATCCGACGGGCAACCTCCTCCTTTTTTACTTGGCTTCACCAAAAGGAGAAGAGCTCCTGCAACAACCCTTAGTGAACACAGATGCTGCGGTCCCCTGCAAGGGAGAGGAGAAGCCAGGAGGTCCGGCAGGACTTGGGGCCAGTAACGACACCTTGACCGGCGCTGGTTCACGGCAGCCCCATCTGCTTTAGGCACTTTAGCCAGAGTCTTGACTGGTGCTGGCTACGAACTGGCAAATTGAGGGATGAGACCTTGGCAGGCCTTAGCCTGGGGTCCCGGTCCTTACTAGGCGGCTTACCCAAACGGGAGTGGCCTGGTGTGAGAACCTTCTTGGTGGGCATAGACATGCGACTGAAGAGGCCTTGGCTGACTCCACCTAAGAGGAGGATACACTTAGTGGTGTGACCTTCGCCGGGCTTGTCTGCAGAGGTTCCCACCTTGGCGGCGTCTGTGTCTTGGCGGGAGGCTCCAACCTCGACTTTTCCTCATGCCTAGCATGCTTTGAGCAGTCGGACCTGCCCGAGCTGGAGGAGGAGGCCTTTCTGGGATGGGGAAGCGAGAACAGGACCGATGGCGGATCGGCTACAGTCCTTAGTCTGGGACCTCTATGAGACCTGTCCTGGTTCCTGGTGCTTTCCCTTTTCCCTGAAGAGGTCTGCAGGACATCCATCTTCTGCTCCAACAGGTGAGCTCTCAAGGCCTTCAGGCGTCTGATGCGAGTCCTGCTGGTATGAAGCCTTGCAAATCTTTCAGGAAGTGGCTGTGGTGGTCTGGCCCCAGGCAGAAGCTTACTCCGTGGCTATCCTTGGATGGAATTTGGCCTACAGGCACCACTCGTCTTCTTGGGACCGGAGGAAGATTGATGGCCAGCGAAGACATACGACAGTACAGAGGGCAGAAGGTGGAAGAAGCGATACTGGTTGAGAAAAGAAGAAAAGCGGAGAAAAATCGAGAAAAACTTCACTGGAACTGCTAACATGCAGCGCTAAGGCTTTCTCAATGAGGCGGGTCTGCAGGAGAAAGAACTGAGGTGGGCCGGGTCCACCCCTCATATAGTGTGACAGACATCGGGCAAAGCCACGCGTCAGGGGTGGTCTCTGCTGGGTACTGCTAGCTAAGTTTTTCCTGCTGCAAGAGCTCCCTCAAGTAAGATCGGTGGATGGGGATGAGCTCACGGGGACAGGGACCTAGGAGGCCGGAAATAGGAGTCTCTCTCTAGGTCCATCCCAACTCTGAATGTGCTTCCTGCCACCAAGACTGGATAAGGGTCTTGAAATCCAGTTGCAGGGCCAGAGGAGATGGAGGGACAGCCTGGAGGGAGGGTAGTGGTACCCGTGGTATCTTGTATAACCATATCCCAGGTACAGAGTGTAGCCCAGGAAGTAATGTCCTGCACCACTCCAATCTGGAGGAAGACCTGCCGGGGAAGGTCAAGGGATAACCCAATAGTACGCGGACAGTGCGGGATCTCAAATACAGTCCCAAGTCAGGGGCCTGACTGTGGGGAATCCACGAGGGCCTGCAAAAGTATAAATAGGTAGCAGGTCCAGCATAGAGTTGCCATCTGAACTGGCGCCACCGGGTCTGGGGACAGGCTAGCATCAGGACTCGAAGGAGGGACCTGGTCTGCGAAGGCAGAGGCAACTACAAGGACCCTGGCACAGATAGTAGTCGGGGGGTCTGGTGTTAGAATAGGTCTCGCCGGATCCAACGGAGGAAGGGTGTCCGGCGTAGGAACCACTGGGACAGAATCATTTCTCCCTGAAGGGACAGGAGCCTCCGGTGTGAGGCCGGATGGCTAAGGAAGGTCCTCCGTCCCAGCAATCCTGGAAGGTGAGCACGGAGTAGACCCCAAGGTGTGTTCTACATCCAGGGGCCCGTACTATCTTAAGCCCAGGGTAGTGGCCATAGAAGGACTGAGTTGCAGGGGGAGAAGGGCAGTCTCCTTGGGCTCATCTGGGCGTTGGGTGGACTGCCAATGGGCCCTGCTGGGAGGCAGCGTCTGTGCGGTCGTCTGAGGCAGTCATCTGACCAGACATGGCGGTGGAAGGGAAGAGCCCCCAGCGAGCTTAACGGCGGGCAGGTCCCTGAGGCTAGGGAGCAGACTTACGGCGGCGGGCAGTCCCAAGAGGAGCCAGGGCCGACTTAGCGGCAGATGTGGTGTGGTCGTCGGGAGGAGCTGGAGATGCCTTACCCACTGCGGAGGATTTCCCAGACTTACCTGGATCCCCTGCTGCTTAGGGCGTAGGCAGTGGGAAGAGGCCTTGTTGGTAGAGGCCTGAAGACTCTGCTAGAACCATCAGTGAGCGCTCCTGCTCCTTATGTTTCTCCTTGCGGTGTTTTGAAAGAGGGAAACAAGAAGAGAATCACAAATGTGTTCCATTTGTTTCTCTAGAGACGCAGCCGGTCTTCAAGAGATGGGCCTCCAGAGCTTGCTGCCTCCTCTCGGCGCAAGTGGTCTGGTTGAAGGGCTGGCAGTCAGGGCAGGTCCGGCCCAAACAGAGAACTTACTACATTGGCCGTCTTTGTGTGGAATTTGCATGCCACAAGACTGACACTTCATTGGAGAAGACATAAAATAAGCAGAAAAGGAAGGTAGAAAATATTAACTACTGACAAAACTTTCACGGTGACGCTGAGTAAGTCTACAGAGGCGACCTGACACGAGGCAATGGCGGGAAAGAACTGGAGGGTAGAAGCGGGGACCGCCCACTATATAGGGTCACGCAATGTCAGGTGGTGGGCGGTCTACTGTCAGGTATTGCTGAAAAGTCTGCCGTGCGCCCAGATGCCAGGTGACGCTAGTCCTATGTGATGACCTACTGAAGGAACCCTCTTGAAGTAAGATCAGATGTTTTGCAATGCTCTGTAAACAGCTGAGGCCATGGAGGCATGACGGCCAAGTCGGAACTGAACTCTCAGAGGAGAAACAATGTTGGTCGGCAGGATTGCGCACAGCAAAATGGTCCAAGTGCAGGTCACTCAACATTCCTGAGAGGAAGCATTGATAGAGGAGTGTTGATGGCAGTGCCTCCCTGTCGAAAGTGTGATCAAAGCGCAAGCGTGCTTGAACCTCGACCACTGACCTGATGACCAATGTTGAGGGAAGCTCTAAAGGTCATGGTAGACCACATGCCTAGCCATGATAATGAGCAACAGCTTGGAGGCACGTCCACCAGTGAAGGCTGATCCAGTGGAACCAGTCGGAGACACCGACTGGGTTATGTCATCCTGTGTGACAATCAGAAGTACTGGGGTCTGACAGACTCTTCAACCTCCTCCAACAACTGTGCGACAGGCTCGAGAAAAATCTCAGCCTGCTGGACTGAAGTTGAGGTCGACAAAGCCTGAAGGAGGCATCGAGGAGCTGCCTGCCATACCTCAACCGATGGAAGCTCGACTGTTTTCAGCACTCAACTCAAGTCAAGAGGTCAGATAAGTCGAGGGTGGGAGGACACTGACCTCTCCATATCCCTTGACTCCCGCATATTTCCTAAGTTCTGATCCCTTTTCCCGTCCATCTACTCAGTCTCTTCTCTGGCTCCCTTAAGTTTTTTTTTGTAACTTTACAACTTACTCCTGCAACTGTTCCTGATACCAGAGCTTAGAGGCCACTCCCCTCCCTACTCATGCTCGCTAAGCCCAGTTATGCTAGGGGTATCACAATACACACACACCCCCACCCACCTCCACCCTTTCCAGCCTAGTTAGGGGTTGTTCACTACTCCTGTTCAAGTGCAATTTTAGCTACCCTGAGCACCTTGTTTATATATGTTACTCTGCATCAAACATTGGTTTCCACATCTGTTAATGTATTGTACTTTCTAGACTTAAATCTTTGGAGGACCAGACATTCTAGTTTCTCTGTCATGTGGGGTTCCTCAGGGCTCGGTGTTGTCCCCATGTTGTTCACAGTGTATATGCTGCCTCTGAGACACTGTAAGACAGTATGGGCTGAGGTTTCAATGCTCTGCAGATGATACCCAGCTCTACCCATCTTTAGAACCTGACCAGGATAGAGCTCTCTCGATCTTTAATAGCTGCCTCACGAAAATGCAGTCCTGGATGAATTCAAGCTGGGTGAAGTTGAACTTGGAAAGACTGAGGTAATGGTTGTGGACCGGGTCGTAGGTGAGGGGATGGAGCTGGTTTACCCTCAGGTTTATTTATTTCTGGAGGTGTCCAGCTCCCTACCTCCGAACAGGTGTGGAACTTGGGGTGATTTTTGACAATGAGTTGACACTGCGTTTGCAGGTGTCGGCAGTTATCAAACTTTCCTTTATCATCTTTGGAACATTGCCAAGATTAAGCACCTTGTTCTTGATCTCTTTCTCGCTGCTCGCAGCTTTGTGACCTCACTCCTTGATTATTGTAACTCCCTTTATCTAGGACTTCCTGGGGTTGATATACACCACTTGCAGCTGGTGCAGAACACTGTGGCCGGTTATTGGCGGAGTACGTCTAGTGCCTGTCATATTTCGCGTGCTGCGTGATCTGCACTGGCTGACAATTCAGTGCGGATCACCTTTAAAGTTGGTCTTTTGACTTACAAAGCCCTACACAGACAGGGTCCAGACTACTTGAAAGGGCTTTTGGTTCCTTACTGCCCTAAGCGATCTCTCCGCTCCAGCAGAGGAGAGGCTGCTAGAATTCAGAGGGTTTCTTTAAAATCTTCAGGTGTTCGTGCCTTTATGTATGCTGCTCTGACCCTCTGGAATTCTCTACTCAATCCGCTTAAATCTGTGTGTGTGTCCGTGGAGGAATTAAAAGGACTTGAAGACCTATTTGTGGTCAAAGATTTATTTTAATTATTGTGATTTTAGGAGCTCAGATTATTATGGATTATGTTTTATTTATTATATTGTAAAGTATTGTAAGTTGCCTTGAATTTAAGAAAGCGCGATACAAATAAAGTTTAATTATTTGCTGGTCCAGCCCTATGGAACTTGCTACCTAGATCTCGGAGGAGGCCAACTCAGTGAAGGCCTATAAATAGCCAGTGTAGCAAAACAGGCAGACAGGAAAATACAAATTTTAAGTAGTCAGTTGTAAATACAGGTTACTCACCTGTAACAGGAGTTCTAGGAGTGGTATAGGTTGTTCATCCACACTTCTTGGCAGGTACCTTGCCGCTTTAAGATGTGCGGAAAGTCTTCAAGCTGGCTCCTCCTACCCATGAGGTGGTAAAACCCTCGGCTCCACCCATGGCCAGATCAAGCCACTGGAAGCCAGGTTGCGGCGTTGAAGCGCGGGAGGTCCAGTGGGTCATGTGGATGAACATATACCACTCCTAGAACTCCTGTTACAGGTGAGTAACCTGTATTTCTAGGACATGGGTATGTTGTTCAATCCACACTTCTTGGCAGACTCCTAGCAGTTACCCCTTACACTTACTTGGGAATAAGGACTGGAGAACGAGGTCCCAAAACCAGCATCCCGGCGTGACTCTAGGTCAATGCAGTAATGGGAAATAAGGTGTGTGCTGACTTTCAGGTAGCAGCCCGTCAGATTTCCTGGATAGGGACGTCTCTAGAAGCAGTGGTATGGTGGATTAAATGAGCTCTCATCCCTCTGGGTGGCTCCATGCCCACCAACCTATAGCAGAGATCTATGCAGGAGGTGACCCACCTGCTTATCGTCCGCTTGGCTACAGGTCTGCCAGGTGTGGCTTCAGCATAGGTGACAAACAGCTGGAGAACCTCTCCCGAACTTCAGCCGTCCCTCCTTATAATAACGACTCTTCTAGGGTCCAGAGTATGGAGCCTATATTTAGCCTCCGACGTGTGATTAGGGTAGAACACCGGCAGAGTCAAGATCTGATTCAGGTGAAACTCCGACACCACCTTAGGAAGGAATTTTGGGTGGGAGCGAAGACAACCTTGTCCCTGGAAGACCAGATACGGAGGCTCCATGGAAAGTGTCTGGAGCGCCCCATCCTTCTGGCTGACATGACAGCCACCAAGATGGCGGTCTTCCATGACAGGCGGAGATATCGCACCTGTGCATCGGTTCAAATGGCTTGCCCATGAGTTTGGCCAATACCAGCAGAAGATCCACGGAGGTGGAGGTTCTCGCATCAAGAGGATATGTGATCTAAGCCTTTGAAAATCATGAGCCACCTTCTCCTGCACCACTGACTGCTTGCCGGCCCGCATCCAGTAAGCAGAGATGGCTGCCAGGGGCATCTTAAGGGTCATTGACCAAAGCCCTAGCAGAGAAAGGGACCACAGTTAGTCCAAAATGCTAGCCAATGGGCAGGATGAAGGTCCAACCCCTTGCTCTGAAACCAAATGGAGAATCTCTTCCATTTAAAGGCACATTTTCTGGTCGACTCCTTGAGGGACACCTGAGCGATGTTGAGGACCTCGTCGGAAAGACCCAAGGCCAGGAACTACAGCAGCTCATGAACCAGGCTGTCAGGTGCAGGGATTGAAGGTCTGGATACAACACCTTCCCTTGCAAACTGAGATCAGTGCAGGCGGGCTGGAAGCTGTCTCGGGAGCCTGGAGCTGAGGAGATCTGGATACCAGAACTGGCGAGGCCAGTCTGGGGCTACCAGAATCACCTGCCCTTGTCCGTCTTCACCTTGAGAAGCAACTTGTAGATCAAGGAAATGGAGGAAGGCGTAGAAGAGGCCCAGGGTCCACGGCCTCAAGAAGGCATCCCCTGCAGTGAACCCCGCTGAGGGTGGGCATGAAACAGCCTCAGCTTCACGTTCCCTGGAGGTGAACAGGTCCACCTGAGGGTGCCCCAATAGGAGAACAGGTCTTGAACTACCTCCGGCAGGAGAGATCACTTGTGAGATGCACAGCCTATCCGGCTGAAGGCATCGGCCAGACTGTTTGAGGCTCCTGCCACATGGATGGCTAGGAGATCCGCCCACGCTTATCACGAGACCAAATGCGGAGAGCTTTCTTGCACTGGGGCAAGGAGGCCCCGCCAGACGGTTGAGATAGTACATAGTCGTGGTGTTGTCCGTCTGGACCTGGAACCACTTGACCCTGCATAAATGGGGTGAAGGCAGTGAGGGCTAATTGTACCGCTCAAGCTCCAGCAGGTTGATGTGGCATCGGGACTCCTGAGGGGACCAGAGGTCGTGGGCCCTGAGCTCCCCAGATGGGCACCCAACCCATCAAGGAGGCGTCCGTCGTAAGGATGACTGTCGGCTCGGAGGCGGACAAGCAGGATACCCTCCTGCAGATGAACTGGGACGGGCCACCACTGCAGGCCGTCCCACATCTTCTGGGTCATGGTTACTGGCTGGTCCAGAGGACCGGGCGCTGAGACCACTGGCAGGCCAGCCGCCATTGCAGGGGCGATATGCCAGCGGGCCCAACGGACCACACTGGTGCAGGCTGCAATGCGACCCAGAAAGCGCAGAAAGTCCCGGCACAGCGCAACTGCCCAACCCGAAATGATTCGCAAAGGAGTAAGGACCTTGGCCCTGTCTGCCAGGAGCGGGGCCCTGGCTCAAGGGAGTCTAGCTCTGCTCCGATGAACTGAATCATCTACGATGGCATGAGTTCTGATTTGGCCTCGTTGATCAGGAGGCCAAGTTGGGAGCAGACCTGTAGGGCCAGATCTCTGGACCACTCCACCTCCATCCTGGAGGGGCTGCTATCAGCCAGTCGTCCAGGTATGGTACACCCGGACCTCTCGACGTCAGAAGGAATGCTGTCACCACTGCCATGCATTTGGTGAAGACCCTGGGAGCTGAGAGAGGCCGGAGGGCATGACCTGAACTCGTGAAGGGATCCTCCGCTCTGAAGCGGATGTATCGCTGATAAGATGGACGGATTGGGACGTGAAAAATACGCCCTGAGATCCAGCAACAAAACCACACCCCAAGTTCCAGGGTGGTATGATCTGAGCGAGAGTGACCATCCTGAAGGTGTGCGGCCTTAGGAACTTGTTCAGGTCGTGCAGGTAGAGAATGAGGCTCCAGCCCCCATCCATTTTGGGACCAGGAAGTACCTGGACACAAACCCTGGGCATGGAGGAGGATCTGCCACCTTGCTGACCACCCCTTTGGAGAAGCAGAGCTATGTTGGCTCAACGAGCCGACAGAGCGCTAAGAACCAGCAGCCTCCCGAGCTGGGTCGGAAGGAGGGTCTGCTCAAATTCCAGAGGCAGACCCCTGCCAACCACTTCACACCAATGGTCCATGGTTATAGCAGACCAGATGGAAAGGGAGTGGCTGAGCCGCCATCCACAGGGGGAACTAGGGGAGGAGACGAGGTTGGGGCAGCACCCTCAACCCGTCACTGGGCAGGCCTGGAGGAATGACTGGCCAAGGAGCCACCTGGACCCTTCCCTCCAGGCTTCCTGTTGGAGGAAGCAACAGGCTTGGCCGGTCATGCACTAGGAGCCCGAAGGGCGAAGGGCTTACGCTGTTGCTGGCGGCCCTTGTCCTTCTGGGCAGACGCGGCAGAGTCCAAATTGGCATTGGACTTCTCGATCCACTGGAGGTGGCCCTACACCCAGGACCCAAACAAGCTGGTGCCCAAGAGGACGCCTGCCAGCTTGTGCTGGCTATCTGTCGTGAAGGTCGAGATCCACAGCCAAGCTCTGCGGCGCATGGCTACGCGGCCGCTGAGCGGGCACAGGAGTCTCAGATGTCCAGAGTATTCTGGAGCTGTTGCTTGGCCACCGCCCTTCCCTGATCCTGCACCTGGTTGACCGTCGCTTGAAGGTCAGCCGAAATGAGGAAGCACCTCATCCAGGGAGCCCAAAAGGGCATGTGAAAAGTGTGCGATCAATAGAGCCAAGCTAGCCTGTCAAGGCCTAGGGAGGCGGCAGCATAAACTTTGCGCCCAGAGTAGTCCAGCTTTTGGACTCCTTGTCTGGGGCTTTCTACGCCCCTGGTATTTCTGGAGCACGGAAAACACTATTGGTCATTAGCCCTTCAGACGAGGGTGCTTTGAAAAACGGAGCGGGAACCAGTCGGGACTGCATACTTGAGGCCATCCTGGCGAAGGCACAGGACAGGAGGCAGGCAGCTGCCACGACTCAAGGCTGGACCAACAATGGCCTTGGCCACAGGAAAGGCCTCCTAGAGGTCCCTCGGTCCAAAATCTCCGTGAGGGGATATTCTGGCCTGCTTTCTGCACGGGTTCGAGCTGCATCCCAGTAGATTCTGAGATTAGCCGAAGAATACCAAGGAACGAGAATGGCTCTCGCCCACTGACAGACTTGGAGGATTCCAGGTCAAGGGGCCTGGAATCAGAGAGAGTCTTCGACTCTGAAGAGTCCGCAAACAGCTGCTGACCGCCTGAGCCACCCTCCACTCGGGCCAAGCCGATCCGGGGTGAGGGTGACCAACAACCTGTGGGGCAAGTCCTGTCCCAACCGAGAATCCTTGGCCGGGCCCCAGTCTTCGGCTGAGGAGGTGGCGGTTCCACCACAATGGGTGGAGTATCTGGTTCGGTCGAGCAATTGGTGCCGGAGTCGGCTTCTCGACCAAGGAACCGAGGGCAGAAGATCGCTTCGCCGCTGGCGAGAAATATTCTTTATTGCCAGCAAAGGCCATAGAGTCTGCTTGTTGCTGGCCAATAAGAGCTGCTGCCATCATATCCCTCAGCGCTGACGCAACTTACACTGGAGCCTCTCCTCCGAGGAGGATGATGATGAGGATAAGCAGCGACACTGCTTTCGTGATGTCAGGACAGAGACCGCCAGACGCCAAGAGTGGGTCAAGAGGTGGGGAGACCCGCACATCCTCCAGTTCGGCCTTGACTGTAGACCCTCAGCTCGGGAGGCTGAGGTAAGTCCTTGTAGACACCGGGGAACCCGTGAATGAGAGTTGTTAGCCTCTCCAGTCAACAGCCCGTCCTAACAGGTTGAGGAATATCTCGACCGCATCGGCGGATGTCTCCAGTCGGCTGGCCTGATGGGGACACCGAGAAGCCAGCGGCCTTGGCCGCAACCTCGACCCAAGTCAATAGAGGACGGTGCAGGAGCGAGATCTCTCCGCCTCCCACAACGCCGACAGTGGGACTTACCTTCGGGTCCTTGACCGAGAGAAGGGGTCTCAAAGGTCTTATCCCATGGTGGAGAGGGACTGGCAAAGCTCCCGAAAGGAAGCAGAGTGCCACGGCCTGGGCCACCTCCTCGAGGGTGATTAACTGTTCCAGCTGTGCCATGGAGCTCGGCCGACACCACCCAACAGGCTCTCCTCTTCACTCTATCAGCGGAAACCGCTTTCTCTGGTCGCCCCAGATGGAGTCGGCAGCGGGTTTTAAGAACTGATGACGAAAAAGACTTGCACAGATCGCAAGCCTGTGGATCGTGGCCAAGACCAAGGCAGTAGACGACGTGACATGCGGGTCGGTTTGAGACCTTCTCAGCAAGGCGCACCGACGAAGCCAGAGTGGATTTAGAGTCCATCGCAGCCGCGAGGGAAAGTGAAGACTTAAGTCACGTAAACTTCAAGACAATTTTGGTAAACCGAAAGTTTAGGATCAAGGCCAAGAGATACAGAGCGCTAAGGAGGGAACCTGAGCTTCAGCGGTAGGCAAGATCTGGCGTTGTGGGGCAGAGCCGAGGTTTTACCACCCAGGTGGGTGGGAGGAGCTACTTGAAGACTTTCCGCACATCTTAAAGCGGAAAGGTACCTGCCAAGAAGTGTGGATTGAACATATCCACATCATTTTGCTCATTAAAAAGTCTTATATGCGATAACATTATGCTGGATGTGTGGAACAGCTCTTAGCCCGGCAGCTGCCGTGTCTGTCTACCCTTCCTTCCACACTACATCATTTGCATTGAGATCTACTGACAGTGATATCATAGGTAGTGACCTGGCAGCCACTGGTGGCTGCCCTAAGCTGCAGTGATGTCACAGTCAGTGAGGTCACAATGCTGATGTAGTTTTTTTTTTTTGGGAGAGAGACAGGGACTACAGAGACAGATGTCTGCTGCCAGGCAGTGTGCTGTCCACACATCACCTTATTGACATCAGGTAAGCAATCTTCTAATTAGCCAAAGAAAAAGTAATATATATATATCGTGTATATATATATATATATATATGAATAACATGTAACTGCTGAATACTTTTAAAATTAATACGAGTTTTAGGCAGTACACTAATTCATTAAGAGGGCCCAATTTTTCTTAATGAGACCTTGACATACTTAAGAGCCTCTACATTCCAGCTACTGATGTCGTCTGTTTCTAATATTTGTTTTAAATACTGAAACTGATTTATTGTAAAGTTTTATCTCTCTATGAGGTATGATGCAGAATTCCTGGGAAAGGGTGCGATATAAAATACTACTTTTGCACCTTCTTTTGACTGCACTGTATAACCTGGCACAGAATATTGTGGTTGCACAACTGTTACTGTACTTTTGCACCTTACTGGTCTGAAACCTCGAATGATACTTTTCACACTGGACTTGGATTTTGTCTCCTAGGTGGTGGGTCTTTGAACAAGTCAAGCAGAGGACAGTAAAAGAAACTTACCTTTTGATTGCATTTGTTTATTCCCCTTGATCTTAGGTGAATTAGAGCATGTTATGCACAAAAACAGCTCGACTGCTCTGATACTGGATCTCAATCTAGCCTTCAGACTACGTTCCCAATATGGCTACAGGCTCCTGTGCATGTCTTGCGCTACACACACACACACACACACACACACACACACACACACACAGAACCAAGATGGTCGAATGCTCCAGTGCACATGTGCAGGCATTATAAAGATTGCCACTACACTTAAATGTGCACATGCAGCAGTTATAAATATGACCACCGCCTTGACAAAGTCTAAAACAGGCATCCAAAATGGAGCTGCAGAATTCTGCAGTTCGTAAAACACGGAAACCCACTAGATTGCTGGTTCTCCTTACATCGCCAATAAAGCTCCCTTTGCTAAAAAACAGCTCCTACCTTATGGGCGTCTTCTGTGAGGCTCAAAGGAACAATTACCTTACCAGGACCGAAGGACAGCATGGGTTATAGTAGCCGCCGAGGCAATGTAACCCTGGGTTACAAATTCAACAAAAATCCCTGCTGTCTACAATTGGTCTGCTGACTGAAGGTCCGGTCAATTCTGAGCTGCAGTAGCTATAAAGCCAATCCAAAAGTTTTGAACAGCAAAACCATTCACTTGTTGAGAAAGAGTCCTTCAGAGAAGGAACTAGACTACCAGAATGGTGTACTGAAATGCACTGTGTGAATATGGGAAGGGTGTAGTCCAAGACTTCTCTCAAACTGTTTCAATCTGTCCCTGCTAGCTGGGAGGCCAGTCCATACTACCCGTTTAGCTACAAGAGGCGACATACAACTGCTGCTTTAAAAGATGGCAGTTGCCTTGCTTACAAGATCTGATCTAGAGAGCAAGTTGCAGGCAAACCAAGATGAGAAAATGATACATACAGTGTCGGTAGATAAGGGCCTACGGCCCACCCTGCCTGCCCATTTCAGCTTGTAAGTTCACTTATATTTTCCTAGAAGTCTGTTGCCCTACCCTGACCTCCAAAATTCCATTATGTCTATCCCATGCATTCTTAAATCCCATGATTGTTTTAACCCCACCACTTCCTCTGGGGGTGTTCCACTTGTCCACCACCCATTCTGTGAAAAAATTCTTCCTCACGCTTCCTCTGAACCATCCTCCCTCCAACTTCATCCCATGCCCTCTAGTCCTCGAACATCTTTTTCGCTTAAAAATAGTGTATTCCTGCCCCTATTCCTCCCTGTAAGATACTTGTATGTCTCGATCATATCCCTCTTTCCTCCTCTCCTCCAGGGAGTACATGTTCAAGTCCTTCAACCTGTCCTCATAGGACTTGTGATGCAATCCATGTACCATCTTTGTTGCCCTCCTCTAAACCTTCTCTACCCTGTCTATGTTCTTACGTGAGGTAAGGTCTCCAGAACCGTACACTGTACTCCAGGTAGGGCCTCACTAGTGTCTTGTATAGTGGAATTATGACCTCCTTTCCTGCTGGTGATGCCTCTGCCTATGCATCCCAGCATCCTATTTGCTTTACCTGCTGCCTTGTTGCACTGTTTCCCTACCTTGAGGGCATCAGCGATAACCCCAAAATCCCTTTCCTGCTTGGTGCATGCTATATCCTCACCCCCAACTGATATATCGCGGCCAGGGCTTTTGTGCCCTATATGCATTATCTTGCACTTCTTTGCACTGAATTTCAGCTGCCAAACCCCTGACCATTCTTTAAGTTTCTGCAAGTCCTTCTCATTCTGTCTACACCTCTGGTGTGTCTACTCTGTTAGAGCTGTGTGTCATCAGTTAACAGGGAAATTCTGCCTTCTAGGTCCCAATGAATGTCACTGATGAAGATGTTGAATAGGACCGGTCCCAGCACTGATCCCTGTGGCACCCACTGGTCATTTTCCCTCTGTGGAGTGACAGCCATTTACCACCACCATCTGTGTCCTGCCACGCAGCCAGTTACCTACCCACCACACTATTGTCCTACCCACACCCCAGTTTGTAATAGTCTTCTATGTGGCATAGTGTCAAAGGCCTTGCTGAAGTCCAGATAGGCCATGTCCACTGCCCTCCCCTGATCCACCTCCCTACTCACCCAGTCTAAAAATTCAATGAGGTTGGTCTGACATGACCTCGCCTGGTGAAACCATGCTGCCTTGGGTCCTGTAGTCCATTGACAACCAGATGTTCCACCAATCTCTCCTTCAGTAGTGCTTCCATGATCTTCCCCACTACCGAGGTGAGGCTGACTGGTCTACAGTTCCCCTTCCTCTTTGTTCCCACTTTTGTATAAGGGACTACATCTGCTGTCCTCCAGTCTTTGGGTACCTCCCTGTTTCAGTGATCTGCTAAACAGGATTGCCAGAGGTTCAGCCACCACCTCTCAGTTCTTTAAGGACCCTGTGGTGCACCCCATCTAGCCATTGCTTTATCAACTCTTATTACTTCCAGTTCCTTCAGGACCCTTTTCAAGAGAAAGGGACTTGTGTCCATTTCTGCATCATTCCCACCTCTTGTACTCCCTTCAGACCCATTACCTCCTCTTCCTCAGTAAAGACTAAGCAGAAATACCTGTTCAATATGTCAGCTTTACTGTTGTCATCCTCCACACGGCCCCATCCTCCCTCTTCTGTCTCACTATCCCTCCCTTTGCCTTTCTTTTTCACTTATGTACCTGTAAAAGATTTTGTCCCCTCTACCCATTGATTTAAAACAGGTTACTCACCTGTAAAGTACAGTTACTAAGAACTTACCTAACAGTAGATCTTGAGAGAAGCTCTTGCTGCAGGTAACACGAAGTAGGACTGGCGCCAACTGGTGGCGGTTCTGGCAAATTCTTATAGCAGTACTGACGTGGAATGCCCCCACCACTTCGGCTCCACCTCCGATGCCACTCTATATAAAGGAGGAGTTCCCACGTGCTCCAGTTCTTTGCACGCCTCTACAGGCAAAACAAATCACAACAGGCATCAAACAGTAATCTGTGACCCAAACTTTTCCTCATAACGGAGGAACGGCCAGCCTGGAAAAGGCCTGATCCCTGGGAAGGAGGCAGGAAAATATACCTGCTGCAAGAACTTCTCTAGAAGATCTACTGTTATGGTAAGTTCTTACATAGCTGTACTATCTTACATCGAGGAGGAAGCCCTTGCAGCAAGTAACACAAGTAGGACTGATTCCCAAGCAGTATAAAACTTAAGACAATCCATGGAAGGGAAACAATAAGGAAAAAAAAAAGAAACAGGAGCAGGAAGGGTCCTCTGAAAACCAGGCCCTGCAGAACTGCAGGCCAAACCCTGCTCTGCATCTGGAAATTATGTCAAGGCTGTAGTGCCTGACAAATGTGTGAACAGAGTGCCAGGTAGTAGCAGCAGCACAATGTCAGCTGCAGATACCCGCTCAGCGCTGCAAAGAAGTGGCGACTGCCTTGGTAGAATGAGCCTCAATCGAGCCCAAAGTAGACCTATTGTGTTTCTGATAACAAAGGTAATGCAATGGACTAATCAGCGACAGCGTCTGTTTGGTGACCAGGCAACCTAAGGACTTTTGAGCAAATGACACAAAAGCTGATCAGATTTCCTGTCTCCCTTGGTCCTAGCCAGGTAATATCAAAAGCCCTGGGACGCCCAAGGAATGAAGCAGAGCCTCCCTTTTGTTCGAATACTCAGGGTAATACACGGAAGCTGAACGGACTGGTTAAGGGTGAGCTCAAACCACCTTCGGTAGGAACTTCGGCTGGTGCGAAGGTCAACCCTATCCTTATGGAAAATAAGATAGGGTTCTTTACACGAGCATGAAGCTCAAATGCGCCTCCCGGAAGTAATGGCTACTAAAAGCAAAGTTTTCCAGGACAGAAAACAAAGCTCAGACTACACTGCCGGTTCGGGGGTGGGGAATGTAAGCTTCTCTAGGGCAAAGAGGAGATCCCAAGGAGGGACAGGATACCAGATGGGAGGTCTGATATAAATACTGGAAGGAAAGCATTAGAGACCTTCCATCTGAGCCACCGCCTTACCCTGCACTGGGAAGTGATAAGCGAGATGGTGGCCAGGTGTACCCTGATGGAGGAATAACTGAGATTAGACTCCGAAAGGGAAAGCAGGTATTCTAAAAACGAATTAAACGGACAGACCAGGAGGTCCACCCTCTTGGCTGCGGCCCAGATACAGAAATGTTTCCACTTCATAGTAAGTGGCCTCGTGGCAGGCTTCGCGCCTCAACCAAAACTTACGCTACCTGACCGTAAAGTAGATCTTTGAGCAGTGCCTCTTGCAGTAGGTAATACTTCTGGGTTACCAGCAGAGTTGCTGTGCCACACAGCAGCTCTTCTATCAGTTTTTCATCAGGGACAGCCCTTCACATCAGCTTCCTGTTTCCTATACAAGTGTGGTGGTCCTTGGTATCTCAGTTCCCCTGCCGATCTAGCTCGCAGCTGAGGACCGAGGAAGCTGAGGTACCAAAGGAGTCCCAACCATAGTCACTGGACCAGAATTTGCTCTGTTAGAGAAGGAGGGGACGGAGGGAGAGAACAGACCTACTACAAGAGAGACCTCAAGATCTACTGTTACGGTAAATTTTATATAACTGTATTATCTTCCATGGAGTGGTCCCTGGCAGTAGGTAATACCTTTGGGATAAATCCCAAGCAGTAATCTCCATGTGGGAGGATAGTTATGATAGAAGGCCTTGTAAGACTATACGGTCAAGGCTGCCTTATGTTGTGAGGCAATATCCAGGGTATAATGCCTTGTGAATGTATGGATTGTGGACCAGGTAGCGAACTTCAGATATCTGAAATGGAGGCTCATTTAAAGCAAGCAGCAGTACTGGCCATGGCTCTAGCGAAATGGGCTTGGACAGGTCCAGGTAAAGGCTTGTTGCATTTTGTAACAAAATGTAATTAAGTTTGCCAACCAGGCTGAAAGAGTACGCTTACAACCGGAAGGCCCTCGTGTCCTGAGGTGGGGGAGATGAACACTTGAGATATCTTTCTAATCGATTCTGTCCAATTAGTGTAGTAGCGTAGTATACGATGGACATCTAAAGTATGTAGTAGATGTTCAGCCTGATTGGAGTATTCAGGATAGTAGACCAGAAGCTCCAAGGACTGATTTAAAGTATGTTCAGAGACTACTTTAGGAAGGAAGGAAGGGTTGGTATGAACGACCACCTTGACTTTGTGGAAAATCAAGTAAGGTTCCCTACACGAGGGCACGGCTCGAAATCACGTCGAGCGGAAGTGACAGCCACAAGAAATAAGGTTTTCCATGAAAGAAAAACTGTTCACAAGCTGGCCGTGTTGGTTCAAGGGTCAATTTTTCAATCATAAAATTGAGATCCCATCGAGAAGCTTAGCCTTCTAATATTTGGTTTAATATGTAACATTCCTTTCAAAACATCTTAGCTAGATGATGGGACAGTAACCTGCCATCTAGAGGTTCATGGAAAGCCGAGATGGTGGCCAAGTGGACTTTGATGGAAGAGTAATCTAAACCAGACTCAGTGAGCCAGGTAGTCCAGAACCTTCGTCAGTGGGCAAGAGTAGGGTCCAAAGATCGAGGCAGACCATATAAAAGCGTTTCCATTTGGAATTGTATGTTGCTCTTGTTGCTGGCTTACGGAGGCCAAGAGAATACTGGCAACAGGAGAGGACACTTGTAATCTAGTTATGAAAGCGTCCTCAGGAGCCAAACGACAAGGTGTAAAGCCTTCAGACTGGGATGTAAGAGAGACTCTTGACACAGAGTCAAAAGGTCTGGTTGGTAACGGAACGGGTCCCACTGACAACTGTAGGAGCAAGGGAAACCACGCTGGCAAGGCCACATTGGTGCTAAGAGTATCATTGTGGCTGGTTCTAGTTGTAGTTTCAGTAGAACTGGGAGAGAAGCATATAAGAAAAGAGCCCACAGAGTTATGCACAAGGTGTGGTGCTAGGAAACAACAATGAGAAGAGCTACAAAAGTTTCCTGCACACACTAACCAAAAATAGGACGCTGCATCACAATTAAAGTGTAAGCATATTTATTTAAAGTGCACACCCATACCAGAAACAGCTTGACATGTTTCGGATACCAAAGTCCTTTGTGAAGAAGAAAAAAAAAAAAACTCACAATAAAGGTGCATTCTGATTGGATAAAACCCCTCGCTTCAAAGTATCATTAAAACATTTGATTGCAAACATACAAGAGTCAAAAACAAAAAAGAAAAAGGAGAAAAACAGAAAACTAAAACAAAAGGAAGGGAAAATATAATGGGGAGATAAAGAGGAGGAGAAAACAAAAACTAACCAAAACACACACACTTCAGTTAGGGAAAAAGACAAAGACCTACAATCAATCATAAATATAATATAATTCAACAGGGGACCCTCAAGCAATAAGAATTATGCTCTATAGATACAAATAACAGACTGTGTCTGGAACAAGCATATTATAAGGAACCCAAAGAGCTGAAAAATACTCATAAAAGTGGGCTGCATTACATCAAAACCAGTAGAGGTAACAATAATATTGAGAAAACGGACCTAATTGAAAGTAAAAAACTCTAATAGACATACAGGAGTGGGGAAACCACGCCTGGCGAGGCCACATTGGGGTCATGAGTATCACGAGGCTGGTTCTAGCTGTAGTTTCAGTAGAACTGGGAAGAGCAGCATATAAGAAGAGTCCTGTCCATGGTTGGGACAGGCCATCTACAGACTGTCCCTTTTGTTCGGGATAATGGAAAATACTTGGAAGGCAAACAGATCCAGCTGTGGAGTGCCCCATAGGTTGAAGATTTCTTGGAGTACTGCTCGTGAGGTATCCATTCGTGAGTGGAGGATCATGACAGCCGGTCGGCTAACTGGCTGCAATGTTGCCTGACTGGACTAGTAACGATCCTGGGATGAGGTACGCCCGAACGCCTGAAGGGCTAGCCGGACCGCTTTCATCTCTAGGAGACTAATATAAGAATGATAGAGAGAAGCTGGCCACTGGCCTTGTGTCCAATAGGACCGAAAGATGTGTCCCATCCCTGCAGGGAAGCATCCGTGGTGGTTAACATTTGCATGGGGGGCGGTGGCGGAAAGGCATTCCTTGATCCAGATTGATTCTGGTTGTCCACCATGTCAGGTTGACTTTAGAGAGGAGGACCCCGATTCTGTCTTTGAACTGTCTTGTTTTTTGGGACCATTGATTCTGGAGGGTCCACTGGACAGGTTTCATGTGGAGAAGGGCTAATGCCACCATAGGGATGGTAGCGGACATGTGACCCAGAAGGCGCAGCATTTATCTGGCTGTGACTATTTTCTGAGTCTGTATGTGTGACGCCAGAGATATAAGTGTCTCCTGTCAGGCAGGCGGGAGGTAGGCCTGGCTGTGACTGTATCTAGGACAGCTCCAATGTATTGGAGGGACTGTTGGATTGGGGTGGACTTTGGTCAATTGACTGTGATCCCCAGATCTGCGGACATCTGCAGGGTAGCATCTAGGGAGGCAAGCTGAGCTACTCTGGAGTCTGCTTCAATTAGCCAACCGCCTAGATATGGAAAGATAAAGTGCCCTTTCTTCATAAGGCTGCTGCCACCACCGCTAGGCACTTGGTGAACACTCTGGAGGCCGAGGGAGTGCTCGAAACTGGTAATTTTGACCCAGTAGGTGGAAGCGCAGAAATTGTTCGTGGGCAGGGTGGAAGGGGATAAGTAAGCAGGCATTCTTCATATCTAGGGCACAAAGTCAATCGGCTCTGTTTCAGGATCAGCATGATAGTAGGTAGGGTTATCATGCAAAATGTTTGTACTGAATGTAAAGATTCAGTTGTCTGAGATCCAATATTGGTCTGAGGTCTCCAGTTCTGCTTGGGCACCAAAAGAAGTGGAATAAAATCCTGTTTGATGTTGTAGAAGGGTAAACGGCCTTTTGGTCAAAAGGACCTCAATTCCTCCTGTAAGATGGGTATATGATCTGGAGGATAATTTTTCTTGAGGGCAAAGGCGGGGTGGAGATGAACCCAGAGTATGACCCTTCTGTATAATCTGAAGTACCCATCTGTCTGAAGTGATCACTTGCCAGGCCTCCAGATGGAGGGCAAAACCACCCCAACAGTCTCCGCATGCCTGGTTGAGGAGTCGGGGAGCCCAGTGAGTCTCAGGGTGGCGAGCTGCCCAGCCCTCATTAAGAGCGGGAGGGGGCACCCCTGATGGCAGAGTGGTTGCCTCAGAGGATTGAGCACAACCTCTGAAGCCAATCTCAGTATTACCTCCATCTTCCACCTCTTTGGAATAAGAGGAGTACTGAGTACGGTAGGTTGTAGGCGGAGTATGGTACATGCCATGGACTATATGGAGGGTTCTGCCTGATGCCTGTAGGTCATCTAGTAAAGTCTGAGTACCTGCCCTGAAAAGCTTGGACCTGAAGGGAGCATTAGCTACTTTATGTTGTGTCAGGTGCAAAGCCTGAAACGCGGCTAGGATGGCAACGCAGGGTGATGCCAGTGGCTGATAGTCAGGCTGAGGTATCTATGGCATCATATCCCGACCCGAAGGTGATGGGGAAGAGAATTACTAGTTGTCACTGTAGCCAATAATCTGTCCCTTTCCTGTGAGGGAGGGAATTTATTGATAAGTTCAATGGCAGAGGACCAGGGTACGCTGGTATTTAATCATATGACCCATATAGTTTAAGATTCTGATGTTCATAGAACCTGAGAAATAGACCATCCTCCCGACAGTCAATTCTTCGGGATTCCTTATCAGGGTAAGGAGCTCATGTGCTTGGGTTTTTTCATACGGTCATGAGTGGCAGTAATGACCACAAAATCTGCTTCTGGAATGCTGGACAGAAAAGGATGGTCCAGAGGAGCTTGATATAGACGCTCGGCTTGCAGGAACAGCTGTAATAGATGAAGGCTGATGCCAAGCAGCCGCATGGCATTCTGGTAGGTTGGTATTAGTGGGAGAACCACTAAAACGGGCTCCTCCGGTAATTCAAGGAATTCTGCTATATCCTTACATTGTTATGTTCCGTAGTCGAGAAACCCATGACCTTTGTGTTTGAACCATCATTTCACTATAGGTCAGCTCATCTGGGAGAAGAGGCTGCAGAAGGTATAGGCAGGTCCTCATCCAGAGAAGAGATTTCTAATAAGCAGAGTCAGGATTAGAAAATCCAGCTCTTGAACTCTTCATCTTCAAGATCACCAGGAAGCCTGGTAATTCTTGTTCATCTGACAAATAGTCCTCCATGAAAGGAGGAGGGACAAGGTGTATGGTATCCCGTCACTATGAAATCTTTCAGGCGATGGAGGAGGAGATAGGGAGGATCACCTGGCACTCCAGGGTCAGAGGGCTGAGAGTGCCATATGGCATGTAAGACCTGTCTGACTAGGCTAGTGATGTCCCTTCTGGGATGGGGAAGTAGAAGGGGCATGTTGGGAGACAAGAGGGTGAGAGAGGATGGGACATGTAGTATGGGCAGGTCGTGTCCCTGGGTGGCAAAGACCAGGGTCCTGATCCCTGTCCGCCTGATTCATATAGGAGGCCACCTGTGAAGGCGGAGAGGCAGTTAGTAAAGCATAAGCCATAGGTTTTCCATAAGGAATGTGGGGTCTCATTGATGGGCCCGCAGGGGAAAAGGAGTTATTCCCACTAAAATTGTCAGAGGTCACCGACGGGAGAGGAGCCACCGCCAACAGAGTAGCTGTATATTTAGATGCAAGTAAAGCGCTGAAAGCATCGTTGACGAGGGATATAAGCTCCGCTGACGGAGCAGATATAGTTTAAAGGCTGGAAAGCACCACTGATGAGAGGGTATGAGCCCCGTCGACGGTTATGGTTAGAGGACACGCATCGACGGAGGACACCTGAAATGGTGGACGCCGACAGGTGACAAGGCAGGAGTGTCTGCCTGGAACGAGAACCAGTAGAGGGAAGCCCTTGGTATAAGCCCTGGTTCTCCAAGAGAGACATTTTCGCTCCATCAAAAGATGTTTAATTTCACAACCGCTGTCAACGAAGTTGCCAGATTAAATTCCTGACAAATTCCAGGAATTGGTGCTGTGGGTCCCAGACACCTTACACAAAGTGTATGATTATCAAAGCGTATATCTTCCTACTGCAACGGCAGGAACAAAATAATGCTTGCTTATTTGAAGAATCTGTAGACATTCGCTTAGTAGTCCAAATTCTCGCCAATGACCGCTACATAGAAGTTGCACCAATTGCCGCGCGAGGCAAAGATCATGAAAATGAACTGAGGATACCAGGGACCACCCACACTTACAGTATATAGGAAGCAGAAAGCTGATGTCATGTGGCGGTCCCTGGTAACTGCTAGAACAGCTGCCATACCACAGCGACCTCTGCTGGTAACCCAAAAGTATTACCTACTGCCGAGAGACTACCCCGGGGAGATCTGTCACAGGTGAGTAACTGTTTTCCTAGGACGTGATATTATGTTCCATGCACACTAACTGGCAGAATCCTAGCAGTTCTCTGGGAGGAGGGAGGCAAGGCACCCCATTTAGGAAACAGACTGGAGAACTGAGGCCCCAAATGAGCATCCTGGCATGACTCTAGGTCAATGTGATAATGGGAATAAAGGTGTGTGCTGACCTCAGGTAGCAGCCCTAGAGATATAGTGGACAGGAACGTCCCTGGAAGCAGCCACCGACACAGGTGGAATGAGCCCTTGGCCTCGGGAGGCTCCCTACCCACCAACCTATAGCAGAGATCAATGCAGGATGTGATTCACCTGCCAATCGTCCGCTTGGCTGCAGGTCTGCCAGGTGCGGCTTCAGCATAGGTGACAAACAGCTGGCAAACCTCCCCAACTCCAGCTGTGCTCAGATACGCGAAAGCTCGCCCAGGTCTAGAGTATGAAGCCTGTGCTCGGCCTCTGAGATGCGACTGGTGAAGTACACTGGGAGATTAATCACCTGGTGTAGGTGAAACTCTGACACACCTTTCAAGAGAAACTTGGTTGAGGCGCAGGACAACCTTGTCCTTGTAGAAGACCAGGTAAGGAGACTCCACCGAAAGCACCTGGAGCTCACTGATCTTTCTGGCTGACGGATAGCCACCAAGAGGGCAGTCTTCCATGACAAGTGAGAAATATCACACCTGTGCATCGGTTCCAATGGCATGCCCGTAAGCTTGCCAAAACCAGCAATAAGTCCCACGGTGGTGGTGGTTCACACCGGAAGGAAATGTGGCAAGGCCCTTGAAGAAGCACCAGACCACCTTTTCTCTGCGAGACTGCTGGCTGACCCACACCTGGTAAACAGATATGGATGCCAGGTGCACCTTAAGGGTTGTTGATCAAGGTCCTACAAAAGCTGACTAAAGATAAGAATGCTAGCACTTCCTAGTCGACTCCTTCTGAGATGCCTCCACAACGGTGAAGACAGTTTTGAGAGATCCAAAGCCTGGAACTCTAGCCACTCAGGAAACAGGCTGTCAGGGTGCAGGGATTGAAGGTCTGGGTGGAGTACCTTCCGACTGATGGAGAGTAGGTCTGGGCTAGGGAAAACACCTCGAAGCCTGCTGCTGAAGCGGAGGAGATCGGGGTACCAGGAACGGTGTGGCCTGTCCAGAGCCACCAGATCACCTGTGCCTTGTCCCTCCTGACCTTGAGGAGCACACCTTGTGCATCAAAGGAAGGGAGGGAAGGCATAGAAGCGGGATGGGTCCAGGGCCTCGAGAAGGTATCCCCTGCTGAGGGGGCGGGCACAAAATAGCCTCTGCTTTGTGTTCTCCTGTAGGCGTAACAGGTCCACCTGAGGTTGCCCCACTGGGAGAACAGGCTGTGAATTACCTCGTGGAAAGACCTCTCTGAGATGCCTCGCCCACCCACCTGAGGGCGCCTGCCAGCTGATTTGGAGGCTCCTGCCGCATGGATGACTAGGAGATCTGCCTCTAGGCTGCGCACAAGGGTCCAGACATGGAGTGCTTCCCTGCACGAGGGAAGTGAGTGTGTCCCTACCGCTTGTTGAAGTAGTACATGGTTGTGGTGTTGTCCGTAAGGACCCTGAACCACCTGACCCCAAATGTTGGAGCAAATGCAGTCAGCGTAGCCAAACTGCCCGAGCTCCAGCAGGCTGATGTTGCATCAGGCCTCATCTGGGTCCAGAGCCTGTGGGTTCTGGGCGCCCAGCCCATGAGAGGGCATCAGTCGCCAGGATGACTGTCAGCCTGGGTGGACAAACGGGATCCCTTCCAGCAGATGTGCTGGGACTAAACACCACTGGATGGTGTCCCACATCCGCTGGGTCACAGTGACCAGCTGGTTGAAGTGACCTTGCACTAAGACCACTGGCTGGGTCAGCTCCACTGCAGGAAGCACATTCTCCAGCGGGCCCAATGGACCACACTGGTGCAGGCCGCCATGTAGCCCAGCAAGCGAGGAAGTCTCGGACAGGGCATAATTGCCCAACCAGAGATGACTGGGCACAGGAGGAGAGCGCCTGCCCTGTCTCGCCAGGAGCCAGGTTCTGCTCTGTAAGAGTCGAGCTCCGCCTCATGAAAGTGATCACCACGCAGGCACGGAGTTCAGACTTGCCTCGCTGACCAGGAGGCCAAGGAGACCGTCTTGAGGACCAAGCCCCTGACCGCCCACCTTCCTGCCTGAGGGACCTGCAAACAGCCAGCTGTCAAGGTAGAGGGTAACTGACCCCTCAGTGCCTCAGGTAAGCTGCCACTACTGCAATGCACTTGACCCAGGGGGCTGAAGGCGGCTTAATGGCATGGCCTGAAACTCGCTAAGGGTTCTCTGCGTGGAAGTGGAGGAACAGTCGAGATTGACAGATCGAGATGTGGAAGAATGCATCCTAAAGATCCAGTGAGCAAAAGTGCAGTTACGCAAGAACTGTAAAAGCAGATCTTTGAGAAGTGCTCTTGCAGCAGGTTACACCATTAGGACTGAAGCCGGCAGGCATAAGGAACCCACGGAAAACTTCTAGCTAGCAGTATCTAGTGTGGACTGCCTCTGACGCTCGGTCTCACCCGACACCACATAATGGTATAAAAGAGGTGGTCCCCAGCACCACCTCAGTTCTCTCGCTGGAGACCCGCACTGAGAGGAAAAAAAAAAGAGAACCAAGGAGGCTCCTCCAAGGATATGTGGTGGCCAGGGCTGCGAATGCAGAAGGAATCACCAAGGGGATGGAGGGAAGGAAAGCACCACCTGCTGCAAGAGCTCTTCTCGATGATCTACTGCTATGGCAAGTTTTACATAACTGTACTGTCTTTGAGGGTGAGCTCTTGCAGCAGGTTAACAACATTAGGACGGAGTCCCAAGCAGTACTAAGGTCAACTCGGGTGGAGGATAAGATCAAAAGGTGAACAGATCCTTAACCTCCTGTAAATTAAGGCCGGACGAAGGGCCTGGTGTTGGTGCTTGCCTGTTGATAGGGGCGGCGTCAATCGCTTGATAGACCGACATTGGAAGGCAGACGCCTTCAGTGTCTCCTGACATGCGGTTGTTGTTGGCGTGAGCTCCGACATCTCCTCCGACGCCTCCTGTGACCGTGGCGAGGTGGGATGGTGTCGGGTTTCTGGGGTGTTTAGCGATCGATGGATCTGGCGCCCGCTAGCCTCCACATCTGCTTAAGGGATGGAGTTCAAGTTTCTCGGAGGTACGCCCGAGGCCTTCAGAGGTTGGGAGACCGAACGCTCGTGTCCTGACGCCGTGCTAGGCCTAGTCACTGACTTGTGCTTGTGGTGGTCGGAAGCCTCCGACCTGGCAGGCAACCCTGAGGGATGGCTGTCAGACTTGGTTCTCAGCAGTTGCAGAGAACAGAGCTGGAGCCCCTGAGGTCCTAATCTTAACGGGGCTGAGACTTAGCCCGGATGGAAAACGGTCTGACTGGGCAGAGCTGGAGCTGGCCCGAGTGGAAGCCTGATTGGGGATCTATCCCTTATCCTTGTCCCGTGCTTACCCTTGTGCTTTCCCCGATTTATGTGAAGGTTCCCCGAGAGGACAGGTCTTTCTCCATGGTCTTAAGTTTCTCTTCTAAGAGGAAACTCTGGAGTGCTTTCTGCGGCGGATCCTGGTTCTGCTGTTGAACTGCTGGCAGATGGGGCAGGCCTGGGTATCGTGGTCCGGGCCTAGGCACCTCACACAGGCCGACTGCCTGTGTTTGAAGGGATCTGCTTGCCGCAGCTTGACTTAGAGGGGTGCCCTTCTATAGAAGGAGTCAGGGAAGCAGACATGTACTTGTCGGTTTTGCTGTGAAAACTAAAATTCTTTCTGGTGCTGTTCGCCTGCTGAAAGTGTCCGTGGAGCCGATGCGTATGTAGTTGACGGTGGGAAAATAACTAAGGTATGCTGGGACCGCCTTTTATGATGTATCTGACATCGGGCGGGCCTACATCGGTCCCTCACTGGGTACTGTATAGCTAGCTAGAAGTTTTCCATGGGTCTTGCTGCCTGCCGGCTTCAGTCCTTATGGTGTAACCTACTGCAAGAGCTGTATCTCAAAGTAAGATCTTGTATTTTAATGGTAACAGGAATCCATTTGTGGCCAACATTTCTTCTGGGGCAGGTTTATTGACTACCTTCTTGTCACTTGAAGGGGATGCCCTTTCAGTGTCACAGTTTGTTGATTATATCAACACTAATGATGTAGGCCTACAATTTACATTTGATACAAATATTTCGAAATTACTTTTCTTGATATGATGTTGAAAGGTAAAGTAGGAGAAAAAGTTCAAAGCAGCACTTTATAGAAACCCACATCTAGCAACATGCTTTTGCATGCATCTAGTCTCACCCACAACACAGAAATGGGTGTACCCTATGGTCAGTTTATCCGAATCAGACACAATTGCTCAAACTTATTAGAGTTTGAGCAAAAGCTCAGGATTTGAAAGTAGGATTTCTTTCAGAGGGTACTCAGAAGAATGTGTTGAAAAGGCCTATAGGAGAGCTAGGAATATTAGTAGGGAGCAGTTGTTTAAACCTAAAACCTCTATTCAGACTCCTATTAATGATCAACCTATTACATTTGTTACTGAGCACAACAGGATTTCTGGGACAGAGGCTGATATTGCTAAACATTGGGGGTACTTCAAGGGATGAAGATTTTAGGAATGTGCTAAAATAAACCAAGGATCTCATTTTGTAGAGGTCCTAATTTGGCAGACTTACTTACAAATAGTTATACATTAAACAACAACCTTTAAAAGCCACTTGGCTTCCACCACAGACATTAGGCTGTTCTCGCTATGTCACTAACATTTGCAAATACTGCCAGCAAGGAGCAGTTTTTTAGATCCTTACAAGGAAAACAAAAATAGACATTAAGCATTTTATTAATTGTTCAATCTGTATATGTGATGACATTGTACAAGGTACATGTCCATTAATATATGTAGGTAGAACTACAAGAACTCTTCGAGAGCATTTGCAGGAACATGTCAGGGCCATTCAAAGATTCAACCAAATACACCCATTGGCTTCCATTCTGAGATGCGCCATAAAAACAGACATTATGCAAGTCAGATTTATGGGAGTGGATCATATTAAGGAGAACATCAGAGGTGGTGACAGACTGAACAGACTCTCTAAACCTGAACAGAAATGGATGTATACCATGAAAGCTTTTCTCCTATGGGGCTTAACGACTTTAAATGTAACAGTGTTCCTATCGATCGCTCATTTTATACAAATGTTTCCATACTCTGCTATAATTTAACAAATAAAATCCCCAGTTTTTTGCTCCTTCCTCTTCCTCTCATTCTCTCCCCTTTCCCATCCCATTTAAAATCACCATTTTAAATTACTTTTCCTCTAGTACTAGGACCCAGCTCTTGCATATAGTTTTTGCATTTTGAAGTCAATTTACAGTCTGTCTCATTCCAGTTATAGCTGTATTGAATATTTATCAATCTATGTATGTATATATGTCCTTTATGAATTTTGATATTTACTTGGCTCCTTAATTTATTCACTGGGGTGCACTTGTGTTCATAAAGACTGTGCCTGCATGGAAACAGTGTGCATGAGTGTTTTTTTTTTTTTAAAAGACAAGTACAAATTTGTTCATTGGCCTTACACTGTCACTTTAAAACGCTTTGAATAAATCACACTGGCCAGCACTAGACCACACCCCTGATGAAGAATCACGGCTTGGACTCAAGCTGGGGTACTGTAGCTGCAGGCTCCGCTTTGGCAAACATTGCTTTGTATTTTTTCATTTCTCACCTTGTGGTCAGAGTGTGCTGCCTATTTGTGTTCTCGCTTACCAGTTATTTATCTGGCTAGCACCAACTCTAATCCAGACATGCTCCATATATGTGTGTGTTCTTCCGAGCATGGGAAAAGCTGGCCATCATGATGGCCGAACTGGCCTGCTGGAGGCCCAAGGACAATTTTTTGCTACGTGTCCAAACTCGACTCCCTGTCCAGGAGTTGTCAACATCCCAGATGCTGACTGCACTGGAACACTGAGTCAGCAACTAAATCTTTGGCTGAAGAATGGTCAGTGAGCCCAAGCAAGGACCTGGTAGGCACCATGTACTTATGGACCATACGGGCCCATGGTGCCAGACAGAAGGCAGGTCGCTGCCACAGCTGCAGACTGGGACCAAGAATAGAAACACAGAAACATACACTTTGACAGCAAATAAGGACCACTTGGCCCACCCAGTCTGCCCATTTCCTACCTATTGGATAAGCTGCAGATTCTAGTTAAGCAACAGCCTACTTCCTGCCACCCCACTACAATTGCCTTGTGCCTGTCCCATGCATGTTTGAATTCCCCCACTGTTTTAGCCCCAACAACCTCCCTAGGAAGGCGGTTCCACGATCCACCACACTCTCCATGAAAAAGATTTCACATTACCCCTGAGCCGCCCCCTCTATCTTTAAATTGTGTCCCCTTGTTCTTACACATCTCTTTTCTGAAAGATGCTACCTTCCTGGACTTTGATTCCCTTGAGGTACTTGAACGCTTTCTATCATGTGCCCCTGTCCTTCCTTTCATCAAGGGTATACATATTAAGCTCTCTCAGTCTCTCTTCATATGATTTCTGATGCAGACCCTGCACCATTTTAGTTGCCCTCCTCTGGACTGCTTCCATCCTGTCTATGTCCTTGTGTAGATGAGGTCTCCAAACTGCACACAGTACTCAGATGGGGTCTCACCAACTGTCTGTACAGAGGGATAACCACTTCCTTTTTCTACTTGTGATGCCCTTCCTATGCATCCCAGTATCCCCCTGGCTCTCCTTACTGACTTCTTACATTGCTTACCCACCTTAGATCATCTGATATGACTACCCCCAAGTCCTGTTCCATTTTGTTGTTGTTAGTACTCCCTGCTATTCTGTACTCTTCTCCTGGGTTTTGTTTCCAGGTGCATTACTTTGCACTTTTGCATTGAATCTAAGTTGCTATAAGTGTCTGACCATTCTCCAACTTTGCCAAGTCCCTTCTCATCCTTTTCTACTCCCACTTGTGTATCAACTCTGTTACAGATCTTTGTATCATCTGCAAAGAGGCATACCTTTCCCTCCAGACCCTCTGCAATGTCACCTATAAAGATGTTAAAGAGGACTGGACCCAGTACTGAGCCCTGAGGTACTCCACTAGTGACCCCTTTTCTTCGAATGTGTTCCACTCTACTATTACCTTCTGTGTCCTGTTGTGCAGCCAGTTTGCAACCCAGGCTGCCACCCTGGGACCCGAAGCTGGCAAACTTGATTATTAATCTTTTGCGGGACTGTGTCAAATGCCTTGGTTGTAAGTCTATGTAGGCCATAACCACAGCCCCTCCTGGTCTATTACTTTGGTCACCCAGTCAAATAAATTGATTAGATTCGCCTGACATGACCTTCCTGCTGTAAATCCATGCTGCTTTTGGGTCCTGTGCCCCTGGCCTCAGGTACTCAACAATTCTTTCTTTCAGAAGTGATTCCATCATTTTCCCTACCACTGAGGTCAAACTTACAGGTCTGTAGTTTCTTGCTTCTGCCTTGCTCCCACTTTTGTGAAGGGAATCACATCTGCCTCCTCCAGTCCTCAGGTACCACCCCATGATTTGTTAAAAGTGTGGTCAGTGGTGTCACTAGGTCCTCCCTTAGTTCTTTAAGGATTCTGGGGTGAATCCCATCAGGCCCCATTGCTTTGTCCACCTTGAGTTTTAGGAGTTCTTTTAGGACTCTTTCTTCTGTAAATGGACTGGTGTCAACCCCCTACTCAGAGTGCTTCTATTGTCTGGTTCAGGTAACTCCTCCTCATCTTCTTTGTGAATACTGAGCAAAAGTATTCATTATCTCTGCCTTTCACTGTCTCCCTCTGCCCACCTCTCCTCTCCTTATTAATCTTCACTATTCCTCCCTTAACCTTTCTATGCTCCTAATGTACCTATAAAGGTTTTATCCCCTTCTAAACTGACTTGGCTATTTTTTCCTCAGTTTGGGCTTTTGCTATTCTGACTGCCTTCCCACTTCTTTCTGCTTTAATTGAATAAAGTTCCCTGTCATGCTCCTTCTGTGATTCCTTATACTTTTGAATGCAGCCTTTTTCTCCTTAACCTTCCTGCCACCTCTTTGAGAACCACAGTGGTTTTTACTCCGCTTTGTTTTCTTTATCTGTTTCACACAAAGGCTTGTTGCCTCTATGATGCAGTTTTGATTTTTCTCCATTGTTCTTCCACCTCCTTTTTGGCCATTTGCTAGTGTATTCCTCAGGTATTCACCCATTTTGCCAAAGTCAGCCCTTCTAAAGTCCAGCATGCTTGTTTTTGTATGGCTTGTCTCCATGGTTGTGCTTACTGTGAAGCACACTGTGCAGTGGTCACTTGTTCCCAGATGTCTACTGACTTCTAAATTTGTGATCTCCTCTCCATTTGAGAGTACCAGGTCTAGTACTGCTTCCTCCCGAGTGGGTTCCAACACTAGCTGTCTAAAGCCTGCCCTGGCAGGCACGAGAATGACCCTGCTCTTGGATGTGGCCGCAGTACATGTCATCCAGTTAACATATGGCATATTCAGGTCCCCATTAACAGTATCTCCCTTTTCAGCTATTTTGAGAATGTCCTGCATCATTTTCTTGTCCATTTCCTCCCTTGAGATGGAGTCTGTATACAACCCCTGTGCGGATTGTAATGCCATTCCTGTCTCCACGGTGACCCAGAGTGCCTCTTGTCCTCCTCTTTACTTTTTAGTTCTGTAGCTTTGATCCCTTCCCTTATGTACAGAGCTACTCCACCTCCTCTTTTCCCCTCCCTGTCCCTTCTGTAGATTGTGTACCCTGGTATGTTGACATCCCAGTCATGGTTCCCCATGTACCATGTTTCTGTGACTGCCACAATATCCAAGTGTTCATCTTCCATCAAGGCTACTAGCTCAGGAAGCTTGTTTCCCAGACTACGGGCATTGGTAGTCATTGCCCTCCATTTAATGTTGGCTTTATCCTTTATCCCCCATGCCTGCTCTTTTTGCCCTTGTCTATTTTTCCATTTACCCCTGTCCTGCCCTCTGCTGAGCACTGTACCTCAGTGTCTACCTTACTACCCATCATGTTTTGTGGGGAGACTTGAAATTTCCTGCCTCTTATTAGCACCTCCCCATGGCTAGTTTAAAAGCTTGCCAAGGAAGCATTTAAAGGAGAAGACTCCTGTATATTTATGATTTGGATATGTCTGATGTATTTATTATACATTACATCAAGTACTGTACATATGTCAATAAGAGATCAGCCATTTCTTCTGTTGCAACACATATCTAGAGTTTGAGGCTCTGACACAAGGTAGTAAAATGTCAAGCAAGCCTCCATTTACATGCAAATTAGTTGCTTGTAATACAGCCCTCCCATTCATTGATGTCACTGCAGCAACAGTGCAGAACAAAACATAAAGATATCAATGCTGTCTATCCTGATTTTAGTTTAAGTTTGCAATGGCTTAAGACAGTTCTGTCATGCAATTCATACAGGGAGTGGTACCTGTAGCCTTAATACTGCATATGTAGAGCAAATAATACATCTAATAGTATTGCATTCACAGGAAACAAAGGTTGTTCCTGTACTGCTCATTTTCTGTGAGACAGTTGTAACATGTTGTGGAAAGCAGTAAACTGAATCAGTTAATCAACCAATCAACCAACTAATCAATCAATCAAGCAGTCAATCAGTCACTCTGTAGTGAACCAGGTGAATACCCTTGAGAGGATTCATTTACAAGGTAGGCTTGAGCAGTTTCCCAAAGGATCACAGAAGACTGAATTCTTCCTTTGCATAAAATATACACTCCTTTCAGCAGCCTGAAAGTGGAGAGCTAGATCACTTACTTTATAAAGTGTATTGTTTTTACATTTCAAATGCTCCTTACATATGGGTTCTGACTGGAAATACCAAGACACAGAATGCATATGACATGGGAGGAATGAGCTAAGCAAATACAGAGTACTACAAACACTGAGACTGATTAGTTTGTTTACCTACAACAGCTGAAGTGTAGTATCTGATTTGTGAGGGACAACCTACTTCAAATGCTGGCATTACAAAGGGGAAACTGCCACAGCTTGTTTTCAGTACCTTTAAAGTGAAGTGCTGTAGCTGTCACATCACTGCTAATGATTTATAATGGGAACAGGGGCACTGTTAAAGTCATGGACCTGAGGGGCCATCAAAATTCCCAAGGAGGTTAGGGGAACTTGTTAAGGGTTAGAAAGTAAGGGACTTTAGTAGGATTTGAACCAGAGTTTCCCAGTTCTTGTGCCTGTGCTTTAACCACTAGATTACTGTTCTTCTATATGCTGCAGCTGTTGTCCTGGTAACCTATTCCTTGTTATAGCTGAACTCTTTATTGCCTTACATCAGCCATCCAATCACTGGCTGCCTAGTTACAAAGGAAAGGGCATTTTGCAAGATTGTGTCTCACTGCTGGTGTCAATCAAAACAGAGAATGCTAACACACACAGAACATAATAAAACAGCTATATAATGCCACTTAAGACTCTTGTTGTACCCAGAGTCATTTATTGGGTAAACTGTTTTTGCTAACAGAAACATTAACACATCTCATACAGGCACTTCCTTATAGGCATACTGGGTGGGATATTCAGACTACGCCGGCTGTGGCACAAGTCTGGGCACAGCGCAACTTGGATGCGTGAGGGTTTGACAGGGTGATATTCAACGGAGCTGCGCCATGGCACAGCATTGGTGAATATCACTCCTTGGCTACCTACAGTGCGCCGACGGCGCAGTGGCACTGCACCAGCACAAGTGGCCAGAGTGGAGCAGGGATGCGCAGCGAACTGCCG